>PYHW01010052.1:2973874-3179363 GCA_013186435.1 Turdus rufiventris | reverse complement strand
AAGTTGCTGACACCCGGAAGCGCGGTTTATAATCGTGAAATTACTGTAAATAAAGGGCAGGAGGACAAGGGATAGAGCAGACTGGCGTAAGGTGAGCTTGCAGGCTATTTTTAACTTCTAGAAAAGAAAAATGGCAAATATACAGGTTTAGGTCTATAAAATCACACACATGATGGCAAGGAAAACACATGACAAATTAGCAAATTCAAGTGATCAGGCAGAGGCTATAAAAGAAACATGCTTTTATAGATACTCTATAGTAAAACACTGTACTGCCGGCACAGGAAGCTGCAGAATAAATGTTACATGTTTTCACATGTATTGTTTTAATTTATTTCCATTTATTAAAGGTGTCATTAACAAACTTTTTAACTGGACCAGAATATCTCAAATGTTATGGGTTAATAAAATATATGCTACTAAACCCACAACAAATTAAGGGAAGTATTACCGTAGATATATTAAATAAGCTTGTACAATTAAATCATTCTGGAGTAGATTATTTTCAATAATATACATAGAGAGCTATCAAAAAAGCATAAGAAGCAGAATTCTCTTTAGAAAACATTATTTCAAATTAAGTTTTTGTGGATTTAACACATTGCCAAAATGCACACATCATTTTGAAAATGAGACATGTGTTGGGAAAAAACCCAACAGTTTAAACACATAACACATGATGCCACTGAAGTATTTTTAGCTGAGTGCCCTAAGATAGAAATCCTACTTTTTTCTGCAATATAAATTTATTTTCTATGGAAATGTTTTTTGACTGAAAACATTTTATTACATGAAAAGGTTGCAGAAATAAATTCTGTCAAATACAGAAAAAAATAAAAAAGGCATTTTTCTTAGAAAAATGCTGTGACAAGATTTAGGCAAAACTGATCTATTTCCTTAGGAATGGTTCTACTTCCTGTTATAAAACAGCTCAAATGTATTTATTATCCTTTATACAAGAAATATGATTTACACATGAAATGTGAAAGTTCTCTTTTGTCCAGCAATTGTGTTCATTTCACAAATAAAAAAAGTTGTCATAGAGCAACAATAAATGCAAAATCTGCAACTACCAAGACTTTGCAAACGTTTCTGTAACTTGCTATTGAGAATTATTCTTAACTAGATGATTTTGATTAATTTCTCACAAAAACAAGACTGAGTTGTACCCCATGACTCCAGATAGAACAATTTTATATCATTAAGTGCTGCAGCAACTGAGGGGTGGTTTTTTTTGAACTCTGCTTCCAAAAAGCTTGAGCACTTCAAAACATATAAAAAGATTTGAAACATCTCCTGCTTTGCTTTCTTGTTTTTTATGTACTGCAAAAGAGGTTCCTTAAATGTTCCCACCGTAGGGACAGATTTGAAGACTAAGACTTGGAAATCAAAGTCACAACTGAAAAAATAAAAGCCAAACCAAACCTTTTTCCAAAAAGATCACAAGTGTAACTAGCTCAGGATGTCACAATATTAAAAAACATTGTGAAAAGTAACAGAACAAGCTGACACACTTTCACATGTGACATTTAAAACAGCAACATTGTGTTTTCAATTTTAAAGTCTTGAAGAAAAAAAAAATCAACTGAGTATTTCCTGAAGATTTTGGTCAAAAGGTTTTCATGTTTGCAAGGCTGAAAGAATACGCAGATATAGAATGCCTGTTTGAAAATTCTACAGCTTTCTCATGTAACATTCACATTGTAGTCTGAAATTTGTACATTATCACTCCAGCCTCAGCATCTGGCTTTCAATTAACAAGCAAAGTTCAAAACAAATATTTTTTAGATTACAAATTACAAATACTTGAAACTAAGTGACAAAACACCCAATTTGCTGGTATGTTACTGTTTTATTCACAAAATAAAGAGCTTTGTCTTTCCAAACAAAGAACATAACAGAAAGACTCAACGATACAGTTATAAAAAAAGTGGTACTGAAAATTTGAAAAAGTCTGGTAAAATTTACAAATGAGAACTATCACTTTGTACAAAATCCTTTTTGTTTTTAAAGAAACTTCAGTAATAGGTTTTAAAATACAGTTCTAACAGCTCAGAAGTGCAGCTTCACTGCAGCTGGCGGCTGGGCTTTATTTCCGCCGGTGTGGGGAGTTGTTCCTGCGGTGTGGGGAGCTCTCCCTGTTCTCCCTGCGTTTTGGGGAGCTCTCCCTGTTCTCTCTGCGTTTTGGGGAGCTCTCCCTGCGGTGTGGGGAGCTCTCCCTGTTCTCTCTGCGTTTTGGGGAGCTCTCCCTGTGGTGCTGGGAGCTGTCCCTGTTCTGCCTGCAGTGCGGGGAGCTCTCCCTGCGTTTTGGGGAACTCTCCCTGTTATCTCTGTGGCGTGGGGAGTTGGTCCTGTGGTGTGGGGAGCTCTCTCTGTTCTCCCTGTGGTGCAGAGGGCTCTCCCTGTGGTGCTGGGAGTTCTCCCTGCGGTGGGGGGAGCTCTCCCTGTTCTCCTTTCGTTGCTGGGAGTTCTCTGTGCGGTGTGGGGAGGTCTCCCTGTTCTCTCTGCGTCTTGGGGAGTTCTCCCTGCGGTGCAGGGGGCTATTCCTGCTCTCCCTGTAGTGCGGGGAGCTCTCCCTGTTCCCTCTGCGTTTTGGGGGGCTCTCCCTATTTTCTCTGTGTTTTGGGGTGTTCTCCCTGCTCTCCCTGCGGTGCGGGGTGCTCTCCCTGTTCTCTCTGCGTTTTGGAGAGCTCTCTCTGTTCTCCCTTCGTTGTGGGGAGTTCTCTCTGCGTTTTGGGGAGCTCTCTCTGTTCTCCCTTCGTTGTGGGGAGTTCTCTCTGCGTTTTGGGGAGCTCTCCCTGTTCTCTCTGCGTTTTGGGGAGCTCTCCCTGTTCTCCCTGCGGTGGGGGGGGCTCTCCCTGTTCTCCCTGCGTTTTGGCGGGCTCTCCCTGTTCTCCCTGCGGTGCAGGGGGCTATTCCTGCTCTCCCTGCAGTGCGGAGAGCTCTCCCTTTTCCCTCTGCGTTTTGGGGGGCTCTCCCTGTTTTCTCTGCATTTTGGGGAGCTCTCCCTGTTCTCCCTGCATTTTGGCGAGCTCTCTCTGTTCTCTCTTCGTTGCGGGGTGCTCTCCCTGTTCTCTCTGCGTTTTGGGGAGCTCTCTCTGTTCTCCCTTCGTTGTGGGGAGTTCTCTCTGCGTTTTGGGGAGCTCTCCCTGTTCTCCCTGCGGTGCAGAGGGCTCTCCCTGCGGTGTGGGGAGCTCTCCCTGCGGTGTGGGGAGCTCTCCCTGCGGTGTGGGGAGCTCTCCCTGTTCTCCCTGCGGTGCGGGGGGCTCTCCCTGCGGTGTGGGGGGCTCTCCCTGTTCTCCCTGCGGTGTGGGGGGCTCTCCCTGTTCTCCCTGCGGTGCGGGGGGCTCTCCCTGTTCTCCCTGCGGTGCGGGGGGCTCTCCCTGTTCTCCCTGCGGTGCGGGGGGCTCTCCCTGCGCCGGTCGTCGGGGTAGCGGCTCTGCTTGTCCTTGTCCCGCTGCTTCTCAGAACCATTCCTGGAGCGCTCTTCCTGCTCCTCCTCCCTTGGGCTGGCACGGCCACGCTCCCTCTCCCGGGATTTTGATCTCTCTCTTTTCCTACTACGACGTCCATCATCTTTGCTCCAATGTCTGTACTTTTCATCATCAGATACAGAAGCTCTTCTTTCTGCTTTCTTCGGTTTTGAATTACTGTGTTTATTTTCTGCATCCTTACTTCTTTCATGGTTCCTATCCTTTCCACTGTGGTAACCATCTCTGCCGTTGGATTCATCTCTGTGGTGGTATTTTGAAACATCATCTCTCCTGTGTGATTCTCTTACATGTCGGTGATTTCTTTCTGATTTCCTCTCACTATCACTTCTTTCCTCTTGCTGCCTCCTTCCAGTTTTCTTTTCAACCGATTTCCTTCTCTTTTCTTGTTTTTTCCTGGAAACTTTATCAGATTCTCTATTTTTCTTCTGAATCCTTCTTCTTTTGGCTTTAGAAACATCTGAAATTATAACAAATTATGGAACTAAGGTTGCATTTAAATTTAGTATATTAAACTTATTAAACTACAGAAAGAATTCTAGAAAGTGCTTTTTGCCAGAAAATATTTGTGCACGTGTATCTGGACAAAGGTTCCAAAATAATGAACTTCTGCTTTTCATCCCTTTGCTATCTGCAAGCAATGCTTGTCTTTTGAAAACCTTTACCTGTCACCACTCTCTTGCTGACTTTTACTCAAGGATCAGGCATAGGCTGTAAAGTCATACACCAAAGCACTCTCACAAATAATCTTTTTTCTAGGAAGGACTTTTCCCAGACTAGGCCAGTCTCAAAATCATTTACTTTTCCTGGAAAAGCTTATCAGTCAATGGAGATGAAAAACAGCAGATGAGGAAAAATCTCCAATGTTATCCCACAAGGAAAAACAGGTAGGATGAAACGGCTTGAGATAATGGTATTGCAGCAATATAACAATGGCCTAACTTTTCAGGAAAAATAGTGACAGCTCTGTCAACAAGATTATAACTAACTTCTGTATTTCCAAATATACAGTAGTCTCATCTCAGTGGAACAGGTCTTCCCTGTTTGCTCTTTATCAGGGACTTTTAGATCTCACTTGACAGTATTTGGCACTAACAGCCATTTACAATAGCCATTCATTCACGTTAGTGTATGAACTACAGAATCCCATCAGCTGCTTCTCATCACCTTTTGAAAATATCACAGCCATGAGCTAATTTATTAGTACACGCATTATCTGAATTGACTAGTCTCCTGTCTGAACTAAGGCTTGCTGACATTCTACTAAAATGCAATGGTCAATTCAGATACATTTTAATCCAGTGTTTTCCACACTATTTTACATCCGCCAGCATACAGGAAAAGACCTGAAACAGCAAACAGAAAAGAACCAGCTGCTGTGATGATAGATATATTTTATCATCTGCTGGACCTGCTTTAGAACCACCTCCCCAGGGCAGTGTTAAGCTGAACAAGCTGATGAAGTTCCAAGCATTAATAGGCAGTATGACAGTAATCTTTAACTTAGCACAATTTCTGATCAACAGGTTTTCTATTTTTCTTTTATACACTGCACCAACACTGAAATACTGTAGCACATTCCTCTGAAAAATGCTCTTAATTTTTCCAAGTAGTTTTATAGATTTAAAAAGCTGCAAACACAGGAAGACTTTGGAGTTATAACCAGTAATGGAACCTCAACTCAGTTAAACATTAAAGCTTACTGTTATCTCCAAATAGTGTTTTGACCACTGCATTAAAGTACCCAAGAAACTGAAAGTGAAACCAGGTTGCAAAGATGTGAATTTTAATGAATATGCTCCTCAATGGAGAAAAGGCAAGTAGTAAAAGAGAAGGTCCTAAACTTGGAAAAAACCTTGTTTCTACTCTCAGACTGCAGCCTTGGTTTGTCACTGAGGACTGGCCCCTCTGGGTGCTATCAGGCAGCTCAGCAGAGCTGCAGCTGTCCCTGCAGGACCATCTGGCCCTGTGCTGAACCAGTGCCTCCTCTGACCCTGTTTGGCTGTGCCCTCCTCTCGTGCTGTCGTCACTAATGCTGTTAGCTGGGACACACAGCTCCCACACTGGACAGGAGACTGCAGTGGAGAACAGAACTGCATTTCCAAGGAAGGAGCAGTTCACACTGCTTTTGTTTTATTCATCATTTTCATTTCAAAGACATATAATAAATCAAATTAACTTTGAATCAGCAAACTTCCTTGCTACAGGAAGCCATGCTGTGCTATCATCTGCTCCTGCTTATATATACTGGGGGGAGACTGCACACACTAACTCATAATAGCAACTACTTTACAGAGTAAGCAATGTTTATGACAGTTCATGGCTAACAGAGGTTTCTACATCAGCACAACAGTATAAGATACTAAACACTAATTATAATGCATAAAAATACAAAGCAAGTTATCTGCAAAAGCTAATTCTTCCTTGGAAATTTCCTCTGCAGACAAGAACCTTCACTATATCAACAACAGATTTTTCCTGAAGCAGAGGAATTAGAAATAGAGACCCGGAGAACAGTATATAAAGAGATTGCTAGAACTGAAGAACTGATTTCTGACTCAAGGAAGAAGCACATATTTCCAGGGAAAGACACAAGGAGTATCAAGCTCACTCAGTTAAGCCAAGAAAAAAACAGTTGTAGACATGAGTCTCTACAGTTCATCAGTAAACACAGAGAAAATAATTGGGAATGACTAATCCCTCAACTCTCCAATAAACTGAAGTCATAGTAGAGTGCAACAGACAGTAACTGTGTAAAAAAAGTAATCAAACCAACGTTTCTCAGATATTTAAGTCTCTAAAAATGGAACTCTGTTTTTTCTGAGTTCAAATTTAAAAATAAATTTCCATGAGAAATACTCAAGATTTTAAAACTTTAAGTTAGAAAAAATTGAATAGTTTTTAAAACAGAGAAATGACCACTGTCTACAGCCAGATTTTCTTCAAAACAAGTATACACAGAAACAGTAATAAACATATCCGGAGAAAGAAATAAGAGAAGCAAACAGTTGTACTGCTGGTTAAATACCTGAGTCACTGCTGCTGTCACTGCTAGATGAGGAGTCACTGCTGCTGGATGACTCTGAACTACTACTGCTGCTGTCAGAATCAGAATCTGAGGAAGAGTCTGTGTCTGAAGATGAAGAGGAATCTGATGACTCAACATTTTGTTTCTGTGTCATAATCAACTTTGGAGCATTTTTAAGATGTTCCCGCAATTCATCCCTAATTAGAAAAAAAAAAATTGTTATTCAATTTTATTTTTTGTTTGCAGGGAGAGGAGAAGAAGAAAGTAAATATCAAATGAGAAAAGTGTTCCTCACGTTAGTCCTCCAAGGCCAATAGAAGTGAAGAAATTGATGGCAAAGCGAGTGTTTCTTGGGTTATCCCGAGGCAATAATCCCTCAAAGAAAGGCTGCAGTGTCCTGATGGAAACAAACATCCATATTAAATACTCAGCACTCTCCCTGACATAAAGAAACTGGAAAAGAAACTGTATGGATCACAACAAGAAAGCAAAAGTTTTCTCTTCATGCATTTCACAACACTCATTGTTTGTACCTGTGATGCATCTAATCAAATGCTATTTAAAAAGTTGCTCTTTTATGACAACGTAAAACTTCACACACAGGAGAGTTGCACACATACTGACAGATAGTGACAACAGAAACCCCAACTTTCAGAAGCCCTGAAGTGACCTCTGGAACTGCAGCAGCCTGGGGTAGCAAAGGATAACAGGCACTGACCAAGAAGTTCAAAGATTAGGGATCCATCCATCCCCTCATACAGGGCCTTAGGGATAGCTTCAAATTTAGGTTTACATGAGCTAAAGCACGAACTAAAATTCTTCATCATGCACTGAAGAAATCCCAACCTAGAGGAAATAGCTCAAGCAACTGCAAGTAACGTTGTCAGAATGCAACACATTAAATCCCATACAGATTCAAAGAAATGTTATTTATACTACGTTTAAGGATTGGTAAGTAATCCTAGAGAAAGTGTTACTAATAGTGGTATTTTTCTATGTTCTGTCAGAAAGAGAAGCCCCAGTAACATTTATTATGCAGCTGTACAGCTGACAATATATAAAAATAAACTTGCACTTGGAAATTGTCAGGGTAGCTGAGTGTCACTGGGGGTGGAGGGGGAACAGATACATCTTGTAAAGAGTCATGCACATACTTGAACCCAAAATGACAGCAATGCACTCAGCTTCAAAAGTGACTCCTTGCAATGACTAAATCTACACATAAACTTATTCCTGAAGTACGGCAGCTACAGAAGGGCAGAGTCACTTGAACCTGAACAGGAGAGTTCTTATCTGTATGTTTTCAGATAAAAAACCTAATTACATTTACAGTTTTGAAAATAAAACTTCCACTTACTCATCTTTTAATCTTGCATTTAAATTAGGAAGTCCCATATATTCACTGAGTTCCTGAAAGAATATTTTGACAAAAATTCTGCTGGAGGATGTAGTAGTTTCTTCACTCAGTATTATACATTCAAGGACCTGCAAATATTCAGAAAATCATTAACCTTTAAGTTTACATAGACATTCATTCATATCTTAAAAACTTCTGTCCTCCTGAAATAACTCAAAGACTGATTTTTTTTTACCCCTATGGTTCATAAATTCTAGTCAAGACTGTCTTTCTCAAAAATTATTTTCTGCCACCTGGAAGCAGCTGCTAATCATATTTATGCTACTAATTCTTTGAGGATTTTTTTTAATCTAGGGAAGCTCCACAAGGGGAAATCAGATGCATGAACTTCTGGCAAGTTGAGAGATTTGGGACCTAAGTACAAGAGAAGTAAAATATTTGGACTGACTTATGTGTGCTTGAAAAATGGCAATTAGACTAGGCTATGAAACAAGAATAAAACAATATGAAAAGAGAAGTTACCTTGACATTTATTTCTTCATTTTTAATGTTATATAATAATATATCTCAGAATGTGAGATTGCTTTTATTTGTTTGGTATTTAAATAATAAAATGACAGTATTTTAAATTGCCTTATAATTCAATACAGCTTCTAATTTAGAAGCTCAAAAATTTAGAAGCTCAAAACTCTTTTCTAAAAGAAGTGCTTTTTAATCAACCAATTGTAGCTGAACACCATAAAATAATAGCTTAAATCAACTACTGAAGCATGGGGAGAGAGGATGATAATACACAAAAGGGAGAAAGAGGAGATGGAACAAACCAGAATTCTTCAACAGTGTCTGAGAAGTTACTTAAGATAATCCAGTTTGCCACAAATCATTACAAATCCTAGAATAATGCTAGAATGAATGTATTACATGTCACTGCAGAGTACTGGAGATTAACTGCTGAACAAGAGACTGGGGACAATGGCTTTTTGTTTTCACTTACACTCCAGGGAATTGAATCGGTGTACAGGAGATGAGCGAACATCTTGGCCACGTTCCTCAGTTTGTTTGTTTCCAAACGATGAATGGTATCGTACTGTTCCTTGAAAATGGCTTCAAAGGATTCCATGTAGTCTTTCTTTAACATGCAGAAACGCTGAGACAACAGGGTACGATTTAAACAACCACTTTAAACAAAACACTAAACATACAAATAACCTGCAACTATGTGACCTAATGGCGTCAATACTTACTGCAAGACTTCCCTTTTAAATAACCCTTGTGGAAAAGCAAATACTCAAACACATATATTTTATAGCTTTGAGCAGTTTGTCGGGACAAGAAACTCATTTGCATTGCCAAGCACTAATTATCAAATCTGAACTATAGCATATTATCCAGCATTTTGCCTGACTTCTATAGATCAAGTATTTTCACCTGATACAACCCCATGTTTTTTCAGGGCATCACTGAATGACTATTTGAATTTAGAGGCAGCAGGAAACAGAAGAAAGACATTTTAGACATAAGCATTTCAGAGAATATGGAAATGGACATTTACATTCATCTGAACATGCAGATTCATATGGTTAGTGCTTTGTAACTGACTGTCAGCAAAAGGACTTCCTGAAATAAGGGATGAAAAATACAAATGAGAAGGCCTGTTCCCTTTCAGCACAGCTTGCTCCCTTGAGAAGACAAGTATTTCATCTTAACTCTTCATATATCAATATTATTGATAGGGAAACCTTAAGTAAGAAATAACGGCAGCTAAATTTGCAGCTGGTTACACAAAACCAGAGAGTTAGCTGTTTATTGAAGACCAAACAAAATACACACAAGCATAGGATGGTAAATATTCAATCTTGTGCTCTAAATTAAACCTAGTAAGCAGCTTTGAACAAGGTGGTAAATTACAAGAGTCTCCAAGATCAAACTTCAGCACTGTAAAAGGCTCTTTTCCGGTAACTCATAATACTTCTATGTCTTTCTTTGCCACTGATTTATTGTCTACCATCATAAGAAAAAAGGGAGGCAAAATAAGCAACAATATAAAGGGAAAGTGAGTTCTTTCATTCTGCATTCACTATACTTTTTCAAAGTGCTAATTCAATCCACTAAAACAGTCAACTAACATAAACATTTTCAGAATGACAAAAAGACTATTAGGTTTATTATCCATTAAAACTTAAGTCTGAAATACAAAAAATAGAGTAAAACAATGACATTTTCCATCATATAGTATAAAATCTGAAACAGAACTTACCCCTGCCAGTAACCCAAAGAATTTCTCGTACGTTCTTTGCTGAGCACAGCAGTCAAGTATCATATTGCAGAGTTCTTTCTGGGTTATGAAAAAAAGAATATTTCTCTAGGTAAATTCATTGTAGCAGCATAAAACCCCATCAGTACATACCAAGGAACTGAAGGAAATCTTACATGGATGCAAGCTTTGAAATAAATATTTACATCGAACTTCATTTGCAACACCAGTAGTTTTCTGAATTTCTCTGTGATATGAATATAAACATCTGCCCTACAAATTTCATCCTCTGCCTAAACTAAGATCTATGTGTTAACACAAAGTACATCTAACCAAAAAAAGTCAGAACTCATTTACAAACTCACTTTACCTTAATGAAAAAGCAGCTACAAGATAAAAATGAAAGTATTGAGGGCTTTTATCATAATTTTGGTTTTGTCTATCAGTTGCTTCTTTTTGTGATATTCTTTTTAGGGCTTATTTTTGTTTGTTTGAAACAGTACCACTCCCTCCATTTACAGAAAATGAAAATCCTTTACAACTTCCAAGTGTCAAAATGGCTTACAGACAAACCATTTGGAAACACAATGTGCATTTCTTAGCAGTTATTTCCAAAATCAGAAATAACTGCCGATGTTGGCATATCCTTTATACCTTTAACTATTCAGCCATAAGTTGCCTGACAAGCCCTGCTTAGCACAAGCAAGCAGAAGTCTGAGTTTCACTGCAATGGCTTCAGCCCAGAAAGACTAAACTCATCTTTGGGAGGCCAATATGCCTGGACTTCCTCTCTAACCAAGAGAACAAGAGAACCTTTTCTAAAGCAGCTGTTTTAGGCTGAATTCTGAATCACCCTTTATAGAAGATAATCTCTCCTTCTTGGCTAGGAACGAACAGAGGAAGCCTAGCTAGATTAGTCTCCCAAAATGTTTGTGCATCCCCCCCTCATGGCCTGCCTTCCACTTTCCTGTCTTCTTGGCGAACATGGATGAAAGAATGGAAGATGCTCTCCCATTCCATAATGCCAACTATGTAGGACAGGCAGTCCAGTCTTTCTGGAATATGGACTCTCTGGCACCCGTCCTCCTTGTCTTCCAACCCCACAACCCCATGATTATCATCAGATCAACTTCTGATAGTGCCTCTTCCTCTCCTTTCACACACAGCAAAGCAGGAACCAGAGGGAAACACTTTGTACCTCACTTCTTGGGCCAGAGCCCTGCACCAGCTGAGAGCAGAGGTCCTGGCAAGTGAGACCATGCAGGTTTAAACCAAACTTATTCCCCTGACCTTCTGCCTGAGATACAGCCTATAATGAAGCTGTGAATTGGTTTAGGGTGCATTTGGCAACACTAATTAAGACAATTGAGCAAACGTTTTTATATAAATTAAATTCATGAAATTACACAATGCTTAAAATAACCCTGCAGGTTTTGCCCATTCACTTTTTTTATTACTGTTTTCTCCCAAGACCAGTTTCATAGTGCAATCCAATTTATGACATTCCTAAACAGGTTTCTGGCTGTCAGTCATGTATCTTTCATTATTAGTTTAATTTCTCTTTAAACTAACAGTAACATTCCTTTAAAAACTGAATTATTTCAAGCATTTTATTCTCTTTGTATCTTTCACCAATTAATTTACTGTAGTATATACAGGATTTCATATTCCTGTGTCATTCTTCCAAGCAAGTATTCAGAGGAAACATTTTTGCCCACCATAAAAGCTTAAAACAAATAAAAAGCCAACCATGCTGAATAAGAAAACACTTCTCCGAATAACAAGGCAGTAACGTATCAAACTTACAGATGTGTTTGAAGGCATTCCTTTTAACACTGTCACACTGAGTTAATGTGATGTATTAAAATGCACATTAACTTTTTATATTATCCCATTTTACAGTAATGCTGCAGTTAATCAGTTTTTAACAATAAAAGGGGTAAAGTGCTGATGCCACTGTTAATAATGTCAGAAAGACTTGAAAAACAAATTACTTTTCTTCCTCATCTTAAATGCAATTATAGCCTTGGTATCCCCTGTGGATTACAGTAATTAAATATTTTAACATTTTAATTAAATATTACAATGATTTCTAGGAGGGTATCTTGAATAACCACTTGCATGAAAATAGGTTTGCCCATAAAGACATTCTTGCCGGTGTTATCTAAACAATTTGAGGTTAGGTCTAGAGTAACTGTCTTCCAGATTTAAAGTTAACAAACTTTACAATTATTTAATTACTTTTTCAGACATGCAACATGGCAACTCCAGCTTAATTTACAGCTTCAAAAGTTAGTGAACTAATTTCTGTACTCCTAATGATGTTTATGACACAAAGAGCCTTTTGTTTAGTCCATCACTTGTTTTCAAGACCAAAGAATTTTTTCCCCAATTTTATAGGTAATTTCTATATTGTGTTGTGTAACTGTTTTCATACAATGCTCAACAAGTAACTACTCAGCTAAGAAAGTATACACAGCTATCCAACCCTGAAGTAAAACACTTCAAAATATCTGACATCTTATACAGACGGTGAATCTTCTTTTGTGAAGATCTTGAATTTATTACTGTATCATAGAGAACAACAGCACTTCCCAAAACTGCTAAGACAGAAGATAAGGAGAAAGCTCCCTCTACATGTACAGCATTTCTCACACCTCTCCCTAAACATCTATTTGCTCTTACTCAAACAGAATAACTGTTTAGAAGAACCGTGACTCAACTAACATGGCAAGTATCATCGTACATTTAAAGATGCTAAAGGAAAAGACAGAAAAAGACTTTTGCTTTTTTCTCCCAGTTTTACCATTTTAAAACACAAGCACACCCTGCCCAATCTATCTTCTCTCAGCTTCACACAAAGGCTGTGTCTGTGGCAGGCAGAAGAGCTAAAGTAACTTAATAGTAACTTAATCCCTTCTGATCACGGGTTCCTTTTCACAGCTAATACATCCCCCTGTCACTTCTCCCCTCATTCTTCTGCAATTTCTTTAAGATTTGCATTCAGCCAAGACTGCAGTTTCAGAGCTGCCCCCCCAGGCTGCCTCCACATGGAGGTCACTTCTGCTCTCCTTGGCTGGAAGCATGCCATTTCCACCTCCCTTCCCCTGCCAGCCCCACAGCTCTGTTCCATCCACTGCATACACAAGCTGAAGTCATCATGAGACACCACCACCCTGTAAGCTATTCTTAAAATATTAAATTTTCATTGTCAACACTTCATTTCTAGACCTTTCTTCACAGAACTGAAGGAACTGATTTGCTGGGAGCAAACCTAGTGCAGGCCTCAGGTTTGTTTAAATTAATGTGAAATTGGAATTATGCGAAATGAGTGCCTTGCATTTTATGTATTTTCACTACTTTCACTACAGTTGCCACACTTTTCCTTTTTTCTCTTTTAATTCACTGAAACGTATTTTACTCCCACTGACTACTTTAAAGCTTTCCTTACTGCTGCACATTTTAATGGGTGTAACCATCACATAGCCTACTTTTCCCAGTATCTCTGCTTTCTCTTCTTAATTTGTCAAGTTACCACTTAGAGCCAAAGCTGGCAAAGCCATGGAAGGCGTTTCAGCAGCAGGCAGCCTCTCATCAAACTCTGTGCAGTGCTTTTAGCAGCTACTACAAAGTCTCCAGGTCTCTCCTATGCTCAGCTAATGGTCTTCCTCAACTTTTATCCCTTTTTTTGCTCAACCTCTTTTCTGTTTAGAGTGACATATGCTTATCACAATGGTTATCATAAATCTTGCATAAATCAGACTTACTATTTTACACTGGAATCATTAATTGGATATAAGGATAGATATATTTTTAATCATGCTGCTACAAATCTGCAACACAAAACCACAAAAATGAAATAATACATCCAAATCCCACAGTATCTCTTTCCTTCTACCTGAAGGCTGCACATGCAAAACTTCACTTTTAGAGATTTCACTGAGGTAATCTGAGCAGTTCCACCTTCTTAGGTTAAATGCATACACACATCTGTGGAAGATCAAAATCCAGTCAGAATTCTAGCTAATGCCTGCTGTCAGTAACAGAACAGCCTAATTCTGTATGGATTCTGTACCTTCATTTTGCAGATGTCAATAAATACCGCAACTGGTATGGGCATGCAATGTACTTTAAAAAAATTGATAAATTATGGAAATTCAGAATGATTCTGTACCTCAGGCCCACAAAAACCTTCTGCTTCAAAAGACAGGCACGCTACTTGAGAATGATTATCTTTTACAGCCAGTAGCAAGGCTGTGAAGCAATCATGGTGCAGTTGCTAAACGTACCAGCTGCAATGCCCTCCAATCAGAGAAGAAACTAATGGATCTAAGAAATCATCAAGTTGACTTGCATGTAATTATCAGCCTTAGACCATCCTGTTCTACATCAGTTTCCTGAACTATATTTTCACTGAAAGTGAAAATAGTCAAGTCAACATAACTACTGGTGTTATCTTCAAGACTCAAGGCATAAATAACACGAGACACTGACACTCCCACACTACCAACTAGGACTGCTTTGAGCAAGTGACACCACCCTGGAAAATGAAGATGTGTCAGATGCATGCATAATTCTTTCAAGAAGGCTGTGCCTGCAAGAATTTTTCTCATTTCAAGTACAAAAAATAAAAAAATCTGGTGACGCATTTACCTTTATTTGGAATATGCACAGTGCTAGAAGAGGCTCTAATTTAATTTAGCAACATTTCTGTACACAAGTTTAGCTCTTATCACAAGCCAAGAAAGAAAAGCCTAAAAGCCAATCCATTTTAGGCACATTTTCAAAGAGCAAGAACAATGTATGGTTGGTTTAATTTTTTTAATTTTTTAGTTGCCTGCACTTCAGCCAGTCTTGTTTGCTAGCTTTCCCCACAGTTCAGAAGCCAGAACTACTGGTAATACCACACTCACTACAGTTTTAATTAATTTAAATTTTCTTCTTTGGTAATACATGGGATTAATACAGCTTTAACAGAGATAATAACAATACTTTTATTAAAAGTAAAATAGTGAGCTCTGCCAAGACTGAACATATGCCCAAAGAAGCAATTGCAAGGCTAGTTTAGAATAGCTTCACACAGACTGTAGTTCAGACAACAAAAATATTTCACTTTTGCTCTGCAGGCTTCAGTTGGATCTAAATAACATGAACAAAAGCAGGCCCACTCCTAGTAAATTTACTTCGAAATAAAATAAACTTCAACATTTTACATGTTTTTAAAAAAATTAAAAATCAGAGGACTGCTGACATCCCTCCTCAGCAGCTGGTCCTAAACTGCAATGCCAAAAAGCAGTATTATGTTGTTCCATTCCACAGATTATCCATCTGAACCTTAATCCTCTTTCTGCAAGTCAGAGTTGTGTGATAGATCCATTACTGGTATTAAACAGACAAACAACTTGTGTTGCACAGCAGTTAATGTGACACGATCATCTGATAATTCAACCACTGTTAATGTATTTCTGAACTGAACCCTGATAAATCATACCAAAAGCTTCTACACATGAAGATTTCTGGAAGAGTTGCCTAGAAAGATAGTCATTAAGACTGTGTTAGTCTCAAACCTGTTGTTTGCATCTATCTTTAGGTTTTAGATATTATGGTTAGTTTTTTGATTGCAATTAATTGACAATTTACTACTCAAAACTTGTGAAAAACAGTCAATGACAAAATTAAATATTGTTTTTTTTAAGTAAAGCCTTTCAGAGGAAAAGCAGAAATCAGACCTGATTTGGACAAAAATTTTGCAGCAAGAATCTCATCTGATTTTTAAGGAATACTTCAGCTAAATGCTCTAGTTCCTGCTTCCCATGACAACTGCCATTCATAGTAGGAGTTGGAATAGAGAATAAGCATAAACAAAGTTTGCAGGTTCATCCAAGAGTTCAGCAAACATTTCAGGAATTTCTCAAGACTGTTTAAAGCTTTGGATCAGAAAGCGTGAAGAAATAAGACACAACATCCTGCAATACAGATTGCTGAAGCTTTCAGCAAAACAGACTGAAAAAGAAAGAAGTGCTTTATGGCTAAAATAATAGCAGTAGAGAATTATGAAGGGTGAAAATACCTCTAGAAGACCAAGTCCAGCTGTAAACCCAATGCCCCTGTGTTCACCACTAAACCATATCCACACATCTTTTGAACACTTCCAAGGATGCCGATTCTACCACTTCCTGGGTCAATCTGTTCCAACAACTGACCACCCTTTCAGCCAAGAAATTGCTCCTAGCATTTAATTTAAACCTGAGGCCATTTCCTGTCACTTGTTATCTGTGGGAAAAGACCAGCCCTCACTGGCTGTACCCTCCTTTTGGGGACTTCCAGAGTGACAAGGTCCCCTTTGAGCCACATCTTCTCCAGACTGTAGAAGCCCAGCTTCCTCATCCATACACAGCACTCCAGCTGCGGCCTCAGTCCTGAGTACAGAAGGATGGTCACTGCCCCTGCCCCTGTCCTGCTGGCCTCGCTGTTCCTGATCCAGGCCAGGACACCATTGCCTTCTGCAGCACCTGGGCACTGCTGGATCGTGTTCATCTGCTGCCAACCAGCACCTCCAGCTCCCTGCCTGCTGCTGGGCAGTTTTCCAGCCACTCTGCCCCAGCCTGTAGCTCTGCCTGGGGCTGTTGTGACCCCAGGGCAGGACTCAGCACTTTGCCTCACTGAACATCACACTGCTGGCCTCAGCCTACTGACCCAGCCTGGGCAGATCCCTCTGCTCTCCTGCACATCAACACTCCTGCCAAACTTGGTGTCATCTGCAAACTCAGTAATGGCTCAAAAATTGCTTTTTAATGAAGGCAGAGGGAATTAATTCAATAGAAGCTTCAATCTGAAGACAGTAGCTTGAACAAATAAAAAATTACCTTTCTAGCTAAAAATCTGGCAGTTAAAGTAAACAAATTTCCTGCTGAATGCATTCAGTTTTTTTATACACATGTACAGACTCAAGCCCTAGAAACCCCTGAATAATTTTACTGCCTGCATCTGCTTATTATTTCTGCTCTCACAATGATCAGGAAGCATCTCTTTTTTTTTTTTTTTAAGATCTTTGTCCCCATAAAGAAGTTTAATTCTATACAATGAGCAAGTCAAAGCCCTCATACCTTTGATTAAATGAGGTGAAGAGTAGTTATGACTCTTAAGAAAAAAAGAAATCAGTACAAAGAAGAAGCCTCATGTGATAAAAGGACACAGTTTTACAACAGTTTTGAATCTTTAATTGTAGTAATTCCTAAAACTAGTACTGAATTGTAGGTTGATACTAATTGTTGGGTTTTTCTTCCCTTATTTTTTCTGAGCAGCTTTTGCCCACAGAAGTTAGGAGCTGACAGAGACCGCCATGGTATTAAATCCTAAGATTTAAGCAGTTCTCACTACAGTCAAGTAGTGCTATGCATTACAACTTTGTTGTATGCATAACATACAACAGAATATGGAATATATAGTACATATATTCTAGATTGTTTGCTCTATTCTTCATATCTGAATTGATTTGCTGGGCAACAGGATTTTTTTTTCTCTTCAGAATTCTTTAAGTTATGTATACTTCACTGAGAATTACAATCTTATGCATGATTAATGTAGCATTCCATGCACAGAATTAGAGAACTAGATTTTAAAAGTACACAATCTCAATTCTTTGTTTACTTCCATGTAAATTACTTAAAAACAAGCATTAATACAAGAATTGAAAAAATTATATGCAGACAAGTTCTCAAAAAACACCTAATTGTAGCCCATATCTTCCCCTTACTAGGCAGTATTATACTTAAGTTACTTATAACACAAACTGTTTCAAATAAAACTGATAATTAAAGCCACAAGAAGTTAAAGAGCCCCCAAGTGCCATTCCTATGATGACAGCTTACAGCTGACTGAAAAGCTACCTGGAAAATTATTTGTGTATTTAAATTCTGTTCTATTATTGAACAGAAGTACTGGATGACAAACAGTTTCCATTATTTGAAAAGACAGCAACTGCATTGATCTTACAGGGTCTGAGGACAAAACAGTTCTAGTCTTCATGTTCTCCAAAATCACAGCAAGGCAATCACTCACAACTGCTTTTATTCAATAGGCTGTTTATTCAAAGACTGACTGGGAAAGCACCCAAACAACACACTCCTAGCACTGTGCTGAATTTCAAGCCCCACTGATGGAGTCTACAGCTGACTGCAAATATCTCCAACCCAGAGTCCTTTCAGAGACAGAACTCTGCCATGCTGCTGTATTCCTGTCATAGGACAAAGTTTCACCACTCCAAACAACAGAACTTCTTAAAAGGCTATGAGTAAACATTTTCTGTCAAACAACAGAAAGGAGTACACACATGAGACAAATTGCTTATGAAATGTGTGTCAGTCTATTTGCTGTAACGGTTGTGAAATTAATTTTAAGGAACAACAGCTGTAAGGAACGACTCTGATTCATCTGTCTGGTACACAAACCAGGTCGTGGAATGTGAGCAAAGTTTTTAGATATTACAATAGTAATGTATTTTAATAATGTTAGTAACAAGAAGAGTAAGAATAAAGGCTTACAGTCTGACTTTCAGGGAAGTCCATCTTCAGCAGTTTGTGAGCACATTCTTCAAAGTCTAAGCTGAATAGAAAAAAACCACTTATTATCTGTGCAATATATGCTATGCTAAAAACATTCCAAAACTATATTAAGATTGATCCTTGGTGCTAAAACCTCAACTCTTTTGAAGTAAAGTATTTCAGCTGTTTGATTTGATAAGACTTCATTATTGCTGTGGGTTTTTTTTAATAAACATTTTATATTTCGTTAGTTTCTAGCTGAACATTAATCCAAAGTGATTACATTTTGCAGGTAATCTGAAAACAAGATGATCCAAGTCATTACTACTATCTTACACCTTATAAAACCTAATAAAATAGAAAAGTGGGAGCTTGTCTTGCACCTTTTGAAACACACTGAAAAGCACTTCAGACAAGTTCCAAAAGCAATACCTACTACAGTCTCCCCTTTGCATGCCTGTTCTGAAAGCCTTTAGCCACCACTGGGTACGTCCTGCCCCTCACACATAAGGTGAACAAGTTCGAGTATAGCAAGAAAGTATTTAACAGTAACTTTGAGAAATGTTAGAGCCTTTGATACCCTCAGTAGGGTATTAATTCACACGTCTAAATGATCAACACCACAACTACATCATTGCAATCCTCATGCAGGATCAGACCTGCAGAGTATTATGGGCTGCAAGAGGTCAATCCCTCCTCTCAGCCTGGTGACACAGAAGCTACACCCAGCAGGTTTGGAATACTTGTACCACAAACTGCCAGGGAGATCACTCTCAAGATAACATCGCTGGAAACTGCATACTTATTTTCTAAACAATATAGATGGTAAAAGAGCTCCATCTCAGAAGTTGAGACAAACTGCAGAATTTCTAAGTGTGTCTCAATTTTTTTTCAATAAATTCTCAAGATGCCATAAGATTTGAAGATCACTGACTTCTGATAACTCAGAAAGCTCTCATTATAGCAATAGCCCCAGTCCACTACTCAAACATTTTGAAACAAATGAGGTTCATCTCAGAATGAGAACTGAGAAAACAGTCTGCTTTACACAGTCAGGCCAGGCTCAATAAAGACCACTTCCCTACAGTTTTTTTTTTTAATTGCACATTAAGACAGAATTTTAAAAGAAGGAGAATTGCAGTTCACTGACTTGAAAAGTACTACAGTCCTAGGTGCATAATTTATATTTACCTTGACTGAATAGCCAGATAAATTGTACGACGGAATGAGACCAGGTTAATTTCTGTTTTGTCATGGACAGTAACTTTCTGACCTGGAAAAGAAATGCATGGGTTTGTAAAGAGCAAAACATTAAGGAAGACACGTGATAATTTTTTAGGACAGCCCTATTTACCATTTACTGAGTGTAGCACACTATTTTTCTAGAGTACTTAGGACTGTTTGCAGGCTTATGTATTTTTTAATGTTTTATTTTTATAGATAAGGAAAAAAATCAGTATTTGCTTCATGGGTAACATAGGTAAATATTTAGAGACAGTTTTAAAAGCGTAACTCTCTTAAAGACATTTTATGTTTCTTAGTCACTGCAACCCCTAAGTTTAATATTTCTTGTCAACATTATTAGCAATCCATTTTCTCCACAATTTAGCTATACAACATTTTATGTAGCATCTCTGACTTAAACAGGTAATTCTTAGTTCCTGTTAATTGCAGGATCTACATTACAGCATTCTGCAAAGTTCTGGAGCAAGTGTAGAAAAGTCCACTATGAGCCAAATCACTGTGGGAAACACTTTCACTTGTAAACACTCACTATTCCTTCAATCTTTTAAAGTTTGGTAAAAAGATAAAAAATTGTTTTACAGGAACAATACTTGACTGGCTTTTCCATTACTCACGCAGTCTGCACAAAAATTTCAGTTATGCTTCCCCATCAATGCTTTTTCCTGGGAATTGAATACATTCTTTGACAATGAGTAAGTATTGTCTCCAGTGAAGATCAAGAAAGAGGGCTATACTGAACCATGTGAGATATGGAGGATGCAGATACGGTTGTAAGGAAATCCATACTAATTTTCAAAGTGACTTAAAAATATGACAGAGCATGGGAAAGTTTAAGCAAGAGTTTTCATTCTGCTCTTTTTTGTGTCTTATATTTTTAAGGTTTTTCTCAAAGGAAATTGATACTATCAAGAATAATGTGGCAAAGTTGCTTTTCTTTTTCTGAATGTGCTGAATACTTCCTTTCAGACTGTTATACTATTTGCTAGTAAACACTTAGCTTTGAGAACAACTAAAGAGGAGAACACTGCTTAACATTTGAACATCTGTTTTGCAAAACATCTAAGAAGTTAAGCTTTTCTTTCCTGTTTAATCTACATTCAATCAATTGCTCATAAGGCACCAATCATACACTTACCATCTTCGTCCTCTTCTTCATCATCATCTTCATCTTCTTCACTACTTCCAGCTTCTTCATTTCCTTCAGATTCAGTGTCACCTTCATCAAGAATTTCTGAAAGAGCAGTATCCCAGATCAATGGAACACAGACCACAGTACTTTCAATACAAAAACCTACTTGATCCGACCCCTGAAGAGTGAAAGGATGTCTCAGGTACAAGAATGTGGAAGAGGCAAAAAAGCAGATACGACAACTGAATGGAAACACAGATGGAGAAACAACACTGAGTAGCACGAACACAAAGGAAAGGTCTAAGAACGTAATGAGTTATATAGGACACAAGTATCATCAACTGTTAAATAAATGTTGGCAGCAAGAGCTGATTAAGTAAATGCCATAGGTAATGGTTGTATACATACACACAAATAACCCTACCTTTCTTCAGCATTTTGTATTTCTCCTCATTCTCCATAAAGTTCGGATCCATCTTGAAAACATCTTTAGAATAAAAGAGAATCTTTATTTAAAACACAAACTGAAGAAAGCTATTAATATTTAATCTTGAATTTATTTTCTTGGGGAATGCAGTTAAGGAATTATCTTTAATTTCTAACTTACTAAGAACATCCTCTGGGTTGTAGTCATCTTCCAATGGCAACATATGAGTAAACTGATCCTCCTCTTCCACTAGATCCAATCCCTCTGGGATGATGGGATGATCCTTGAAGCCATCCTTCCGCACAGCAAACATAACTTCTATCATGTACTGAACACGCATATCGATTTTAGATTCGTGCAGGATGTGCCGAAGGCGATCAAAGATTGCTTTGGAAAAGAGAGAAATGTAAATATGAAAGGTATTTACTAATACAAATGCCAAGATAGGTTTTGGCTGACTGTACTTACCATTAATACCTCTAGGAGAAACTTCTGTTAATTTGAGTCCACTCTCTTTAATAAATCCAATTGCTACTTCAATACTGTCATCAGTAGGCCTTTCAAGAAGCAAAGTGAGCATTTCCAAACATAAAACCTCATGAGCCTGTGGAAGGAGCACCAGCAAAGAATTAGAATGCACAATGTTACACTATCACCACAGCCATTTACTGGACAGACCTGTCCAGCCTTTGAGAATGCCACAATGCAGCAGTTTAGTCACACACACAAGGCAGTAGTAGTGGGGCAAAGTTGATTAAAAGGAAGTCAAAATTTCAAATCCAGTATTTGCACCAATTCTCTAATGAATGTGACTGTTAATTGAACAAGTAAGCAATGAAAAATATTTTGCCATTAAAAAATATCAGAATGCATTTTCAAGGAAATAAACTAGCACTTGCATTACAAAACCCAGTTCTAAGTGCATTGTATCTATAATTAAATCAGATCTTCCAGGATTAGGCATATAAGCAAATAGCACATCTCAGATTAATTTGCTCTTTTACAATAATGGTGAATATTCCCAACATTCCTGAGACACTGCTTCTTAACATTATTTAAATCAGAGCATCCTGATTTCTGACATGTTAACAAGTGGTATAGAGCTGGATATATAAATGTGACTTAGATGCAGCTGAGTCTCCTGATAACACACACGTTGTAAGAAAACTGTTTAAGATCTGTGGGACAGAGACTCAAATGATCCTTGCTTTGCATCAAGACATGCCTGAATACTAACCCACACACACCCATGAAATCTGGAGAAGCTCTGGAGTGTAAGTGCAATAATAAGTGCTGATAACTGCACAAGCAATTGCCAGTATCTTTTTAAAGAGATCTTAACAACTTAAAGTAGGCACCACACTCAGACTTTCAGCAACTTTCAGAACAGAGAGAGAATCTTCACTTAGGGTACCGCTGTCCTAAACTAAAAATTAGTCACGTAGGGTTTAGACTGAGCAGAAACAAAGAAACGTACCACATTTTGATTCATCAAATGTGCAACAAATTTTGAAGACGTTAGACAGAGTTGCTGCAAAAGAAATAAACCAGGAAATGTTAACATATGGAAAAAAAAATCCTAACCCAGCCATACTATAGATTAATGCATCTCACAAACAAATTAGTCATGAAACTATTTAAGGATACTGGTAGTTGTTCTCAATTAGGACTGTACACTCAAAAATTAGAATTAAACACCCCTGCCCAAATCAAAAAACCCCAAACTACCCCAGTATCAATCCAGAAAACGTAGTCAAACTTTCACGATACTCTAATGCTACCAATGTCCCATAGACCGGTTTTGACCCATGTCTTGGCTGCGTTCCTTTGAGCCCACTTGACACAGTTACACTGCAGAATTCCACATGTCAGCACGTTGCTCCTTTACATTTTACATACCTTGTCATTTCTGCGATACCCTTTCCGAAAATTCAGTATCAGCCTCTTGAGGATCAATTCACCAATATTTGGAAACTTTGAATTGATAATTGCCACAAGAGCTGCATAAACATGAGTGAAAATCGGAGAGGCGCTCTGAGCTTGCAAAATGGATCTAGACAGCAATCCCCTGCAAAAACAAATAAGTTTTAAAGACTTTTCTGGTAATAAATCATGTCATGTTTTTATTCAGTACTTGCCACATGAAACAGTGTGCAGTTGGAATAGCTGGAAGAAATCAGATGATCATTTTCAAACCATGGTTTATCATGCCACAAATGGAATTTTGCGAAGTGCGTTGCACAAATCTGTCTGAACTGAAAAGTTCTTAAACCGTCACCCAAACTTTCACTAAATATTGTTCGTGTTAGAGCTACACCTAAAAATGTGAAACATGCAAAAAGCCACCGTGTATCCTGCAATGATCCCTTTTAAAATCTGAATTTTGTCTGATTATAAAATACTACTTAGAGCCTAAATGAATGTAAACAAAGAACTATGAGATAATCGTTCTTTTATTATACAAATTATCTCTTTTATATTTATTATCGAGAAAGTCTGAATAGAATCTGTGACTTGCTTCCCCTCATCTCAGTGTTGCTTTTTGTAGTGCTTAGGAGCACACAGAATTTGACTTTTGCTGTATTACTTGACAACATGTTGGTGAGGATTAAAACAAAACAAACTGCTAAATGTGAATCTTCAAAGTACACACTGATATCCAAATCTATCTTCCTTGTGATCTATTGAAATCTTAAAAAAAACTCATACAGAGTAATAAATACCAAGTGCAAAGAGACCTTATTGCTACTTACTTTGGCACTGACAAATGGAATAGAACTCATTTCATACCACTGCACAGAAACAGAATATTTCCATTTGAAATTTGTTACTTCTTGCTTACAAATTGAAAGTGGTCTGTTTCAGTGCTTATTCATCACCTGCTCAAAACCACAGGAAAGGATTTGACAGCCAGGTAGAAGTTCGCGTCACTTTTTAATTCACCTTTGTGCAAGTTTGGAAGTACTGAGGGAAATGATGCCATTTTCCATATACATTATTTTGACATTTATAAACCACACACACAAACTTCCACGGACAAGTGCATTCTGAAAATATTCAATAAGCTCATTTTTAAACTAAAATAATATTGCAAGTATGAGAATTGAATTTCAGGGACATGAAATACAGGCAAGTAAAAAGCAGCCCTACAAAAGCCTGAAACTTCATTATTACTTTTAACAGAAATCACATTCAGGAGCTATTTGCCCGCTCTCCAGATTTTATTTAAATTATTTAACTCTTATTTTTATGCTAGTTGCATGACTCTGATTTTCCCATCAGCTGTAACACACATGAAAAGCAATACATTCCTTCTCAAAAAACATCCATGACAGGGAAAGTGTCGCTATCTGTCTCAAACGTAACAGAATCATTTTTGAATCTACCAAGCTCCAACAGTATAATGGTCTTCTCTTTACACTGCATCAATAAACAACACCAACAGGTAACTGCAGTAAAGCTTGTTTTGCTAAATAGTAGCTACAAATATTATTTGTCCCAGAAAAAAATAATGAAGCACTACAAAAATAAACAATGACAACTGTAAATTACAAGTCATTCAAGTAAAATGCATTGGGAAAACCTTAAGAAAAAGAAATATACACCATTTCATTCCACTAAGCATACAGTGCCTTTCCAAAGTAAGGGACTATTCAGAACATGACAATATGACCTAAGGTTAATACTAAAATCTGACTAGCACCCATACACCACTTATAGCACATAAAATGGTGTACACATGAACAGTGTACATATTCCAGAAAAGCACAAGAACTATTTTAAAATAATTACCTTCCCCGAACAATGTTCTCCTGAAGGAGCTCATGAATGATGTTTTCTATATTAGAAACGTTCACTTTATTGACAAGACCATTGATTGACTTCTTCAAGGCTTCCCAACTCATCCTCTGGTATGCCAAGCTATTACAAAGTATCACAAATTAGTAATGCATGAATTTGAAATTACACTTAGTAAATTCATATATATCTATATATATATAGCACACATTCACATTTTCATTTAATCATTAAAATAAATTTTAAAATAGTCACTGCATAAAGGTGAAGACTTGTTCACAATTATACAATCAACCACCAGAAAATCATTGAACCAAAATGATAAACAAAAAGACTAATTCTCTGCAGATATGGTATAACCCAGAATGCTGTTTTGTAAGACATTCCAAAAAATTCCTAGCTACATTCAGTATCCTGCTTTCACTTATCATGTACACTGTGCAGCAGAAGCAGTTACAGTTTTAATCTGATTCTCTTATCTCTCTTCTGATAAAAACATACCTTTAAAACAAAGAATCACAACCCTTAAGGGATCCCATTTTTCCCAACATTCTCTAAACAGCTTAACTGTCTTGCTTGAAGCAAAAAACCTACTATGAAACTTTGAACTCACCTATTTTTATCAGTGATTTGCTCTTGCATCATCCTAAGCTTGGCAGGTGGAATATATGCACCACCTGTGCGAGTGAGGATTGGATCCACTTCTTCTTTCTTCTTCTTTGAGGTGGTTTCATCATGAGCAAGTGAGCTCTGGCCTGTCGACCTCTCTGGACTCCTACGGTCAGGTGATGAGTATCTTCTCTGCTTCCTTCGATCATACTCTCTGTCCTCCCACCTGTCATAGTGTCTATCTCTCCCCCTTTCCATCCTTCTAAAGGGGAAAAAAACAACACCCACTAAACACCCAAGTGTAGGTGAAAAGCTTTCACATTTTATTCTTTATAAAAAGTATTTTATTATGATTAAGAAAGGGCTCCGTACCTTCCATCTGAACTTCTGTCATCATAGTATTCCCGTCTTGAATATTCCTCATCATATCTGCTGTCATCAGAGTATCTCCTCTTCCTGGGAGATGGAGACCAAGACCTATTACGCTCCATGTCCCTACACGCAACCCAAGACACAACAACTTTCAGTAAGAGGCTGAGAAAAGCAATGGCATTAATACTTGCTTGCAACATAATGTAACAATGCAGAAGTGTTCCAATTCTGCAATATGTGCTTCAAAATATGTGTCACTCCGATAAAAGGGTTATGCCAATAAAAGGGTCTACTTTAATAAAAATTTGTCATCAGGAAAAAAATATCAAAAAGCAAAGAAGCACTGTAAAAGAAAGCTCCTAGAATATGAAATTAAACATTTAACAGTAATAATATCAAATACCAATGGTAAATTCAGCAACTTGCATTCCATGGAACACATATATTCACTTCTTTCTACCTACTTTTGCCCATACAGCCTGAAACTATCTTGCCCCAAAATTTTAATTGTGGTGCGACTCAAGCAGAAAGCTAGCATGTAATTTCCACTTTCAAGTCTCATGATAATTTAACTAAATGCTAAGTATTAGTAAAAAATCCATTTAATTACTGTGATATTGACATTCAGCTATTTTATTAAATCTACACTTGTTTTCTACCACTTAGTTATGGTAATACATAAAAAGAACCATAACCTGATGATTTTTTTAAATTTCTCTAACTCACTATGTGAGGTACATATACAGAATTGAAGGATACAATAATCAGTCATTCTACCTGTCCTCTGGAGACAGACTTTCATGTCGGGAACTGTAGTTTTCCTTCCTTTCATGACTGGAACCATGCTTTAATGAAAGAGAAAGAAAAAAGAGTCAAGCCCCAACATGACTGTGAGCACCTATCTTCTGATCAAAGCATACCTTGCCTTCAGTTCCCACTCCTTTACAGGGAGGGCCATCAAATAAAGCTGATGGCAGCCAGATATGGCAAGGAGGGCTCTCTAGGAGCAAGCAGTTAAGCAGCTGGACACCCTGCCGCAGGATGCTGCAGATGCCAAATGCTTCCACAGGTTCAAGGCGCTGAACAAATACTGAAGAAAATCCACAAGGACTACCAAAAAACTTCATCTGGCTCAGGAAGCTGCAAACAGGTACAGAGGAGTGTATGTGGGCAGGTACTTTTATAGTTGCCCTATTTCTAAACTCCTTAAGGCATCTGCTGTTAATTACTGCTGAAGTAGAGTAGATGGACCACTGGTCTGCCTTTCCTGCTTCCTTCTTTCAGATGCCATTTTAATTTGTTGTATCACACGGAATACCTTGGACAGAATGCCACCATTTCTTGTTTTAAGAGTGTCTTTCCTCTCTCCTAAAAATCCCTTTTATTGTGTAATTTTTCTTTATGTTCCCCCTTTTTACTAACCACATCTTATTTTCTCTTGAGTCATTCCTAGTTTCACACATTATGAACACCTGAGTTGCACTGATTTGCTTGGCAGACTTGCAGGATTGTTTAAGTGATACACACTTAAACAGTTCACACCAAATTCCACAGATTGAGCCATGACATTTAGAAGTATGGAGTCATACAAAAATCAGAACATGACAGCATCTACAACAAACATAGCAAGATATTCATTAAGATGTTTCTAAACAACTTTGGTAGAGTCAAGCAGCAGCATTTGTAACATGAGTACTTTCATTACAAGGCTCATCTCTTCCTTTAAAATATTATTTATGATTTTTCAGAACCACAATCTCATGGTGTCACAGAGTGATTAACTGAAATAGGGAACACCCCACTTGATGCAGAAACTCAACACAAGCATTTTCTCATGAACCTTGATGGAACTCCCTGCAGCAACACTCAGCTCCTTTGCTGAAGCAGCACACTCTCCACCAACACCCTGGCACACCAGCTCTTGCCCCGCCAAAGACCATGTTAAAAAACATAATGACACCTCTTCCACAAAAAGCAGGGCAGCTGTTATCTCCAAAAACTTAACTGAAGGGTGTGTATATATGTAAATCAATAATCGCATTTTTGAAGCTATTATAACATATCCTAGAATATTAACTTTCCTAGGGTGCACTTCAAACACTGCTAGAATTACAACCTGCATTCTCTTGCCTGCATCAAGATGATGACACAAAACAAGGGCATTGCCTTGTCCACTGGGAGTATCCATCCCTACAAAAGTTATGTCCACCTATTTTAGAGCCACATTATCTCTGGCAGCAAAGATAGTACAAGAAATTCACATATTCACCTAGGCTTTCTACCACTTTCATTGCTCATTATACTATAGAGCAGATCACTGAATTCATCCAAGGGTAAGAAAGAAAAGTCCTTAAGTTGTTTTTTTTCCCCAGCACAGTAATATAATGCCAGTCTTCCAAGAAAGTGGTAATAAAAATCTTTGAAGAACACAAAACAATTACTGTATTTAAATCCCATCTAGCAGATGGGAAGAAGGCAATGGGTATTTTTAGGATGATCCATTCTCATGGGTTCTTTATCATCTATCTCTGCCCAAGCAGAACCAAAAACACAAGTCAGATCTCAAAGAGTGAAGAAGCCTATGGAGGTTCCAACTCTGGAAAAACTGGCAGAGTAATACCACAGATTTGAGGTAGTGAATCATAACAATATTGCTCTGCTAATGTGTCCCAAACCCGGTGTACTTTACAAACACAGCATTTCTAAATTTCTTCTTCTTGCATTCCCAAAAAAATCACTCCCATCCACTCAGAAATGGGCAACACAGCTTTTAAAACGAAAACCTTTAACATGCATAGTATGACATACAGCTGTCAAATTAACTACTTATTGTATCTATATCTTTTAAGGTCATTATTAAATTTTTCAAATTCTTTCTCCGTTCCTCTACATGCTTACATTTGCTGTTGAGCCATCATCATTCAGTCAGTTTTCACCAATTTTTGTAACATTATACACCAATAATATTCAGGACTTTAACCGCAAGGACAGCACAGCTAGCAATAGCTGTAATTTACTGACTCCTAGTAGTACTCGTCTTGTAAACTGCTGCTGCCTGTTACAGATACTACTCGCTTTGCTTTCAGGAAGTTTCATTTAATAAAATATCAGCTACAAACCTATTACCAGTAACGAGAGTGATCAAATCCGACAGTTTAGTTTTAGGAACACTTACATTTACTTGTGTCACTCTGCTCTTCATCTTGACTTCCTGCTTTTTACAAACGTGCAGCAATGAGGCAATCTAAGCTGGAGTTCAGCATATGAAAACCATTTCACCTGTAACACACAGAAGACAATCAAAACCATTCGACCACACACGGCGTCGGAACGCACACCTCTATTTTGTCCTTTCAGGCTACGCTTACACAAGCCCTTAAACCAAAAGGCTCTCCCGGGTCTATTCCGATTCCCTGGTTACACAGCGGCAGCCGGGGGTTCACCGCCACAGCCGGCCCCGAGAGCGGCCAGGCCGCGCCTGGGGCTGCCGGGGCCCTGCCCACCGACCCCGCCGCACGGCTCCCGGCCCGAGCCCGTCCGCCCGCCGCGCTCCCGGCCGGGCAGCGCTCGGGGCTGCCCCGGACCCCACGGAGACGATGGAAGGGAAGCCCGCCGAGCCCCGCACGCCCCCGGCCCGGCCCGGCCCGCACCTCCCGCCGCCGCCGCCGCGCACGGCCCTGACGCGTCACTTCCGGCGGCGCGGGGTGAGCGCGCGCCGGGCCCGCCCCCTCCGCCGCCATCTTGGGGGCGGGGGCACTGCGCCCTCCCCGCCTGCGTTTAAAGTGAAGGCGGTGGGTGTTAAAACAACTCCGATCGGGCTGGGCTCTCTGGGATCGCGGCTCTCGGGCGGAGCATCCCGGGAGAAACACACCCCGCTGCCACCCGCGTTTCCCTAGAAGCACGTGCAGGGAGCAGTCAGCCGGCCTCCCTGAGGGGTGGAGATCTGCCCGAAGCTGCGCTGGGAAATGGAGTGAATTAAAATGCGCCTGTCCCTTGAATAGCACCGAGCACGCTTGTGTCGCTTACACCGCGGGTTAAACACAGCTGTCGGGAGATTTGTGCAGGACAGACAGCAGGCACTGCGCTCTGCTGGGCTGCGGTGCTGTTGGACACCTGTGTGGGGCAGAGGGGTCTTTTGATCTCTGAAAGCTTGGAGTGCTTCAGCACCATGGATCCGGGCTAACAGAGAGGTTTATTATAGGCAAACATGTGTTTGCATTTTGGAAAGTAAATGCATAGGAAGGGGATTAAAGAAAAGGAAAATGCTGCATAAGATCTTAAAATGCTTACGGTTGTTTCAGTTCTTGTGAGCTAAATGGAAATGAACTGTTGCAGGACACGGCAGATGAGGGTCAGGAAGGCATTAACTCGGCGGAGAGGCAATGGTTCCTGTGACAGCTCCTGTGCCTCACAGACACTGGGACACACTGGTTCTGGAGGGGAAGAAGATGGCAGTGAAACTTTCTCAAAGCTGGAAAAAGCTACTTTTTTTTTTTTATTTTCTTTTTTTTTTTGGAGGTGGTTAAATCAACTTACTTATTCTGTACTGAGCATTAGAGTACTTACATTTTGTCACATCATGTAACACACCTGTAGCACTATTTTCACTGCAACAATTAGTACAGGCTGAAATGCTCACTGTCCAAAAAAAATGACAGCATAGCGAGGAGCGAACATTCATGATTGGTCAATAGGGTGCAGCAGTTGAAGACTTAGTCCCCAAGATTTAAATTGACTAGCTTGCTCTTCTGCCACTATGATCTCAAAAGAGTAAGAGAAAAGGAGCATCAGGCCATGACTGAGATCATGCTATGCAGCACTGAGATCATGCTATGCAGCACTTGAACTCGGAACCACTTTGGTTTAAACTAATGTACCAGTTCATGCTCACCAGCACTTGAAGCACTCACAAAAATGGGAACAAATCTGTTCCCAAACATTTCCAAACGCCAGCAATGCCTTCGTAACATTGTGTATTGTAACAGTTACAAATATTCCCACTCATGAGAGAATAGTTACTATTCATAAAAGTCTACTTTCTCACTTATGTTGCAATACTAAGCAGAATAATCAATGAAGCGAAACATACCTTGCTCAAAACCAACACGGAGATAGGATATGTTAAAAAACAATAATCAGAAAATGTGCATTATTTTTTTTCTGCTTTTAACTTTTAGCTACAGGATTTGATTTCTTTGGCATAATGATTTGTAAATGTGACTCTTACACAGGAGACTGGAAACAGCATGTATTTGGACAGTCCCACACGTTCTGACAATGTGAGTTGTTAAATGTTTTCACAAGATATTCCCTGAACCCACTGTCTGCCTGTGAACGCTCTATGATTTCCCATCCTGCTGTGAAAGTAATCTTTTTCCCACCTCATGCTGTGTAAACAGGTGTCACAAAATAAAAGGGCATATGGCATCAGTGTGGCAGCAGCATCTCCTGAGAGGGACATCCTGTGGCTGATGGCGCACACACCATCCCTCAGCCTGTCCCTCCAAATGTCCTGGGAAGGAGAGAACATGGACAGCTGAGCTTTCCCTGAGAGGGAGTCTGAAGACAGGGATGGGAAATAACCTCTGAGAAACATGTTTGTGATTTAAGAGTGGCTGAATAACATGGGGTGACTTCAATTCTTCAGTTCTCTTCTTGGATGTGGAAAGCAGAGAAGGGGCTGGGGCAATGGGATTCACTGAACAAGGGAAAGGGCATTTAATGCTGAATAGGAGCAGTGAAATGAGGTTTCCCTTTTCTCCTGTCCTCAGTTAATGCTTTTACTATTGGATTATGCAGTGAAATTCCCTTCTGCTCATTTCTTCCTTGCTCTGCTCATCTTACACTCCCTTTTTTGCAGTGGGTCATGCTTGGATTTTATTCTTCATCAGGTTGAAGGGAGAATTCTTCAATTTTATAGTGGGTCTAGTCTTGTGGCTTGGCAAAATGCTTTAAGAAATGCAAGTTTTATTTCTGTGAGGGTGAAAAGACAAAGCCCACACTTCCCAGGTGAATGCTTTCAGGGGGTAGGATGCAGTGCAGGCTGAATGCCCCAGATCAGCCTTTTGGAATCTGTTGCACTCAAGATCCCAAATGTACAGAGTCTGAAGTAGAGCCATGACTGTGGGTTCTAACTTCTGGTAAGAGGGATTCAGGCACATTCTCTGCTTGGTTTGTCTTCCACAGCTTCTTGCTCAGCATGTGGGACTCCTTAATTGCCTGGAAGGCACTCAGGTGAAGCATCCAGCTGAAGCAATCCTGATCACCCTGCAGGAGCCATGCAGCTTCTCTGTAGGTGTAAAAGATGGTGAGGATCTGTCTCAGTCTGAAGTAAATTACAACTCGAATGGAGCATGATTATGGAGCCTGGAAAAAGACAAAACCACACAAGAATTAACTCATGTTGAGTGGCTTTATGTCTATTTACAACAGCAATAATCAACATATAATGCTTCTCCTTAAGTAAGCATGATGATCTAGCCTTGAAATAAAATAACAGCCAATTCATACAGAATTGAAGCAACATGAGAAGTTTACCTTCAGATAAGGCAAATTTTAAGTATAAATTTTTACACACTGAAAATACCGAAAGAACTGACAATTCAATTGAGACTAATAGTAATTAAACCAAGCATAATTATAATCTTTGAAACCTGCTCAATGGGAGAAAGGGTAATGTATCCAACAAATTCACATTCATCAGCTTAATGTTTTGCATGAATAGTCCATTAGTAAGCCCCAGGAAACATAGTTTTAGTCGTGTTGTTTTCCCATGGCAGGTTTCTGTCATTGTGCTCAAAATGACATGAGTTAAAAATCATCCACATGGCACTCCCTAGGCTGGAGCCTCTCCTGGCATAAGCAGCTGCAGCTCCATCAACTCCCAATCTTCCACAAGTGAGCAATAAAGGCTTGCATATAGAGGCTCACTGAAAGTAGCTAACACTTCTGGAAAAACAGTGATAGCTGCTCCAATAGCTTATTCTAGTAGCTGAGTCTTTGCAGTTAATATTTCTTTATTAATTAATCTCAGAATGATGGATTGGAGCCTGGGTTCCTGCCTGCTTTATTAGAAGTAAGGAATTTATATACAGCTAATTCTCATCCAAGTTAATCAGTGTGACCTTTAGCATGCTGTAGAATTAAAATCTTGTGCAAGGCTCAGAATTTGTTTCCAGATAGCTCTAGCAATGTGCCAGCTGTGGGATATTGCTCCACACATCAGCTGAGATGAGAAATCTCATCCTCTGTGTTTTCAGTTTAATGTCACAGAAGTCAGGTGAGCCAGCAAAGTCTGGAGACAACACAGCTGAACTTGTTCAGTAGCAGAGTGGGTCAGGGACATGCAATCCCAACTGCTTCCTTTTGGCAGGAGTAATCTCTGACGTAGAGTGTTAAGCAGCACTTAAGGAGAGAGAGAGAGAAGGAAGAAAGCTCTTACATCACATAAACACCCTTGTTTCAGAGGGATCTAATATCCGTGCTCTGCAGTCCCCCCACTGTTACAATTTAATAACTGCTGGAGGATCATGGGTTTACAATACTAAGAAATATCTCTTTGTTACCTTGAATGTGTGACATTCACATTCCATCACAAAATTTGTTTTTCCCAAGGAAGCACCAGCAGACTCCTAGTGTGTTTTGAAACCTTGTCAAAGTGAAGCTATCCCTCTGAGCTCAGTGGCAGGGATGATCATATGTGGAACTTCCACACAATTTCCTCTGTGTGAGAACACATCACATATGTTTGCTGTTTTTTAATGACAGTCTTTCAGCTGCTTCTCATAATAATAAAAAAATCCATGCAGCTACTGTTTAAAGCACTTCTTAGTCTGTATGCTGAAATCTCCCTGCTTTCAGTCCTGTGGCAATGCTCCTCTCCAACCAGCTTCTGGGACTGAAAACAATTCTTGTCCCTTCAGGCATCTTCTAACCTTAAATTAATATAGAGACTAAGCAATTATTCAGTAAAGGAAAGTTAATGGAGATTGGCAAAAAAGAATATTTTTTTTTTACAATGAGTTTTTGCTTGCTAGTGGCATTAATGTTTTGTTTGTTTGTTTGAAGCCTTTCCTACCGTGTGGTATGGACAGGAGCCAGATGTACATAGTGCTGCAGGTACAGCTCACTCTGGGCTGTGAACTGATGTTTTCATGTCCTTGGTTTCACTTTGTCCTTAAACACTGCCGAGGAATGTTGGTTCTTTTCCACAGTTCCAAGAGTTCATCTAACCAAGGTGTCACTCTACAGCTAGCATCCTGAAGTTAGAATATCTGCCTAAAGTTTCAGGGCTACACCGTGAATTGAGCTGTGTCATCATTTGGCAGCTTTAGCTTACTTAGCAACTAAAGTCCTTTTTTAGCAACTAAAGCCCTTTCAATTTTGTTTTTGCTCCTTTGTGCTGATTTTAAAAAGTCCTCTATGAAGTATTTTTACATCTCCTGACCTTTAAATAATTTTTTAAAAAATCTCTGCTGTTCTGCAGAGCTAGGACAGTAGAACCCCGTGGTGAGGTCATGATGCTGAGTGCTAGAAGGTGTGTTTGTGCCCAGAGACCAGAGGACTGACTAATGAATGTACTCTGCCTTCCTGCACTAAGCTGGTGATTTTATCCCAATAATGCATGATACACTAGGTAGAAGAAAAAAAAAATACAGTGTCTGTTTCTTCTGTCATCTTCCTCCTGCATTTTTATGCTGATGTCATTGAGCAGAAGCAGTCACTCCCACATTGAACTAAAGGACAAGTTAGCATAGCTTCTCACTGCTGAGCTGACATTTGGATGTTGTGCTCAACTTTCATCTCTTCAGCAATGCAGAGGGAAAGGTGCCCTCTGACCAGAGCTGTTGGCTGCTCCCAGTGAATCCCAGGTGAGATTGAAGCACCAACACATGGTGGATAGATGATATGTCATAATGCATGGAAAGGACGAAACCAGCATATTCATTAATTCTTCTGGATTTGTTCGGTTTCTTGAAAAGTCTTATGGTCCTGATGTAACGACAGAATATCTAGATGTTGGCAGGACATTAGGAGCCCTTTGGAGTTCCTGGATCTTGCAGCATATGTGAGTTAATTACAACAGATGTAAAAATGCAGAAGGTTGGTGGAAAACATTGTTTTCAGCATTGAAACAGAATAACAACACTGGAATCACGCCCTGAAGTATTCCACAAGGACCTTTGCTACAAACAGAACAGTAACATTCCTCTGTAACAGCCAACTAGTGTTGCAGTAACTGTTAGGCATTGTACAAAACCTGATGTCACTATTATTTTCTTGGAAGTGATACATTTTAATTCTGTTAAAGAGCAGCTCTTCACTATGTGAGATCAACTTGAGTTCAAGGTGAAAGTGATCTGAGGATCTTACCTGATTTGTGAATGTAGCTGGCCTAAATCCTGGCAGAGCCTGTCTCTCATTTTAATCTTTCCAATCCTATTTCATATAATGGGAATTGTTCTTTAGCCTACTCAGACTCTTTTTCTCCTTTTTTTTCTTTTTTTTTTTCTTTTTTTTTCTTTTTTTTTCCTGGATTCAAGAGTCTTCTAGTGGTGTGGAATGTCAATGGAGGAAAGATACTTCAGTCAATAAGATAGGTGCACTAAACAGATAAAAGCAATTCCTTTGGAGTGATAGTGACACCATGTATGTAATTCAGAATGATTTTAAACAAAATATAGACTTTCTGTGTATGTATATACTACAAATAATAAAAAAAATCACAGCAATTTCTAAAATTACTTGCTTGTTCAAACTAATGAAAATAGATGTTGATGCTCCTTTGATAGCTTTAACAGCTGTGTGACTCTGTACACTGTATAATCAGTGGTAAGAGCTCCTGACCTTTTTCACTTTGTCTGAGAGAGACCTGTTAGCATTTTTTCCCCTTTAAACTGCTGTGGTGTATTATCTAAAATTTTACTGTGTTATCCCAAAAAAGTCACTGTAACAAGCCCCTTTAGGAACGTGTTCATCATGTCACACAATGCATTAGTTAATTATCTCAGCACTACAGCAGACCTTCAAATTAACAGCTATTGCAAACTCTAGGCAAACAGTAGGTGCCTGACTTAATTAACTCTGCCTGTGATGTGATTTGTATCTTGGTGTTGCTCGTGCTAAAAAGGGGCACTGTTTTTCCTATGACATATGGCTGTATTTCTCCAAAGGGCTGGGACACTGCAGTTTGAGGAGTAAGATTATTGTTCTTTGATGATTTAGTTATCATTATGACCTGCAGATCAGGAGATCTACAAACCAAGGCATAGCTAATGGAGTAAAGCCAAATTGATTGCACTACTGCTTTGCTGAAGAACTCCTATAAGTAATATATAAATAAAGAAGTAAACCATTAATAGAAATACTAGAACAGATTTGCTGCATGGTCTAAATAGAAACAGACTGTATGATGGGTGATCTGAAGACCCACTGCACTTAAGGAAGAAATTTATATTTTTTATTTTAAGGGTAAATTCTAATCCCAAGCACTGTTTTCTCCCTCTACCACCATGGCATGTATGGTTCCTCTCAGCTACCCAGGGTAGGAAATTCAGCCATACTATTGCTGGAATGGTTATAGGTCTTCATATGTAATTGTAATTGTTCTATCCTTTTTCATCATGGTGAAAAGACTTCTACATTTTAAGACAAAACCACAACATGAGATGTGCACACAAAACGAGTATTTTTCTTTCCCTCTGCTACAGAATGTGTGGTAAACTCCACATCAGAAATAGAATATATGATATTATAAATAATAACTGTAAAGCAATTAGCCAATAGTTAATACTTAGAATCACCCCATGTTTGAATACGTGATGAATATTATTTATTTTTGTTTGGCTTTAATGGGCTTTCTCCTCAGATGCTATATTTGAAAGAAGCAGTACACTCCTCTTCTGGTTGCTAGCTGTACCTTTCTATTTTGAGTTGAGTCCTTACAGTTTTTGCAAAGTACCAAATGTTCCTATTTCCTGTGAGAAGGGTTTCCAAATGAGCCTTTGGCAATATATCTCAACAAGGTGGGACCACTGTAGGAATAAACTGGCTTTGCCTCTCAAATCTCTGTGGGGCTTATGAGACAAAATGACTTTAGCAGAGAAAGTAGGTTAAAGCAAGGACAGGCAACCTCCTCAATTGACTGAGCTGAAAATAAGCATAAATACCCACCTGATCCAGTACATTTGAGACTCAGTAGTCCTCAAAAAGACCACAGGTCAAGAAGCATGAAGTGATATAAACATTCAAAAGATGTTCCCTAACTGTTACTTGGATAATTTAGCTTTAAACTGGGTTTACTCTATAGAAGCAAATTAAGAAATCTCATTTGATAAAATCTTAATCTTTGAAAGTAATCTAGGTTTTTGGATATGAATGCTTCTTTTGCGTGTGTGTTCCTGGCAGTATGTTTTAGTAAGGATTAGAGGGTTTAGGATTTTGTTGTGTTTTTTTTTGTTTGTTTGTTTGTTTGTTTTTTGTTTGTTTGTTTGTTTGTTTTTCAATAATTGGGCCATAAGTAAGTTGCTTGTATGATAATTCTTAGGAAAAATAATATTTTGTTAATTATTTTTAAAATTTCTTCTTTCGGACACAGATTCTCTAGGAATTAAAATGTTTTATTGTTTTCCCCCTACCTAATCCAATAGCTTTTTTTGTTTTCCACCATATGAGATCTTAGCGGCAATATAGATTTTTTTCCCCTACCTCCTACATGTAGCTTTAATGAACTGTTAGTTCTGGAAATCCTTTTGTAAATTCCCTAATGCATTGTTACACTGTTTTTCAGCTCCAGTTATGAATTACCTTGATATATTTTGATATAATGTATAATTTTGACATTGAGGAGTTTTCATAGTACCAAAATTGACCAACAGCAGTTCTGTCACTTATATGCTGTGAGAAACAAGGCTTACTGTTTAAGATTTTTAAAGGTTTAATAAGGGATAAAAGGGATAATAGCCAGTTCTGGGGTGCCTGGAAAACTGCCAGGAGCACACCTTAAAACAATTTTCTTATATACTTTTCATTACATGGGTTACATACCTATTCATAAGGTTTGTACATATTCAAATACTCCTCTGAGTTCTTTCACATGTTTCAGGAATTCTTTTAGGTTTTTTCAACCTTTGATCCATCGTGCAATAGTATAGATTTAATTTTTGCAAGTCATGTATGTAATTTCCTCACAATGTTTATGCCATTTCCTCACAACAACAGACAGGGAATTATTGATAGCTGCAGGGTAAACAGCAGGAGTTTTTTCACATCCTTTTTCCAGTGTTATCTGTGTGTTCCTTCAATGTTATCTAATCATACAGACAGTTTAAAGCTACTTCCACAAACTTATCTAAGTCTCTATTGCCAGTTAGCTACAAACAACAAAAAATAAAAGCATCCTGAAAAAGCTAACATAGTCTCTATTTCAATATTTTGAAGAAAAGCCTAAACTGCAATATATGTTTGTCACACTAATACCTGGGTAAGATACACATGGCCAGGGCACTGGCAAATTATACTATATCATAACCAGTTAAAAGTGATTACAAACTGTACTGCATCAAAATTGTTGTGATTAAGAATAATCTGCAAAAGTCAACACATAAAAGCGAAAGCCAATAATTCCACAGGTGCCATTCTCAATAGTACCACTGTGTATCAATATGGGAAATTCAATTCTGAGAACAGAAACATCTTACCCTCCTCAGCTTTTTTTCCCTTCTTTTTGTAATGAAACAGTGCCCCCAAGAGCTTTTTTTTCAGGAAGGGACAATTTAAGAAAATCACCTCAGCCATTTATCAGTATCTCTGAAAAAAACCAATAAATTCTGCCCAGCATTGCAAGCAGAGGTGTTGGCTTGAACAATGGTTGAAGGAGTATTATTTTGGTTTTCTTATTTTATGCCCAATAATAGAAAGTTAACTTAATGACTGAATGGTTCCAGTTTGGAGACCTGTGCTGTTCTTGCTGGCACTCTGAAGAAAGGGAGGAGGCTACAGAGATCACTTCTCAGCAAAGGCCTTTATGGCAGGGCTGCTTTTGTCCTTTGCCAGTTGACATGAGGACAACTGGCAGTGGTCCAGGATGCAGTAGGAAGCACTGTTTGTTTGTTTGTTTGTTTGTTTGTTTGTTTGTTTGGATAAACAGAGAAGAAAGATAGCATGAAGTGAACAATAACAGAGAGAATAAACAAGGAACAGCTTTAGTTACAGCAGAGTCACAAAAATACAAACACCAAGCCTATTAGGCCTTTTGATAAAGTACATGAAATATATGGAAAAATAATCATGAATAGCCTCTAAAACTCAGAGAGGCAGATTTTTATAATAACTTGAAGTGATACTTTTTTACCATTTTTAAAGTCAAGAGTCATCACTACTTTTTCTGACCCTGAAAAATACTTACTACAAACAGAATTTTGGGTAGTTTGTTGTCTCTCTCTCCATCCCATTGCATGGGTTTGCCAAAAGTTGAAACTCATAAATGAAACACCTCCCCCCAACATGAGCAAGTAATTGCTTTAAATAACTTTCAGTAACATGTCACAGGAACTCCTCAGGATTTCATCTACAACAGAAGTAGAAGATTAAATCATAGGCACCCCCAAACTGCCTGCTAGTATCTCTCTTTAGCAGAGTGATCTCATTTTCTCAGGTGTTTCTCTACAGACCCTTTTCAGCCAGGTCCTAGGCCCCTGATAGATTTAGGGCTCAGCACTTTGAACTCTACCTGGACAATATGCAGAGCTTTTCAGACTGGTAAATATGCGTGCCAGAGCAGGAATGCAGTAACAAGATCAGCCCCATCAGATGTGGTTACTTCTGAGTAGCACAGATTTGCCTGAATGAAGATGAGTATGAGAAAAAGAAAGTACTGTAAATCACACAAAGAAGAAATAAAGCATAGCATTCCTAGGTAATTCCTAGTTCCAAAGCATAAAAGTGTGGTCCTGGCTGTGGGAGAGCACCAGAATGAAGGAATGAAGCTTCACTCTGTGCCATGAGGCTTTGTTCTCCCCATAGGAGATGTCCAGATCCTGCAGCTTCCCACAGCTTCATTACATATTCATGAAATATTTTTACATGGAAATTGTAAACTCCTTTTGGGTCACAGAGTGTGTCCATTCTTTAGTTCTCCGAGTTTAGAAATTTTATTACTCCTCCTTATATTAGAATTACAACTAATAAGGAACTAATTACTACTAATAAAAGAAATGTGCTGAAATTTATCTGTCAAATGTATCCATGTACTAATATTTTAAAGGATATATTGGCCTCTCAAATAAATGTTGATAAAGATCTACTCTCTTAATAACCTTTTTATGGATCTTCATAGCTTTGACACAATGTGCCTAATTTTTCCAGTGTATTAGCATCACTGCATGTACTTTAGGGGTGGGAGAATAAACCACTCACTGGGAAAATTAAAAAATAGTTTTAAAATGCATTGTGGTAGTTGTAGACTCTTTGGGATGAGTCCCTTGTGTTTTGTGCTGATATAAACACAGGTAAGTTGTGGTACAGCTAAATCAGCATGGTCTTTCACTAGGCATTCAGGGCATTATTTTCAATGCAGTGGATTTATTTTGTTCTGGTTAATAATCTGACAAATTTCTGAGCTTTAGGAAATATTTCACTCTCTAACATTCAGAAATATAAAAATAACTGGAGGTATTTGTTTTCTGGAATTCGAAATTCAACATTTGCCTTAAATCTGGAAGTTTGCTCTTTGAGCTTTAAGCCAGACAAATATGAATCTTAAATAGGTATATGAGTGAGTATGACATTTTTCTGTACAGCAAATAATTCTGCTCTTGAAATTTCTTGCTCTCACTAATTTTAGTCAACCTTGCCCAATCTGAGTTGGCAATACCAAAATGTGATCCCACACAGCAAGTCACTGCTGGTTCAGCAATGATGTGAAAGCATGTATATACTGTTTCTCCTGCTTGAAACTCCAGGGCTCCAGCTTTGCATTAATTAGTTAATTGGGTTTGGGGCAGAGGGCAGAGAGGATGAGGTCTCCTTTTTTTTTTTTAGGAATATTTGTAACTCGTTTCCCTATCTGCAGAAGTAATTCTTACTTAAAAATTAGAAGTAATTTCAATTGCAAAACCAGGAACTATTTCTTCCCTTTCTTGATTTGATTTCTATGTGGCAGCAAACTCACCGAAGACAAAATGTTGTGGAAGAGAAGGTGATAATGAATGGTTTTATATGTGGGGTGGAGTGAATTTTACAAAAGTGGGAGAAGGGTGACCTCTGCTCAGAAGCCTCCCTGCTCATTAGCAGGTGGATGTGGTTTAGAGATTCACCGTGGTGCAAAGAAGGAATTAAATGAGGTGTTGTGTGAAGCTGTCATTACTGTGTGTTTCTCTGTGCAGTTCCAGCTTAAAGCATGTCGCTCCTTTCATAGCAGCCCCCCAGATTACTGTATCTCATCCTTTCCACATCAAAGGGCTGTCAGCACTTTTATAGTATAAAAAGAACGCGGAGGTAATTTTACAATACATTCTCTTCAAACAGCTTTGACTTGTGCAGTTGCAACATTTCTTTTTGTTCTGGGATTTGCAAAGGAAGATGCACTAAAATGAGTAGCATCTAAAAGCTGAACAAAAACAGGGAACGAAATATCTATTTAAAATTGGACCAAAGCACCTCTGCAGGGATGGTGAGGATTTTAGGAAGTCAATTCTTCTCAAGTGCCATCTGAATTACACTTCAGACAGCTTCTAAGAACCTCTGGGAGTATGGAAAATGTCCGTTCTTGAAAAGCATGAATCATCTCTTTTTATTTACTAGCTAAAAAATCTTGCTACCTTAAAAAGTCTTCAATAAAACATATAGTAATGTCAGATCCTACTCTCCACCTCAAAGGCTCAGTCTCAGCTAGCACCCAGCAGCTGGGCTCACTATCTTGACCTTACTGCTCTGAGAAAGTAAAATAATAAAATAATGAATACAGGAAGAAAGTGAGTGAAAGGCAGCAGAAAGACAGAACTACAAAGAGCTGGCTTTAACTTCGTGGCTCTTTCTTTAATTCCACTCTGCCAAGAAATTTCTTCTTAGTGATTATGCAGCCATGCATATATCACGTATAAATTTTTCCCATTGTATTTCCTTGCCATGTTTGTCGTTTGCCAGCATCTGCAGAAGAGGTTGTTGCAGGAGTGAGTAATGGTAGGATGGAAACAGAAATGAGAAAAGCGGACAACCTGCAAAACGAGGGCAGCCTGTGTTGGCCAGCAGACAAACAATTCCACGTGGTTCACCCACCCATCTCCTGTTTCAGGCATTCTCAACAGCTGGGACTGGAGTGATCTGATACAGGACTTTGCCTCTTTTCCCTGGGGGAAGGCTGGACTACTACAGTCAGTCTTTCCTAAACAAATAGACTTAGGTTTTCTGATATCCTTCCTGCTGTTTCTATGTAGGCAAGTAATAACCTAGCAAGCTCTGGAGTTTCAGGTGGATGTGCCGCACCATTCTTGGGAAGACTTGGGGATCTCTTCTGTGCAGTTGTGGTTGAAGGTAATGCAACACAAGAAAAGTTCAGACAGGACGGACCCAGCTATTGACATTAATTTTTAGAATGAAAAAGCAAAGCATTACCAGAAAATAAGATAAGGATATTCACATGAAAGCATTGAGTTCAATGCGAGAAAGAGAAAAGTGAATATTTGGATAATTTTTTTTTTACTTTTTGGAAAAAACATCATGAAATCAGAAGAATGAAAGCTTAGATCTAAATATACGATGTTTGTGAGATCCATCTCTACCTAAATAATGTTCAACTTTGCCTCAGCATCATAGATTTACACTTAAAACCACTTCTTCCTTCTACATTTGCTTTTGCTCCCTTGTCTTATTAGCATCTGACACAGTCCTTGGCTCTTCATGAATGCAAAGGGATAAATACTTTGTAATAATGTTCTGTCTTACAGAGAGGTCACAAACTGATCTCGGTTACTTCGGTGTAAGTCTGGAGAAGCTCGGCTGAGCTCAATAGACTCAGTCTCAGCTGTTCTCACAGAGGAACCCCATTAGCACAGTGGGAGATTTTGGGAGTAGGGATCTACATTCTTAAAACTCCTTCCCCAGGCAGCCAGCTTGCATTTGAAACACTAATCTTAAAGAAATTAGGACTTTAGTTAAAAGTTAGAAGAAACAGAGCTTGAGATAGTTACCTGAAACTTAAATAATTGATTGCCTGTCAATTTATGTTTGCTTAGCTGTGCTTGCAATGGGAAAGGATGAAACTAGTAGTTAGGTCCAAAGAACACAAACAATCGCAACTAGAAGCTCATTCTTTGCAAAACTGGAGTTGCCCCAAAAGCCATTTGAAATGTTATTAACAGAAAAGGTCAGGGCGAGGAAGACTCAGAGCTGACAAGAATCAGAATAGTAATGATTGCCTCTGATCCATCCCAAAGCCTGTGAAACATCCAGAGAGGTCCCTGGGCAAAGGCTGGGGTGGCCAGGGATTCCCCACGCTCTTTGGCTAAAGCCCCAGACATAAGAAGATCTAAGAGCCTCTCAGAGCTAAAAGGTGGCTGAGAGTTATAGGTCAAAACAAAGGAATCTTCTTCACATCAGTATTCCAGAAGGAAATTACATTAATTAGTTAAAAAAGCATTCAGAGGGCACTGAAGAGTGACAGAAAGTGTTATATTTCTAGTTACAGGGTGCACATGGCTGGTTATGGCCATGCTTGCAGTAGGTGTTGTCATGCTGAGGACCATATGCTTTTAAGTTTCTCAGGAATTAATAAAGTCATAATTCTGCCTCCCCCAGCCTCCCCCACATGTCAGCCAAATTATGGGGTGTGCTGCTCTGGTGTGCTCTCCCAGGCGATACTTTGAAAATCTAAATTCATCTCCTTCACACAGGGAACACATAATAATCCTCCTGACAAGTATCAAGGCAGACTCTGCACAGCAGCTTTGACATGCAGGTATCCTGGCTGAGCCTGCTGAGCTGGCAGGCCTGTGTAGGAGGCAGACAAGTGGAATTCCAGTTTTATATATGGGCACACACAAAGGAGTTTTGAGGTATTGTGTTCTAGCTAACTCCTGTCTGCAGAGCTTTAATCCATCAATCACCTTCCAGATCTATAGTATTTATTTTCTTTTGCTAGCCACAAATCTGAGATGGCCCTGATACACGTCAGCCAGAACAATAATTCCATTTATTGAACTCATTCAATAAACTGAGTGTATTGACCATACATAGAATTAAGTGATACACAGATTTTTATTTATGTTAGGGGGATTGTAGTGCTCAGAGGTAAGGACAGAATTTTGGACCTTATACCTCCTGGGCTGCCGAGTCTCCTCGGTTTCTATAGACTTCAGTGAGAAACAGGGGAAAAAGCTCCTTATGGAATGGTGTCTTTTGGAACTGTTGACTTGTGACAGCCAGCAAAGCTAAGCTGACAATGGGGACAACTTCTGTGCTCACTGTGCACCTGATATTACTGAAATTACTCAGAGTATTACACAGTGCTGGTATGTTGCAATAGAAGGTCATTGCTGTCAAATCCTGTACCTCTGCTTACTGAAATAAAAACCATAATAGAATATATATGTAAAAAATTCCTTTCCACTGTTACCATGGTGATTTTTCTTAAAAGATACTATAATTTAAAAAATTAAGTAATAATTACTTCATGCATAAGTAAACAAACCCCATGACGTGGTTCCCTTGAAATGTTAGGCAATTCTGACTAGAACAGGAACTACCTGCTAAGAACAGTGGATTGTTAAGTGAATCTGGAGGGTGTCTGTTTTATAGAAATGAAATTATTGAATTAAGGAAAACCCAACATTGATATGATAAATTCACATTACTTAAATTAATTGCCACAAGAAATCACTGAAAAAAGAGACATATATATATATATATATTTTTTTTTTTAATTGGACTATTCTCCTATTCTCATAGTGTTAAAAGTGTGTGTGTATGAAAGAACTGAATTGTAGCCTTTAATGTTGACCTTCTTTTGATAACTTAGCTTTGGCATAGCCTCTACTTATAAAAGAGAGCACTCAGTTTGTAGTGCTGGCTTAAACTCTTTCTATGGCTACTGAGCTTCAGCAGGTTTAGTACTTCTCTATTCTAGACACAGCATTTGTATTTGTTTTTTTCCTCCCCAAAGAAGTAAATTATTTATACAGCATCAACCTTTTTTAACCTAGCTTCTGACAGGCTGGGATTTTTCCAATCTCAGTTGAAACTGTCTAAATAATTTATCAAGTATTCTTTCAGAGGACAATGAATTCTGAAACCTAAGAAATGTTAAATGAGATTCTCTGCCCTTACAGTATGAGTGGGTTACTGAGGTTAAGCTAGTATTTTATTTGAACTTTTCTAAGTCGTTGTTTTCTCCCATTGTACAGTCTCCTTTTTCTCTCCTACTGTCTATTAATTTTCATGACATTTTCTATTTATCAGGCTTTTCCTTTGTGTTTCTGTTTCTCCTGCTACCTCTTCCCTTGCTGATGTCTTTCTGTACCTTTTCTTCTTCATTACAGTAAGACAGCTTTCCTTTAAGATCGTCCTCCAGAGAGAGGAGCCATCGATTTCTAGTCCCAAGCTGTACAGGCAGTCCAGCTTCAAATCCAACTGAACCCTTCTCCCATCCCCATTAAGAAAATCACAGAATCACACTCATAGAATGGTTTGGTTTGGAAGGGACCTTTACAAGGACATATTGAAGTAGATCAGGTTTCTTGGATCCCTATTCAACCTGGCCTTGAATGTTTCCAGGGATGGGGTATCTGCCACCTCTCTGGACAGCCTGTTCCAGTGTCCTGTCACCCTCATCATAAAAAATTTCTTCCTGATGTCCAGTCTAAATCTAACTTCTCTCAGTCTAAAATCATTACCCCTTGTCTATTGCTACAGACCTCCTACTAAAAAGTCTGTCCCCAGTCTTAAAAAGTCTTGAGGTCTTTGGTAAAGAAGGAAGATGTTTGCACAAAACTTGGATTGGCAAGCAATATGTAAACTTGAAAGAACATGCTTTCAGGTCAGGTATCTCACACACACAAACTCCAATCCGTTTCTATCAGGTCCAAACTTCCTCTAAGATTGCCTGTTTTATAGCACTTCAGTAGTTATCTCTCAAAGAACCAGTTAAGAAGTTTTTATAAACAAAAAAACCCTGCTCCACCAAGACCTTGATCCATTCCAAATTTTCCAGCAGGTATTTTAATCCCTTTAAAGTTTAGTCAGTGGTCCAGGTGGCTTCAGATTTTCTTTTCAGCATGAAAAAAAATTATACAATAGCACCCCACAGAGATTTTTATTTAGCCTCAGCAATTCAGTATTGTATCCCTCATAAATTAATGATAACATGAACTATGCTTTCAGACATCTGAAGTAGCATCACAGCTGAAAACAGCAGAAATCTGGACTGGCTGCTGAATTTCTGTACTTCTGCTGTATTGTAACTGTTTAAATTGAACATTATTCCTTTAAGGAAGCTATTTATCTTAAGGTTTAAAGCAAAGCTGACTTTGGAAAAGCTGACTGCCTGAGTGCCTGTGCCTGAAAAGAAATAGTATCCAGGCATGATTTTGTAGGAAATACTCACCAAATTATTTTTCTGAAGGTTTCATTATGCAAAACTATGTTCTAGCTGTAAATATTAAAAATAAATGTTACATCCTAAATTTTGAATTATTATTTCAAGAATAAAGCTTTGATTTTAATTTGAGGAGCAACAGTTCTTCCACTTTATGGAAATGATTATATTAAAATACGAATGTTTAATATTAATTAATATTAATAATAATTTTAATACAATATTTTAAATACTTTAAAACTGTATGTGTAAAGATTTTTTATGACATATGCAAGTTTGCCTGTATCTGATATAGTGATAATAGTGATATTGATATCTGATAATAATTTTTCAGAAGTCTACAAGAATTTAACTTTACTCCAATCCTCTAGTTTGACTTTTATTTTTATAACAATGTAAATTTTAATTATGAAGAAAGCTTTGTCACTTCACAGCTATCTGTGCTGTGTTTTTTTCCTTTTTACAAACCAGACTACTCGGAGCTGAAGAAACAGGGAAGGGATGTTCCATAATCCCAACTTCCCACTAGATGCCGCTCTAAGTACAAAAACACAAACTTCAGCATGTTCAAAATTTATGTGTGAATTGCTTAAACACATTACGTGTTCATTAATTTACTGCTCTTATGTGCTTATAAAAAATCGGTAAAACAGTGGTTCTTCTGTTCAAAAGTTTGGCTATAGATATTTCCCCTGGTATGTCAAGGGCCCTAGCACACCATTTAACTGCAGTGTTAATTGTTTTGGTCACTTGTGCTACAACACACTTGCTAATAGCATTTTTTTCTTACTTGCTTGAAGCTTACCCTAGTGTGGTTAAATGCCAAAATTTACTATACTTCACTCCCCTAAACACGTAGTTACTAAAATACATCATGTATTACATAGATCCATTATGTAGAAGCACGCACACTCACATATTTACCAACTAGAATAAACAGATAAAAGCTATTAAATAACTCTGTGTTCACCTGACACCTCCCTTAAAGACATCTTCACATAAAATAAAGTGTCATAAAGGAATCACTGTCATGTCAATGCCTTCTTTGTAAAGTGCCTTTGATGTGCACAGTTTATTTATAAAAGATGTGAGTTATGAAACTCTATTGGAGACCTTGAGATGCTGCAGTGCCAATTATGTATAATTACACTTCAATGCTGTAATTGTTTATGTTTCGTATCATCTATTCTGAAAAAAAAAAGACATTTCAATCTTTCTGATTTAAAATGATTGAAATGCTTATTGTCAAAACACAATATGCAGAAGAAGAGAAGAAAATAAACCTCGCAAAATTTCAACAGAAAGGTTGCCATTCTAAGAAAATAATTCTGGCATTTAAAAAGTTTCATGCATTCTAACCTATAGTTGCCTTGAGTGCCTTAACAGCAAGAGAGTGTGTTGTTCAAACTGTGTGGAAAAACTTTGGGATTGAAGAGAAGTGGGCACACAACACAATTAAAGTAACAATTTGTTTGAAGTGCCTTGTATTTGCATCACTGGCAAGCCTGACATAAAAATTCCTCCAAATCCTAGAACAGTAAGTTTGAAATGTGCACAAAATTAGAAGATGGGTGTTTGCATCAGAACATTGATGTGCAAGATTATTAATTGTTACTTTTATATTCGCTGGTTGGGGGTGTTAAAAACCTTCATGTGCACATTTGCCTCAGTCTGTGATTGTTGGTATTTTAGGTACCATGGCAATGACAGCTTTAATGGGAGCAGACGTGGCCACCCTCCTGTGAGAGAATCACACGATTTTAATCTTTCATGTATTGACTTTCTAACTCTTTAAAATACATGCAGATAGAGACATAAAAGATACTAAAGCTCAGTTTAATAAACAATTTAACAAGATTCTGAACTTCATTAATAAATTAAAGAAGATATTTACTCATACAGAAGCCTGACCTGAATGTTTAGATTTCTTCTTTGTATTTGTGATTACATATGTTAAAAATCCAGTGAGACTGGTTCCAAGTTAAAAGGTGTGAAATGTGCCAAGTTGTGGCAGTCTTGTGTTTCCCTTGGCATGACTTGTGTAGCTGCAGTGTGCCTGGAGCTGTGCCTTTGTGGATTTCTGAACCCTAACCATAGGCTTAACACTAACCCTAGGAGGAGCAATGGGAGCCACATGGGAGTAAGACTTGAGATATAACTTTTATTAGGATTGTTGCTAATGATATGTTATGAGGATTTACATAGAGATTTTTTCCCTGTGTTTTCCAACCAATGACATGCTAACTGTTTTCTATATCAATTTTTATGAAAGTTCAAGTTAAAAATAAAAAAAAAAAACTTTGTTGCTTGATCAGTCTCAGGGTACTTTAGAAATGAGGTACCAATACTCGCTTATTTCCTGAAAAGTATCAGGAAGATTAGAAAAAAAGAAGTTTGAACCCTTAAGCAAATGTTATGTGCTGTTTACACCCTGACTCTGCCCAAGTAATGGAGACTTGTGTCAACATATGACTCCACTGGCTGAAATGGTTTCAGGGCACAAGGGAAGGGCTCTCAAGAATCAAAGAGCAATGCTTCTTGTGACAAGAAAAAAATAAAATAAATCATGACCTGTGCTTCCCCATTACTGCAAAATGCTGAGACTTCCAAATTCTAATAGTTGATTTAATTTTTTTTATAGTTCTAGGGCTTTTTGGTCTCATATTTTCAAGATTTCTGGAACAATCATGATAGATAATTATTTTTTTAATTAAAAAATTACTTCACAACCCTAGTTCTCTCAGCCGCACTGGCAGATCCCTTCTGTGTGCTCAGCTATGTCAGCAGAAAAAAGCCTCTTCACTTATGTCAGTCAGGAATGTGGTGCAGCTCCACCAGCCAAAACTTTCCCTCTGTCAGCGTGCTGTGAGCGTGTTCTGGCAGCCAGGCTGCTCTGGCACAGCTGCAGAGCCACTAAAGGCCAGCCCTGAGAGCCACGTGCACCTGGGGACCGGCACTGCCAGAGCCCAGGTTCCCTTTGAACCCTGGGGTGACAAACAGCGATCAGCAGCTCTGTGTATGATTGAACCTGGACTCCTACCCCAAGGATAAAATGTGCATTTTGTCCTGAGGTTTGTCACAGCTTCCTGCAATGCCAGCCGTGCCCAAGGGACGCTCTGGCACTGCAGAGCCTGCCTGACACCACCCATGCCAAAGTCCAGCTGTTTTCACAGTGTGCATGCCGGCATTTACACCTGCACACCTTACAGCTTTCTGGGGTTCTCAGACTTCCCAGCCCTAGCAAAAGCTTTATCTCTTAACTTCTGTTTCTGCCTTTTGTTTCCAACCTGTATCTATCAGGTACCGTGTCTGTAGGGGTCAGAGGCTGTCTCTGCTTGAGTGATGGGAAGGTGCAGCCAAATTACAGCAAAGAGGATGGAAATTAGAGCAAAAGAAAGAAATTAGGAGTATGGCCCAGGGGATGCCAAAATCAACATCTCCTGTACTCTTTTAGAATATATTTTGATAATTTTGAGAAAAGTCCATTTCAAACTCTGGTCGAGGCAAAAAGCTGAGATGAAGCCTATTCCTCATTGTGTCTGACTTGTTTGAATGGAGGATTGCTTTCCCCCACATACCAATAAAAGGATGGTGACAAGTGTCCCCTGTGACACTGAGTGAAGTCCACTCAGAGCAGGCTCCCATCCTCTCTGGGTGGGAGAAGCAGCAAGAAGGTTCAGTAAAGAGCAAGATATCTTCTGATTTGTCAGTGGCTCTAGGATCTGAGTTCCGTAGAGAACAGGGAGGAGAGGAAGGAGAACAAATAGGGCATTATCCCAGCTGTAAAAAGATTTCCTGAGAGCACCTTCTGAACTAAGGTGAGTGATAATTTCCTGCATGTCTGCATAGCTCTTACTCACTCTGCTTATAGGGTATCTCTAATGATCAAAATAAAATATTTGAAGTTGAACCGAGCAGACAGAAATTGTTTTAAACTGACATACAACCAGTATAAAGAATATGGTCTTTGGAAAAAAGGAATGAAAATATGAAAAAACTGAGATTCTAACTAATTTTTTTAGTCCATTTGAATGAGTCCCCCATCCTTCTGTAGAAGAAGGCAGAGAAAGGGAGAAGTCTTTGAAAGTCAAAATACTCCTTTGCACATCTCTAATGTTTTCCATTCCAGGATCTCTAGTGCTTTACAAGCTTAATGTGATTAACTTTATGCTCAGTAAGCAGTTCTGCCCATAAAAATAGGTAGGTCTTTACAGGATTAAGGCCTCAATTTGTCCTTAAAGTGGTGAGAAGTGCATATCATTTCTTTAACAGACAGAAGTGTATAAATGATGCTGTGATTTGCCTAAAGATCTGTCAAAATAAAAATTGTATGGGATTAACCTGATACAAAAATAAAGAGTGTTCAAATTTGCAGCAAGCTGTAAGGAAAAGGAAAGCAGGAAGAAAGGAAAAAAACCCAACAAATCATAATGAAACATTTCCTTTGATTAAAATACAAAATATTTCTTTCTTAAGGCTCTTTAAATGTCATTCTTTAGAATAAAATGAAAATTATTTAAAACCACCAGTTAGAAATGAAATAGTAATTCTCAGTATGTCAAACTGAAACACACTTTTCTTTGCACACAGCATGACAATTCCTACATCATAAAAAATGTCCTTTGGTGGGGACTGTTTTGTGGTCTCTGTGCTAGGGTCAGGTGGAGCTTCTGGCACACGGCTCTTGTGGGGAGCACTCCCTCACTCTGGAGGGGTGTCAGGGGCAGCTGCACCTGGTTTGCTGATGGTCCCAGGGATGCCCCACTCAGGGCACTGCCAGTCTGAGGCACCCACCAATTTTGCAGCACTAAGGCCCCCAGATGGGCAGCCACAGGGGCCTGGAGAGGTCTGATTCTCTAATGCCACAGGCCCATTATCCCCCTGTGCCCAGGCTGACCCATCCCATCTCCCTCAGGTATCCCTTTGCCATTTCAGTCTCCTCTCACATCTCTTGAGACACACTATGCATGCAGATCGCACAGAAATTTTTTTTTTCTGTTTGTTTCTTCTCCTTGTGTTAGTTGGGGAAAGATCTAATACTCTGAAAAACTTGTTAATAATTTTCTAATAAAAGCCACTTAGAGGATAAGCAATAGCAGAACCCTGCACAGGAAAAGGGATGAGGAGTCACATAGCAAAGCTGCAGCTCTCAGGGGCTTCAAGAAGGTTTTGATAACTATGAACTGAAACCAGGGTTTAGGGCTGAGAAAACCTGAAAAGTTTCCTGAAGTCCACTGCTAACTCAAAGGAAGAACAAATGACAATAATATTTCTTCACTGAAGTCATGCTATCTATCTATCTATCTATCTATCTATCTATCTATCTATCCATCTATATAATTTTAAAACTATTTAAAATTTGATGTGAAATTACGTGTCCACTAAGCAAGTGTTAAAACTTGGACTTCATATAATTTACTGCTAAACAAAATCCTGTTTAATTAGTAACAGCTCAAAAATGAGTTAAAGAATGTTGCTTTTCAAATGATATACAGTATCAGGCATAACATTATTTTATATTTACTTTATCTCGACCACTTTAATAACAACATATATAATGTGCTACTAAGTTCTTCTATATTTATCTTTGTAACAGCACAGATGATAGGTTCTGTTTACTTTTGCAGGTGTAAGTATTTTCAGGACTGCAGAAAAGCTTTTGGCCGAGTGACTTTGTGCTACAGCTCTGCAGGAGCAGAGAGAACATGTGCTTCTTTTCTAAATAAGTCACATGCAGTAATGAGATCAATTTCAAGTTGAAAAGAACAGCCTGTTTAGTTATTTCAAAATCCTTGAATAGACACAGCAAGTGAGGATGAAGTCAACTAATTTCAGAAAACTGAAGGTTCCCAGCACAGGTTGTTGAGAACATTTTCAAACAGATGCCTCTGGGAATTTTCAACTCTACCTACAGGTCACCTTGTATCCATCGATTCCTTTGGAAGCAGGAACTTGATTGTCAGTGCGGTTTTGAAAATCCCATTACACATCTACTGCAGATTTGGAGTCCTAATACGTTGCTTAGAGTGACAAGAAACAAGCTTCCCATTCACTAAATGTAGTCAATACAAATGTAATGCTAATATATATTTTAATAAATGGTGCTATTTATACTGAAGGAAAAAAGGGATTACTAACAGCATATTTTCCAAATCTCAGCTCATACATTTTGTGTGCTGTAATTGTACATTCAGCTTGATACAAATTAAAAAATAGCTTGTCTACTAAAATTGAACACATAGTGAACTAGTGTAATTTAAGGTTTCTACAATAGAATTTAAATAAATGTATGTTAAATTTTCTGCTTAAATAAACATGTATGAACAGTATGTAGTAAGAAATCTCCACCTGGAGTAAAGACTACGTGCAGTTGTAATTTTGAATGATTATGCACTCCATTAAGGGCAAACATTTTTAGAATAACAAGGGAAAGTGCAAATGCAAACCAAGATTAAAAGCAGTTATTCAAATCAAGATTCCATGATCCAGATCTGTAATTTATGTCACTTTGATTTACATGTCAATCCATTGTGCTTACAGTATTTTCCTCTAATGTAATTAAGCTCTCGAATTGGAGACCATGTAGTTGTACCGAGCAGCAAAGACATCTTTCTAATCTCTCTGAGTCCATTTTACTCATCTGTTAAGGGAGAATAAAAACTTTTGTCTTTTATGGGTGAAGGTACCATGCAAATGCAAATGATATTATACAGAATGGTAATTGAAATGGTAAAGGAGCAAAGGGTTTTAATAAAATGACAATTCAAGACACATGTAAGTGTCCCTGTGTGAATGTTGATTGAAATGAGGAAAGTTAAGAGTGAATTTTAAGTGCCCATAGAAAAATGCATTGAATGTTAAGAGTAAATTAAGAAGTGCACAGGCCAAGGGACAGAGTTGTCTCAGAAATGGATAAAGAAAGAACTGAAATATTCCTTTGAGGATTTGGGACAAAGGATCACTCAGTCCTTGATAACAGTGCAAAGCAGGTTGGGGAATAGGCTGTGGGGAACACAGGCATAGTGACACTTCAAAAGACACAGGAACTTGAAAAAGTTGAAAATGCAGTTAGCGACAGATTTGGATCTGAAGAGAGAAAAAAGCAATAGTGAGCACAGCTGGATATGATCTTTGATGTTGAATTATACAAGGTTTAAGAAGAATTAGGGCCTTTAGAAGATACTGTCATTGGAAATTCTGAGAGGTAACTCCAGGGCAGTGCAAAGGCCAAGTTTCCATTTGTGCTCCACAGGCCCCAGTGCTGCTGGCACAGCCCCAGCCAGGTGAGCCTGGCATCCATCACCACGGGATGCTCGCGGCTCCCCGGAGGCACCAGCTCCAAGAGGTGGAAATGAAGGGAGCCACAAAGCTGAATGAGCCAGCAATGGCCTCCCAGGTACCCAGAAACCAGCTCTGAGCTGTTCCTGCAGAGCCCTGTGCACAGCCTGTGCCAGCTGCAGCGTTTTGGAGACAAGTGTACAGGTGAGTGCTGGGGGAAAGCTGTGCAGGCACTGACACACAGAGGGACAGGCGAGCTCCAGCCCTCTGCACAGGCTATGGAAACCATCCTCTCCTGTTTGCAGAGGCAAGAGACTTGTGGCAGTACATTCAAATGTGACTAAAAATTGCCAGAAACAGTACATTGATACCATGTTAGCAGCAGAACCCTGACAAAATGGCTGCAGAAAAGAGGGATGGCACCTGGCCCTTCTCTTTTTAACAGGGGCATCCACCCTAGCAGTATGAGACTCACCAGTGCATAAAAGGTACTGCTGAAAATGTTAAATGTGATTTTTACCTTTTAAGAAAACCTATTTATTTTCAAAATGTACATGGAAGCATATAAGTGGGACAACAGAACACAATGGGGAGAATCTGACTTGGTAATGGACACTCTCTCAAAAAAGGCAGAGGAGAAATAATTGCCAGCATTATGTGGCTAATGTGAGAGCTGAGGAGGAAGGAAGGACAATCTCACCTTCTTCTGGGAGGAGGTCTTAGGGTGAAGCTATTTACTCCTGCAGGATATGGAAAACTCGCTAATAGTGAGAAGAATGGTGTTTCTGTGAAATGACATCTTTGTAGTGAGTAGGAATTTAAGGCTGGGCAGCTATATATTGCTGCTGGCACGTAAAATCTCCCAGTTTATTTGCTCCAGAATTTGCACCTCAGAATGGAACAACAACCAGGAGAAGAGAAGGGACCATCCCTATGAGTCCCATCCCTCTGAATCTCTCTTCAGAGACTGCCTCAGACAGTCAAATCAACCATAATGAAGAGTTTAATGTCAAAGGACAATTTCTCTGATAGCCCAATCAATCATTTCTTCCTCTCCTCCATGCCTTCCCCTCCCTGCCTTTGAATTTGCACAATTGCCACTACTAATGGAGTCTCACTGGTGAAGACAGCAGCTGACAAAACACCAGTAGTAAAGTTTTTACAGTGCCTGGTTTAAAAAAGGTCATCTCCTCTGAACTGAAAAACAAATAAATAAATACAAAACAGACATTTTAATGGATTCCAACTGAGGAAACTATAGGACACTGAGATATTCACTAAGATAAGGCTGTCTTCTCACTTTTTATCATTTTACTCTCTGCTCAACTGGTTGGCAGTTATGATGCTGACAGTTTAATCCTAATTTCCAAATCAGTGTCAACAACTATTTCTTTCTCTGGAAATGATACAGAAAGACCATAAACCACACAGAGCGTGATGCCAAACAAGCCCTTTCCTTTTGGCACGCCAGGAGAAGAAAAACAAATCAAACAAATGCAAGAAAAGATATCCACAACCATTTCTTCTTGGAAAGAGCAAGCCAAACACAATACAAGAAATATTTTCCCAGCTAGCATGCACAGTTAAGACCATCAGAAGATGTGACCAAATTACATTTGATTCCTTTGTTTACGTTACAGATACTTGTGCTAAAATTTAAACTGGCAAACTGAAAAAATCCTATTGGATCAGTGATCCTGTGTGTTTTCTGAAAAAAAAAAAAAGATCACTGCAGGAGAGACAAGGAGAGTAATTAGAATAATGGATCCAGTGTAGACTCACATGCTATATATCCTTTGGGCACGAGGTTTTGGTTGTGTTGGGCTGTACTGTGACCTTGACAAGAGCCCAACAGAGTGAACAAGGTAGCTCACTTTAGGCTGCTGCTTAAAATGGAGCTTGAGAAGTAAAACTTCACCTTGACACAAGCCACTTCTTTCAGGCACCATACTTTGTACCAACCCACCCCAGCAGAATGGATCCCTTGGTTTTTTTTACCCTATATTGCTGAATAATAGCACAGAAAACATTCTTAATTTTAGTATCAGTTTTGGGGATCTTATTAAAAATAAACACTTATAAGTGAAGCTTTGATTCAAAATGTTTCTGAAAAGAAATGCTCTCCAGTATTGACTTTGGAGGACTTAACATGAAACCTCTGTGAGCAACCTCTTCCCAATTAGCCTCTGCTGCCCTGTCCTGAATCCTGGCACTGGGAAAGTGCACAATATCCAGAGCTCCTGCTGGAACAGGACAATCCTGCTGCCTTCAGTGTTTAACACGTCCTCAGCATCTCACAGGATGTGGTCTTCAAGCTCCAGTTCACAAGCACATGTGCTTAACCTAAGCATGTGAGTAGTCCTATCAATGCTGAAGTGCTTAAAGTTAACCATGTATGTAATTGCTTGCAGGGCTGTTTCCTTAATTAGCTACACTCATCCTTTAATCCTCCCTGTCTTTTAACCTCTGCACTGTTACATGCCTCAATTTCTTTAATCAGATAATGAACATTAGGGAAGTTGTTATTTACTGCTTCTGCTTCAGGACGTGGACTAAAAAACATGGACCCTTGGATCCTTTGTAGAGACTTATCACTAAACATGGTAAAAATTAAAATGCAATGGTATAAAAAAGATGTTTGCAACTTTTGAAAAATGTCTTATTTTTCCTTTTGTTAAGTAGTTTTCTACACTTCCTGAACTCATGTACTGATTTCTTGATGAGATTTTTCCCAAGTTAAAAAATCACACATTCAGTGTCTGATAAACTTCTAGGTTTAACTAAAGTTCTACTACACTTCAAAGCAGCAAACCAAAACTGAAATGCAGCAATGCAAAGGTGACAGAATGGCCACATTAAAACGAAATTTGTCACCAAAAAACCCCCCTTCAAACCAACAGCAACCACCCTGCCAACAAATAAGTTCTAGAAACATAGGAAAGGAAAGAAAACTCCACAAAACACCTCTGGCAAAAGTAGTTTTGAAGAGAACATTTTACAATTACTGTTTTTCATTAAAAGTGTCTGCCAGTTGCACTTCAATATGCTGGATGCACTGCTTGCTTTCTGCCAATCTCTCCTTATCAATTTTGAGGATGCCAGGAGGGCAGGAAAGCACATTTGCAGTCGTCAGGTTTCACTGCCTTTTCTCTTCTCCCTTGACCTACTTTTTTCTCCCCACTCATCTTTACATTTTCTCTTTTTCTTAGTTCAGCATATTAGCATTCCTCCAAATTTTTAATTATTCTCCCTGGTAATTCCCTGGAGCCCACTGCTTGAACTTTCTCTACTTGCTTTATCTCTAAGTAAAGACCACTTCTACTATACTTTACCAGAGTCTAACCCCCTGTAGTTTCCTTTACTTCATCTGTATGCTGCGAGCTGTCCCCTTTGGAGAGTTGCCTTGGAGTTTGGCAACACTGGGAGTCTATTCTTTCTCAGATGACTTCCCTGTCAGGTTCACTGCTACTGAAAACACACACTTTGAATCCAACCATGGAAAATGCTTCGTGATAATCTTCACCCAGCGTTGCATTATATGGTACTACATTTGCTACTGGGCTGGGAATTCTGTGTTTGTAAATCTGCTTTTTTGACCATACTATTTTGAACACTTCATTTCATACCTAGAATGAAAAAGCAAATAAAGTATCCCAGCAAAGCATTAGATGCTTACCTAAAAAGGAGAGTGCAAGCCTATCTAATTTTCCCACTGTATTGCCCACTTTATATAGTGAATAAGCCTAAGGTCCGATATGATTTCTTCATAATGTAAACAGAAGTGTATCACTTTCTTCCTCAAGCCAGTTTGCCACTGAGCCAAACATGCTCTACCCATCTTCTCATTACTATGATCAATCTTCTCTGTGCTGATCAGAATTTAATCCCATTAAATCACTAGGCTTGCAGTAAATGCGTATCATACACACGCATGCTTGCCACAGCAGATTACTATAACTGCCTTTATTTTTGGAACATGCACTCAAGGCTGCCCCAGGCTAATCCATACAACAATCCAGCTGCAGGGCTGCAGGAAGCTGGCAGCAGCACAACCCTCCCTTGCAGGGATTGCCTGAAGCTCACAGACCTCCCTGGTGTGTGATCCAGGATTTTGGGGATGGGTGGCTGGGAGCATGGACGGTATGGGCCTGTTCTGCACCTTGTGCAGCTGCTCACAGCTGGGCTGCACCTGCGAGAATTTAGCACCTAAGGTCCATGGAGGCTTCTACGTGTCCTGCTGCAGTCCAGTTTTCCCAGGTTTATTGATTTTTTTTATTTGCCCTAAACCAATAATAGAACAATAAAGGTCTTGATTAGGGGAGAAGTGTTCCCAGTCATTTAGTAATTTGTAGCTGCTAATGTTTCAACTAGTTCGGGTCACTAGAGGGTGCAGATCAGCCTCCTCTGTCTCGGTCTGGACATTTGTGTTGTGACATGTAGACCCAGACAGCTCCTGATTTACTGTATTTACGGTAAGTGCTTCGGGGAGGAGGTGTGAATTACTCATTTTGAGTCTGTTTGCATAATGTCCAGTTTTCCTTTTACAAGCACACACTACCAGGGTGCTATATTATGTAGAGTGAAGCATTTCATGCCTGTTCCTGCCAGATACTTGTCAATATAAATATTAACTAGAATAGCAACATGAAAATTTAGGTAGGGCTTATTTAGCCTTTTGATAGTCTGCAAGCAGCACTTTCAAATTACATCATTATTAAAAAAAAAAAAAAAAAGAAAAGGAAAAAGAAGAATACAGTCCAAGGAGATTTTTAGCCTCTAACTGATCTCTTCTTAGATAAGATGCACAGAGTTTCCATAAGATTGGTATTACATTCTCAGTGAGGCTTGTAGAATGATTGCCCCCATTTTACCGCATCGAATAACAGAGTTCTATAATTTAGTGGTCTCTAAACTTCTTAGGATCAAAGAAGTGACAAAGAGACAACAGATTAGATTTGAATTAAATTGTAGCTTCTACCTTTAGGTACACAAATACTTGTGACCTAAAACGTATTTTCTAAGCTGTAAGTACAAAATAGTTAGTGTTTTTTCGCTTTATGAAAAACATGACCGTTATGTCAGAATCTGTAATTTATTTTATATAGCAATAGTTTTAGGTCACATTTTCATCTAGCCATTGTAATGAACAACTTGGATTTACAAATATTCTTGTCAGGGAATTAGTGGTTTGGAAAATAATGAAGATGAGAAAACCTTCCCTGTTTTCTGTGCAGGCTAGACTCTTAATGAGAGATAATGGTGATGAACTATAAAGCAGAATGGTCCAGCAATGCCCTCCTGAAAGATAATCATCTAATCATCCCAGAAGCTGCACACACCTCCATCCTGAAACCCTTTGCTGAATAAAAGCATCTGTCCAGAGCTTAATTAACAAAAAGCTATGCATATAAGACTAAGAAAGTCAAGATGATTCAATCAAGAGTGTACCTCTGAGTTCACATGGTCGTTACTGAAGATCTAGGCAATTGCAACAAAGAAGCAGAGAAAGGGTTTGTAAACTTTGGCAGAAGGAAGCAAATGATTTTTGTATGTTATATATAGCTGGATTCATGTCCTGGACCACAGGCAGATCAATACATACTATTTAAATTAAAATCTTTGACTGCCCCCAGTCATAATTTTGTTATTTTATCTGTTAAAAAGAAATTTCTTTTTATGAAATAGTCAGGAATTATGGTGTGAATTTAATTCTTGACAGTACTTGAATTTACCATGCTTCAGGAGTCAAAACGTGATAAAATGTTGTTAACAACCTGAAAATAATGCCCCATACAGGTTATCCAATTTCCAGAAGTACATATAACAGCGTTAAGTGTGGCAGTGTAGTCAGCATCTGTATGCCAGTTTGCCAATTTTTATTTTTATGTCTGCCGTTGCCACTGTGGATAACAAGGTCACTTCAACTGCAGAAGTGGAGGGGCAACTATGAATGCTGAAACAACCTGTTGGGAATCTGGGCTGCAGCAAAAGAAACTCACTGAGTCTCAGTCATACCCTGTCAGAAACTGAGAGATCTGAGTACAGAAAGACGATACAGTAAAGCTAGAAGCACAAAAACTAAAATATTCTATTTTTTACTGTAAAAAATCCTTACTGTGATAGGAAATGGGTTGTGCAAAAGGGGAAAGTGGGAGCACCCACAAAAAATTGATGCCTTTGACATCATGATGTCCTGAATTGTTTTCAGGATCTAAATCAATAGACTACATTAATTACACAAATTTCACCTCCTGTCCAACTGCATGTTTAAGAAATGCCAGATCAGTTTGCTCTTTACATGACCTGCTAGATGACCTCAGATAACATCACCATAAAGAAAGTCCAGCACTGGAGAGAGGACCTTTGAGGGGTGGGTGGCACAAAGAGGAGACTGACTCAGGGCAGAGCCAGGTGCTCAGCAGGTGGGAGATGTCCCTGGTCCCAGGCAGGGCTGGCACATGGGTGAGTGCTTGGCAGAACTCAGCCTTTGGCTCGCTCAGGGCAGTGACAAGGGGATTGTTTGCAATGAATCCGAGCTTGGCTCTGCTTCACCGTGCGAGGTGTCCCTGCAAGGGGACAGGAATAAAGGCTCTGTGAGGTGACTCTGAATGGAGTCTGATGAATAGGAAAAGGCCTTCCAGGTACAACTAGTGCTAGTAAGAGGCTCAATAAACTAACAAGAAAAACATTACTAATTTTCTCAAACAATTCTCAATTCAAAAAGTGAGGATGCCCCCTACTCTAGAGTTGCAGATGAAGTTGTGACTGGCATCATTTCTCTGCTGAGTGTTGCAAGAATGTAAAATCCACTGACTGCAAAAGAGTGACTGTCCAGCAGGGAGATGCCACAGGAATTGCAGGAGTAGCCTGCAAGTAGTTATATTCCGAGGCCTGATCCTGTACTTATGTGAAGATGCTGGGCAGAGAAATTTATGCTGGAAATGCAGAGTACACTTAAATCCCCATGTGGACATCTCACTGTCAATATTTGAAACTGGAGTACAATATGAGGCTGGACTAAAGGCTCTATTTTTCTTCAGCTTGGAATTGTTCACAGCATTCTAGAATTGATTCTGAGTCGAACACAGCTTAGGATAGAGGCAGCTTAATCAAATCTTAGTTCTAGTTCAGTAGTCGATGCCCAGAGGAAAAAAAACCAAACCACAAAGTAATAAACCCCCCCCTCATATCATGTACAAAGACACTATCATTAGATGGAAAGATTACAATCAAAATTCCTAGTCCAAGGTAGATAGTAAAGTCAGTCTTTCACTCACTAATTAGCGACATACATTGCACTCGATGCTATTTTTTAATCTATTCATATACTATATAGGATCTGAGAAGCAAATATAATACTTTTCTTTCAAAGCTACCTTTATAGGTAGACAGGCAATTTCCTTAAGGAAGAATTTTTTTGGTATTTTGTCCCTGGTGCAGAAGATCACTGCATTTTTCTCTCTCGTATTTTTTTTTCTTTTTAATAGTTGCTTTTATTCTTCTGTTTTCTTGCCCTTTTCTGAACATTAATCTCTAGATCAGTGAAGAGATCCTTGATCCGCCACCAATCATTAGCATTTTGAGACAGGTTCAAGTGAGTGACCTGTGGATTAAAAGGTCTATAACCTGCTACCAGCCTACCAGGAGAGTTTCCCCTAGAGTTAAGAGTCATTTAATAAAAAGCTCCTCTACTTTGCAATCTTCCACATTTAATGTTCAAAAAGGAATTAATCCCAAAATAATTAATGTCCATTCATATTGCTATTATGTATTTGTAGGCTTCTGTTCACTCTAGAAATAAATAGAAAAAAATTCATTCTTTTTTAATCCTTCATGGTTCAATCCCTGATAGTTCATGCAACAATGGAAAACTATCTTCCTAGCAGCACTTGTCTTTTTAATAATTCAAGATATTAAATAAATAAAATGAAGTATATACCCACTGCCTTACTTCCTTGAACTCCCTCATCCCCCTCATACACATTTCATGATAAAAGCCACAAGTTAAGAGACACTGATTAGTCTTCACCACAGAAAGGAAGCTTCAACTTTGTTTTTCTAACTTACAGTTTCCCTACAACTTGCAGTTGCCATTACTATGTGTGTTACAGTAGCTAAAGTTAGCCATGTTGCATGCCTAAAGCCCATGTATTATACTGCCTGTGCTTTTAAATAATTTTAACAAAATGGAAAGGAGTTCAGCACAGTATTTTTTGAATTGCAGTTTCTACTTTTCATTAAATAAAAATCTGTGCTTTCTATATTTCTATAGTTTTATTTTCTTTCAATTTTTGATAACAATTTTTCAGTTTCTGAATGGATTTCAGACCCAGGTGTCGAGCACAGCAAAGTTAGAAATTTGATTGTTACATCCATGATGTTCTGCTGTGGTGCCCATTGCAAAAGTGTTGTGTTTGCTCCCAGTGTACCAATAAAGCATAGTTAATACATACAACAAATTTCTGCTGTTTTAGAGGCAAGAAACTGACCCTGGGGACCAAACCCACACCCTCCAGAGCTGCTTAAGGATCTTCATTCCATCAAGCTGATTTCTGTGTTGTGTGGCCACTCTGAGCATCTGACCTGACAGAGCTGTTCAGTGGCACAGAGAGTCTTTAATGCAGAAACGATAATGAATATGAACCTTGCATGCTCTAGGCTCTAAGCATGAAAACATCTTGCCATTTCAATTTTTAATATCTATTTTGAATGTTGTTTTTCAATCAGCATATATTTGAATAATCAAACATATTTATTTTTATCAAGAAGGAGTCTGAAAAGTGAGAATTCACTGTTCTGTAGTTTTCCCCCAAGCAATCTGTGGAAAGGCAATAGCTGTATTTCACAGATAACACATCCATTAACAGCTCACTCTGCTGCTTCTGACCAGTGGTATTATGTCACACAGGGTTTTGATATCAGAATCGAAAGCAGCAGGTATCCCCTTTAATTCATTTTGCCCTTATTATTTCAGATGTGTTACATTTGGGTATATAATACATTTTGCAACAGCAATTTTGATAATGGAAGAATGGTTATTAAAATCCCCCAGACAAACAAACAACAATGCAGACAGAAGTCAGACCTGCTGTGAATGGGGTAGGGGGAGGTTTGCAGAAATTCAGATGCCAAACTCCCTTGCACACAGCAGCCTGTTCCAGCCTGAGGGTGCTGAGAGTGCACCCAGTCACAGGGGAAGCATTACTCACCTACTACACTGTGCTGTGGATCATTTCAGCAGCATGAATGGTTCAGCTGGTCAAAAATCTAATGCCACCTTGTCATCCCAGGGTTTGAGGTTCTGAGTAAAGAAATATAAGTGATGATTTTTTGTAGCAAATCACCCCTGTTACTGATTGTTTTAGCCTGTTATATAAGATTATGCCAGGTTTTTTTCAGCTGGTGTTGACAACAACAACTCTTTTGGAGAGATGACAAAACAAAACACACACAAAGAAGAGCGACCAGCATAGGCAGAAGCAGAAGCTCGTGTCTCTGGGACCTGCTGCTTTAGAGACCACAGGTCAGAGAAGAAAGGACCCCTCATTGCCTTCTCTGTCCCTCCAGATACCATGAATAACTTCTAGTCTTAAACTGAAACAGCTCTTTTTGATAACCAGTTCACAGCATCAGGATAAGAGTCATGGATGACAGCAAACTGCTGTACTTTTAGCACTGATACCAATTTATATAGTCCCCAGAACAATGGATGAATAAATCTCACTTTTTTGTTGGCTAATTTCTGCCATGCCATTTTTAGTTTTCAGACTTTGCTCTCTTTGAAGGGTTTTGTTCTGTCCAGCTGTTTATAGAATGCACACAATGAGATTCTTAGCTCCTGCTTGAAGATTTAGGGGAAACTTCTTCTGGGTGTTTTCAAAAACCTTGTACTTCCTGTTCCTGGAGCTACTCAACATCAAAATTAGTGAAAACAAAAAATGAAGAAAAGAAAAAGCCTGGGGAGGGGAAAATAAATTTCAGAAAGCGACTATGTAGTGAAACAAGGTAACGCAGCATTACAGCAAATATCTCTGGGGTGCTCCTTTGAGCAGCATTCTGGATGAACTTTTCAAGGACTGCTTAATCTAAGACATGCCTGTAGTCTTTGAAGTTGACAGCAGACAGACCTCTGTGTGCCTTTTGAGCACCCCACAAGAGCCCATCACCCAGCAGGAAGGGGAGTCATGCAGCCTCTTGTGTAACTTACACTCTCATATGCACCCTCGCCCTCTCACTCAACAAATTTGCCTTCTAGGCTGCTTTAAAGCCCACACAAAATTCCTTGGTGATGCAAAGATGAAGCCTGCAAAACCTCTGCTCAAGTCTTGCCAGCAGCACACCGATGTCTCTGTGGATTTGCACCACGCAGCATCATTAGCACTTAGACTGAGAGGTGCTGGGGCTAAAGACTCTGTCACTGACGAGTTTTGTCAAGTGCTGTGTGCAGCCACAGCCTTTGAATGAATCATGATGCAGTAGCAGGCTGTCATGTGGCTTCACCGGCCTGCTGTGTCAGGCAAAACATTGGATATCACAAAGTGAATTAAATGTGAGTGAAAAGAGGCCCTGGCATATTTAAAGAGGAAAATGGTTTTATTCCTGCTGGAGAATCAGACTGAAAAAAAAAAAAAAACCAAACAGAAAAAAAAAGATTGATTGCTCAAGTGTGCACATATATAAAGCTGTCATTTACAGGAATGAAGCAAAAATAAACTCACTTGCTAGTACTGACATAGTCTAATAACCTGCATTGCTTGATGTAGAACCTGCCCAGAGCTAATGACTCCAGGTCTTGCTGACTCTGTATGGCTCAGTTCCCAGTGTCCTACTGAGCATATGAGGAAAATAGCCAGGTTTTGTACAAACACAAATGCTTGTTTGAGTTGAGCCCAGGACCAATACAGTTTAACCACCATCATGGGAAAGGAAGTTTTGTTGCCAAGTAAAAATTTAATCTGGAAGCTGAGAGTCAGTAAGAAATAGAATTGTTTCCTCAGACAGTCCTTCTTTGCTATGAAAATCAAATCCATGGTAAGAGGAGCAGATTGAAAAAAATTGTGCTATGATGATATCTAAATACCTCCTAAAAATGATTTATGATTTTAGTCTAGTCCTGAAGGGAATTTGCAGAACTGCAGGACCACTGGCACTGATGTGGGGATTGCAGACAGCACAAATTAGGCTCTAAATAATGGATCAAAAAGAGGAGCCTCAAAAGCTACTTTTTATTGCTCCTTAGGGAATAGCACGGACTATTATAAAATACTGAAGGTTGTGAAGCTCCCATAGAATTGTGCAGTTTAAAGGGAAAAAAGCCTCAAGGAAGGTGGGGAAAGCTCAGTGGCAGTGAGCTGGTAGAGCTACACCTGTGTTCAGTAGAAGACATGGGGCAGGGATGTTGGGGGGCTCTGCAAGCAGCCACAGCCCAGCCCTACACAGTGCTCAGCCCCTTGTCCTGAACTGTGCACAGTGTGATAAAGCAAAGGTGTCTATACAGCCAGGTGAAGAAGAGGAATTGTAGGATGACGATATTCCTGTATATCCAGTGGGCTGCTGATGCCATGTTTTATCTGAGCATGTTCACACCAGCAACCATTTCTATTCCCTGTATCAAAGGGGGCAGGCACCACTAGCATGAAGCAGCCTTTGTTAATCTAGATATTATAAAATGCAAGACAGACCTCTCCTCAATTAAAGCTCTATAGCATGGTTATTTATGGCTCCTTGGGGTTTTTTCCAAGTGATTTTTTGTTGGGGGAAAAAAGCAAGAAAAATACAAAATCAATTATGATCAGATAAAAATGAAAGTCATATATAAGTAAATACCAGATAAAATAACATTTAAATACAGCAGAAAACGGTAGTTTGTTTCATCTGAAACTTAAAGAGCCCAATAGCAGCGAATGCTTAGCTATCCCCATGCAAACCAAGGGCTTGCTTGCCAGCCTTAATCTCTGGTGAGCAGCTCTTTGCAGCTACATGCAAGATTCAGCAAGAAAACAGATGGTACACTGGAGCTTTGCTTCGTGAAGAATAATAGATGAGTAGATAGAGCCTCTCAATCTCAGAGTGGCACACGGTGATCAGAATCCTAATCACAACCATGCTGTGATAAAAGGCTCAGGATGAAGAATGAATTAAGGTGGTTTGTCTGTTTTATCAATAAAAGTAATAGAGAGATATATTTCTTACAATTCTTTAAGCAGAAGACGACTTACAGGAGTGATACATACTGCTTATAAAGCAGTGTGAAGTGGGATAAATCACCCTGTCCATTTACTGCTTGTGCATTTGTTGCCTCTGTATTATCAGCAAGATTATTCCCTGCCTTCTGTAAAAATTGATAAGAATTTATAAAAAATATGCAGACCAAAATTCTCCTTCTGGCATTTCTTGTCCCTGTGCTGTGAAGGCTGGCACAGGTTAGAAAACAAATCAAGTGCTTTATGTTGCGCTGTTTTGTTATTATGATACATTGCAGACTAATGCAGGATTCTGTCATGTAGAGGTATTTGAGCAGGATTTCCATATTTGAAAAACAATATCATGTCAAGAAGGTAATAACAAGTGAAATAACATCAATATAACTTGAATATTAGGGCAGCCAAAAAGTAATGATATTGCAGCCTAAGGCATTAGAAAGAAATAGCTTAAATTATTCAGCAAGTAAACTGATGTCATGTGGTCAATGCACTGCATATTTCACATATCCCAATTAGAATTAATGTAATAATAAAGATTGATTATTAAGTAATAAACAGTGGCCAAACAAATTACTGTTAACATAAGTCAAATCTGCTAGGACAGCATATCTTTCTCTCCTTCCAGTTTGCAGAAAAGCCCTTGACACAAACCAGAAGTGAACAAGCAATTTTTCACAAATGTTTTCCGATATCTTTATCCATCTTGGTGACTTCTGAAGAAGTCAGCAAAAAATTTCTGAACATTTTTTTCTCGATGTACTTTACTGTCCAAGATGCAATAATAATAGAAAAAAATATTTCTTTGGGTTTACCTGTATGAGGCTGCACCACAGATGTCTATGCTGGTTATAATGAAATGTGATAAACAAGTGAGGTGACACATTTTTTGTTTGTTTTGCAGCACAAATTCATGTGGTAAAACCAAACTTGTTTATGAACTTCTCGGTTTTTTTACTGAAAGTAAATAATGTTTTGTGCTACTGAGATTTTAATACTGAATTGAGGCCCCTCACAAATATAACCAGATTTAAACATGATTTAACCAGACAAACTGCAAGGCTTCACAGTTTTCATGCAGTGCCCTTCCTGCCTTGTCTTTCAGATGATGCCAACTGGTAAAGCTGAGCCCCAACACAGTGGCAGAGAATCTCTCCTCACGTCTTCCTTCGAAGTCTTTGCTAACAGAGCCTTTTCCTCCTCTGCATAAACTTGTCTTTCCCACAGACACAAAGCTGATGCTGAATATTGGATTTCACAGGTTAACTATGAAAGGATTTATTAGCTAAAACAAAACCCTTCATCCCAGAGCTTTCAATGGAATGGAATGGAATTCCATTCTGGTTTTATATGCAAACACTGACAGAAAACCTACAAACCACCTGTGCAAGCCTCTTCAAGACCTTCGTGTTTGTTTTGACCCCTTCTGAGTGTGCAATTCCCATTAAACAGAACTTCTGGCAAGGTGCTGTTGTTGACCACTCCTCACATGTTGCTCTTTCATTGCTTCATTTGGTGCAAGCCTTCAGAATGCATAAAGGCCATTGTTTTAGAGGGGTTTATCATTAAGAAACAGCCAAGAAAACACAAATGTCAGAATTTCTACCTTATGGTGGACAGCACTGCTGTGACAAGGCAGGTCCACCTTGCTTGTGTGGATCAAAAGACACTGAAACACAGCTTATCTGGTAAAAATTTTTCTTTTTTTTCCCCATTAAGATTTGACATTGGATCACACAAATGATTTAGTTTGAAGCATTCCAGATCTATTACAAAATTAACTGTGGAGCACATATTACACTACAGAGTAAATACAACTGTTCAGGACTTAAAGTAGCATGAAGGTTACATTCTGCACTTCAGGATGTTAAAGGTGAAAACCTGGAGGTCTTTTTTACAGATTTACCTTACTAAAAATGTCTGTCCACATTGCAAGTTGCTCTTAAGAAACACTTAATGCGATGGGAATCCCTTTGGCCTTTTTAACAAAAGCTTTCCAGAGAGGCTGCAGTGAACCAGTCCTCAGAAGTCACAGGTAAAGAGAGTGAGCTTGCAAGACACTACCTGATGTTTCTAAATACACAAACAGCAAATAAATATGCTTGATGCCCTGGATACTTGTCCTGGCATAATAGTAAAGTTTTGTCCTGGACAATACTTTACTTTTCCTGGGCACTTTGCAGAGGGCTTAACTGTGATTCTGTGCTTTGGAGACACCTGTTCAAACACGCTGCTCTCACCAAACCTCTCCTGCCTGTCTCTTGGCATACTGTGCAGTTCTATTCTCCAGTAGATTTATATGCAATATACTCTTAGATCTTGAGATAAACTAACAGGCATCTGAAAGAGACCCCAAATGAAATATTCATGAACTGTCATAACATTCATTACCATTTTATGATTCTCTTTACTTGGTTGAACAACAACGCTTTCTAGCACCCTATTAAATCAGCTAGCAAACTTTATAAATCACCAGCTAAACTACATGAATCTGTCACTTCCTAATGTACTGTCTGGGCTCCAAAAATACTTGAGTACATGGCAAAGTCATACTACTTCTAGGACTCTCTTTGCTGTCATTCTCCAATATTGATTTTTCTGGGCAAACTCTTACTATGTTAGGAATTCACCATCTTTTTATGATTGAGTTTGAGTTTACAAGATATGCCAAACAGCTAAAATCTAACAGATATTTAATTTTGAAATTACAAAAATATATTTAGCTTGTTTAGGGAAAAAAACCCAAACAAATTTGTATGAACTAATTAACTAAAATGAAAACTTTACGCTGAGTTACAATGAATAGAATGGGGTTGTGCAGATCCAGTTTAAGCTCTGTAAGGCTCCTAATGCTGAACTGAAAGCTAACTTAGGCTGCTGGAAAATGATGTTAAATCCTAGTGAAGGAAAGTGGAAGTGAGTGGAATTGCTGAGGACACAGATGACCTAAAGAAGAATCAGATCTGTCCATTTCCATTAACATTGTCACCTCTCATTCGAGGGCCTTCTGGGCAGAGATCTTGGCTGTCTGTACTGCACTTTTCCCACCTACCCCTATGGGATAACAATAGCTCTCATACCAAATTTTATCAATGACTTGCTGCCCAGCATCAACACAGTGCTTTTAACTGTTGTATTCACTGGAGTCCACACCTTCCACCACATTGCCTGCCTGGTTTCTTCCCAGTTATGTTGGATTTGCTAAGCCTGTTTCTCTCTGGGCTGCTTGCTAAAATCCAGAATCTATACAGTACTTAGTCATGACAAAATTTAAACAATTCTCTGATGGCTGAGTTTGGTCACATCAGCCTAGTCAATAATGTAGCTGAGAAAAAAAACCCTGCAAGTTATTGAATTAACCTCCCCCCCCCACCTTTTACATCAAAACTGAAATAAAACTATCAACTATTTCCTGAATTTATTGGCTATAATCACACCTGACACCTGCAATATTTTCAGCAGTATCTGTCCTGTCAGTAGCATTTTACAAGGTCAAAGTTGCAATAAATTTTGTGTTCTGAAACTGAAATTTTCTTTATCTGAGCATTTCACCCCTTTTCTACAATGCACTGTCTCTTATTGATTCACGTGACTTTTGCCCCTGAAGCTGTGGAAGCTGAAGCACAATTTGAAGCTCATTCCCTTCCTGTAAAGAGCTGGTAGATAACCTAGATGTTATTTACACACAGGGTTAGCCTTCTGATGGCAGTCAGCTGTTCCTGTGCCTGAAGTTAAGCACTGGTTTAAGCGCTTTGTCAGGTTAGAGGAGCAGAGCAAGTTCTGGGCCCCTGACATCATAACCTTTGGACTAGGACAAGGATATTTGTAACCATTGCAAGAACACTTGACATGTCTATGTATGTATCCATTAAAAAAAAAAAAAAAGGAAAAAGCAGAAGAATTCAGAGTAGACTGTAAAATTTTGATAGATTTATTTGAATTTATAGGAGCATTTAATTGTTAGTGGAGAAACACTGTGGTAAGTGACATGAAGTATGATTGTATGATTTTGAATTTCTAAGTCAGAACAGAAAGAGCACCACAAAGAAAATTATTGTTTTGTATATGTTGACATACTTTTTTGTTCAAAAGCATGAAATTAAATATTTTCACTAGCACCTCAATTTTTTTTTCTTCTTTCTTGCCAGTAACATGTAGCAGATCAGAGATTTGGTTTAGAGTTGGTTCTGAACAATCTGAAAGAAACTCCAGACTTCATTTAATAAAAAGCACCCAGTCTGGCATCCTAGTTCTGGCTCCTTGGAGTGCAATGGCAACATGCTCATTATCTTAAATAGGGGCATGCTTTGGTTTTGGTGATTATGGGCTACCACAAAGAATTCTAAAATATTTCTTAATTTTTATAAACACTTCTCCACAGAGCACATTTCCAAAAGATGAGTGTGCAAGTGTGAAAGAGCTTTCCCTGGATTCTTTTGAAGAAGGGCTGTAGATTATATTGGAGGTGTAGTAAATAACAAGAAACCTCTATCTACTGCAGCTGCAGTCTAGATGTTTGACTCTAACTTGGGAGGAATGTTTGCTTTGCAGATACCTTTCCAACTCTGATTTGTTGTACCTTATTGCAACAGGATTGAGTGCTGTTGAAGTTAGCAGAGCAATATGGCAAAGAAAATACAGTAAAAAAGCATACCAAAATGGAAATATTTGCAAATTTTTACCGGAATGTTTTTTCCAAAGGAGAATTGCTTTTGATTAATCAATCATTTCTACAAAGGATAAGCTTTTTCCTCAAAGGATTTCAGGATATGGGCTCTTTTTTTAAAGAAGTTTATCTAATAAAACAAACAAACAACACCAACACTCACCCCACAATCCCCTTTTTTTTCATGAAACCTCAGTTTTCTGCTTTACATCTATTGTATTGCACTAACTCAAAACTCGGTAGTGCATTACACAGGTGGTATCCTCTGCAAGTGTTTGACAGAAGACAGAAATTTTGTTGCACTTCCTGTGTAAGGAACATAATAAAATGCAACATGAAAAGTAGCAACTGAAGTTGATTGTTTTAACTAAACTTGAAGAGCACTGCTTTTCAGTTCAAGATATTTTGTGTGGCCATTCTAACTTATTATTGATGTTCTGGGTATGACAGCTTTATTGACTGTCAAACCTTTAATTAACTGAGATAGTCCATTACAGGTCAAAAGTGGATTTGGTGTTAATTGTCACATCCCATAAATTCCAGTTGAAATTTAATGCACTAATATCAAAATTCTGTGTTGCACAGTACAATATCTCATAAGGGTAACAAAATTAATCTGGTTTCCAAATAACTGTCATTTTGCTTTTGACATTTACTTGCTTCATAACAATTTAATTTTACTTCTTGAAGAAATGGCCACATTTGCTAAGGAATCACTATTTTGGTTCCAGGTTGCAAAGACACCCAAACACAAAGAACAACAATTTAAAAGATTGGCTTGGGGGTTTCCGTCAGACATGACAGCAGCTTGGAAACCACTTTTGTTAAGGATGGAACATCTCAGCGACAATATCACACCAATTTCTATTGTTAAAATGAGATATTTCTATTCTGGATAGAGAAGGTGCAATTCAGTTCCTCAGCTGTGTTTGTCTAGTGATGTTTGAGATATCCTAGGGCAGCAGTGACCTCTCTGCAGGGCTGGCAGTGGGAGACAATACATTGAAAACATTCAAATTGCTCTGAAGTACCAGGCAAAGGCTGGACAGGACACCCCACTCATCTAAAACAGCATTTGGTGTCTTCTTTTGGGGTATCTGAATTGTTTCTATAAAACATGTAACATTATATCCTTAAACCCACCAGACACCGAGTAGCTGGATGAACATTTTCCACTGAATTAGAAGCAAAGGAGCTATGAAATCCATGTTTTGCTTCTGATAGACATATCTTGACAGAGATAGCTTACTTATGGACCTTGCCCAGATGCTAATAAGATAATGTCATGCTTGCAAACTAGTGAATAAAACCAGAGTGCCTTGCCTGGGGAAAATCACAGGGGAAGAAGCACATGAAAGCCACAGGATGGCAGATCATGTCTGAAGTAGCTATATTCCTTAATCCTGCAAACCTCTATCAAGGGAAATTCATCTGTCTGTCTGCTTAACCCTTAGGAGAAAAGGAGTGTTTCTCCCATCTGAATTTAGTAACCTCATTTTGCCAAGAAATCTAGTTTCCCCTGAGACCCTTTTCCTGTCAGTGGAGGCAGGTACTCTGAATTCCCTTCTGAAACAGCCCAAGTCAAGTTTTACCATTTCTCTCTGGAAAGCTTATGTTTAGAGACGAGATCTCAAGGTCAGATAGTCTAATATCATTCCTGACGATCAAGCAACAAAACTTGAAGGTTTTTTTTGACTACAAAGTTTGCTTTGGTTCCCTAGATACTTGATTACCCACTGCACCTTTCATGGCCTAGGAGAAAAGCTATTTCATAGAAGTGAACATTCTTTCACGTGAGAGATCAGGGAGACTGCTTTACATCAGACTCCTGCAGTAGTAGAACAAAACATAATGGTTTCAATTCTGCTTTCAGTTATATCAGCTTGGATTTTGAGTCACCACTGGATATAATGAAATTACACAGCAGATGTATTATGATAATTGGTCATAATTGCAGAGCTTAGAGATAATCAGATGAAGAATTACTTGTAATATAGTAGTATAATCAATGGACAATAAGTAGAAAACAATTAGATAACCTTTTAGAAGGAGCTTGCTTTAAAAAAAAAAAAAAACCAACAAATCAAACTAACCAAAACAAGTCCCTCCTACCTCCACACATCCCTTGAAATTTATTTAAGGAGTTTTGAATTTGTGGAATTCTGGCTTAAGGATGTGATCAGCATATTTATATAGACAGTCTAGAACCCAGAAATATTACAGATATGCATCACAACCATGCCTAGATGGAAAAGTGGGAGAAGGATAACTGCAAGAAGAAAATAAATAATTCTTCCTTGATCATTGACAAAAAAAAAAATAAAAATCACCTAGTGAAATAAACTGCAAATAAAAAGCACTAGATAATCTCCAACACTGGGCTTTGTTTGATTAGAACTTTGATTTACATGGGCAAGATGAAACAGCATAAGGCCAGCTGAACCTCATGACACCTTTCTACTGCTCCCTTTGGGCATGGTCACAGATCAGCCTGAAGTTTATACTCACAGCACTGCTTCCTAATGCTCATTTTGCCTGCTAGAATCTGGGGAGTTCTGCTGGCTCTAGGCCCACCTTCCCTGACTTTTAGCATGATCCAATAGCCAGATAAAAGGAAACCAGGGAAAAGGAGAAAGGAAGAGGACTGTACAAATCCAGACAGCGTATTCTCATTGGTTTCTTTAGAGTTTGTGATCACTTCAGTGCCAGCCATGAGTACAATTAGACCTTCAGCAAGATTAACTCTGGCTCAAAGTTTGATCTGCTTTGCTCAGCAAATCTCTGCTCAGACTTTCAGCACAGCAGACATCCAGCTTCAGCTTCAGACATCTGAACACCTTCCAAGGCAGCAACATCAGCAAACTTCCCTGGAACTGCCAAAAGAAAAGCTACTAAAATGGGAATCAGATTGCTGCAAACACTGAGCTGCTAGATGAAAGGGGTGTCCTTCTCTGACCCTGTAGGTCATTACATTAATTGATACTCTTCAGAATCAGTCTAGTCTGCAGCAAAATCACTACATAAGAGCCATATTTTCATAGAGTCATAGAATAGCTCAGGTTGGAAGGGATCTTAAAGATCATCTAGTTCAAACCTTTGTGCCAAGGGCAGGGAACATTCCACTAGGCCATCTTGCTCAAAATGCCCCAGGTTCTCTGGGCAAACTGTTCCAGTGACTCACCACCCTCACAGTGTAGAATTTCTTCCTAATATCTAACCTAAACCTACCCTCTTTCAATGTGAAGTCAGGTTCTTTAAGATCTACCTAGAACCTTCTCTTCTCCAGGCTGAACAATCATCAAGCTCTGTGTATCACAAAGCAATGCAAAATAATTTGCCACAATCTGTACACAAATAAACATCAAGAGAATTGAAACAGGACTCTCATTTTGTGCTAGGTGACCAGATTTTATTCCTTAACATGGTGATTCTGGTTATTTCAAAAACTTGGGCAGTAATAAAGTCCTTGTATATTAACTAGAGCTGGTCTCTAGATACACGCAGCAAAGAAGTTACTTGTCAGGAGAAGAATCCCATGAGATGTTGAACATTCTGGATTCAACTCAACAGAATATTTCAGCACATATTACTTCACTTCAAGCATAGGAGAAAATCCTTTATTTAAACTATAATTCTTGGTGCCTAAAAGAACTAAATTCTGCTTTCCTAACTTCATAAGCAATATAGCCAGTGAACAAAACAACTCAAATGTTAGGGGATGAAAGTCAAGCTACAAAGAGCAAACAGCAGCAATAAAGCAACTATTCACTCTGAAAAGCCTGTTTCCATTTATCTTACAACCTCTCTGCTTTGCAACTGTCATCTTAGATCCATGTTTTCTCTATCACAGAGTTAATTCCTAAAATACATACACAGCATTATTAATTTCCTGAACACTTCTCCTCCTTGAATGAGGCAGACGTTCTTCAGTTCCATGCTGGCTGTCACCTCCAATTATTGTGGAGCCAGCTCAATTCTCCCTGCAATCATGGCTGTCGTGCTAGCTGGCTTGGAGAAAGCAGGCCTGCTCTGTTAGATGACACACTTATGCCTGCATTGTTCCACACTTTCTTAAGGATCCAAATTAAATTCTCTTTTAAGAAACTCTTTAAACCAATATTTGTAGAATTACTGCAGAGCACTTAGTTTTTCTAAGTAAATTTTTGGGATAAATACCAACCTAAGCACTCTGAAAATGGCAATATATATTGAAGTCCTAATGAAAAGGATGGGCTGAAGTGTTACCCCTCATCATAAGAGCCAGGGGACACAGGATTTATCAGCCTAGGCACAGCAACTTTTTAATGCCATGCTGAACTAAAGCAGGTTTTAATTCTGGTGGCTGAGACTGGACTGATGTGCCACCACCTGTACCATTCCCAAGCAGGATATTTCCAGTAAATTTGAAAAAGATAGCTCAGATATTTTTCGTGATGTGTTCAGTTTTTCAGATTAGTAAGATAATTCCTATTTTGCAGACTGTTAGTGCCCCTCCTGTTCTTGTTTGCAAAAATTTTAATGAGCAATTAAAAAGAAAAACAAAAAAGGAGAGGAAAAATCCACACCACAATGAAATATTGCCTTGTCAAGCACAGAAATATCTGGCACCAGACAGATATATAGAATTTGTAAAGCTTCAGTTGCCTGTGAATACAATGTTTGTTTGGTGTCCAGCAGAGGAAGGAAGGGTAAAATATTCATAGACATCATTAGTCATTCATAACCTAGTAAATGAATGTGAGCCTGCTAAAGAGGTGAGGTTTTTTGGTTTGTTGTTTGAAGATTTTTTCCCCCATAAAATGCATTCCAGAATACATGTTGTGTTTTTTGCTTTTGCCTCACAGTTGCTGAATGCTGTTGCATGACTGTGATTAAAAACTTAAGAGACAGAGTCCAACAATCTTCATTTAAAGAGTAGAATTAGATATGCTCTCAAAATGACACATTCCAGCAATAGCTTTTTCATTGCTTCCAGCCTGTACAAGCACAAGTTTGTGCAGCTAGCTTCTGGCTATGATCCAGTCAAATAGTTAAATGCTTGAATGAACTCAGAGAAATGTTTTTACAGTGTGAAGAATTTTGATTCTTGGCTACAATACATACCTTAAATTGCTTAGTCATGTGAGAATATAATTTCCCTATAGCTAGCAGATATCCCATTGAAATTTCACTTGCAACATGCTTTAGCTCACCAGCTGTGACCCTTATGTAAGGTCATGTACACAGCTGTTTAAATAAAAATATACAGCATGATAACTCCCAGTGTGTTCCAGTCATGCAGAAATGTGAGTGAACAGCTTATTGATTTTAGTGTCTGACATGACCTGCTCATAATTAGGAAATCAATAACCTGGATTCTTCCTCTCTTCTCTACCACCCACCTTTTCCCCAAATTCAAAAAACATCTCTGCGTTCAAACAGTGCTGATGTTGGTTTCCCATCCCAATTCTGCAAGCACTTCTATAAAAGTTAAATAATGTCCCACATTTTACTTTGGTCCAAAGGTGTGGATGGTGGCTGAGGAAGAAATTTATTTAATAATATAAAATAATGTTCAAAAGAGATCTCAAAACATGGCAAGGATATAGCAGATTTTGGCTGATAATAAGATCGCAACTACATTAGAAGAAAATACTTGTCTGATAACACTTGGGAAAACATTGGTGCCTCATGATTTGTTCCAGTTGACAAAATAGCTACAGAGTGTGATGATCTCCCATCATTACCCCGTGGCAGGGAGGCCTTAGCCCTTTGCAAGATGCTGCCATTTGACTTTAGCACTGCTATGCCCAGCTGACATTTCCCAGTTAGCTCCTCACTAGGTACTACTGGTCTTTCAGTAGATTTACAGAATGCTACAGGGCTTGAAAACATTTGAGGTTATTGCTCAAGAGCAGAACAGGGCATGCAGACAAACTAATGGAAGAGATCAAATATTTAAATAACACATGGAAAAGACCTCAGGCATCTTACATGGCATCTCAGAAAAGAGTCAATTATGGGGCACAGGAAGAGTCTAATAATAACCAAAGTAGGCCATATGCAAACACTGTCATCCTGGCAAAAATTTGAAAGAAGCTATACAAATAGCAGTGAAGGAAGACAAATATGCACACTCAGAACATGCATACCCCAGAGTACCCTTTCTGAATCACCTTATGAGAATACACTCTACCAAGCTGAGGGAATCCAAATTCAGATGTAGCTACATTCCACATGAAAAGCCTGCCAAAGCCAAGCTTCTTTGTACTCCCAAACTGCCAGAAACACACTCAGAAAAAAATCACAGCAAGTACTTTTGTACTTGCCCAATTCTTTATACTGGCTAAGAAAGGAACAATGCACAATGTTACATCATTTTCACTAGGCTTAAAATGCAGAGGCAGAATGTAAAACCGGCAGGAATGATAATCAGAAGAGAATAATGCCACAGGAAGCCCAAAGCAAGGACCTGAGTTTCAGCAAGTATTGGAAAATGCGCAATTTGTACTCTTGCAGCTTCACATACTGAGGGTGCTGACAAAACAGCAATGTATTCCAAGACAAAGCACAAGCGTAAGAACCCTCACAGAGACATATTAGGAGTTATTCAGTGAATGGTGAAGAATAGGGTTGTCAAAAGGATTTTTTCAGTGTAAGCTTTTCAAAAATAAACACGTTTTAATAAACAGCATTCTCAGAAAGAATTAAGTTCTAGTACAACAGCTGTAAAGGCTCCCCCTTCATTTTAAGTACTATTCACTAGCCTACAGTCTTTTAAACACTGTATAAATTACCACATTGGTGTAAGAGGATATACATTTGCTTTCACATCAAATGTCAAATACTGAACTTCAGCAGTGCATTGGTATCATTTGAGGCTTTTATGATGAAAAATCAGTGACTCCAACAATTTTTTTTTTTTTAATAGACTCAGTTGTATTCAGTGGAACACTTCTCCAAACTCTAGCTTTTGGAATAGGTGTGGGTTTACTCTTAACTGGCTTTCACTATCATGCTCTCACTTCCATCCTGCAGTGCCTGGACTGGATTTTGGAGGGCTCTGGCACATGCCCAGGCAGTGATGCTCTCTCTGCCTCTCCAGGGGACATTCCAGGGCTCAAACACACCATTTCTCAGAACTCCAAGGTTTATGTGCTGAGGATTTGTAATTTAACACATACCATGCACACAATGCCTTTCACAAAGGTTTCTACGCTTTTTCTCAGAAACTTCAGTATTTTTGTGGGATCAGTGTGGCAAATTTGATCAATTCAGTGATATAATTTATGATATGAGGCTACTCACAGCATTTTTGAAGCACAGCTAAGGAGAAGCAAATGAGTGGAAATGAGATGCCATTTTGGAAGGAGCCAAGGGGTGTGAAAATTTAAAGTAGGGAAAAAAGTGTACAGAGTCATAGCTGCTCTCCTCTCAACTCAGACAAAACCCCAGAAAATATTCCCCCATTTTTTCCCCTTGTACTTATCTTCAGAGTCCACAGAGCAATACAGATGGTTTCTCTTTTTTTACCAGGGGGTCTCTTTACCTGCCCCAGATTTATTTCCTCTGATCTTCACATCAGCAATACTGTGGATGATCCTCATAGTCCTGATGCAAAGAACCCCTTCCCTTCTCCTCTCCACATTTTCATACAGTTAAGAGAATTAACTTGGTCTATCAGAAATCATTAGCATTTGAAAATAAAAATAAATCTTTTCGCTTATGGGTTTAGTAGTTATGCTCACCTGCAAAATAGCAGAAACATTTAGCTCCCTCAGTGCTATTCCACAAAAACTAAAAATACAAAGTTTGTTTATTCTAGATTGGAAAACATAGCTCTTCATCACAGCCTTACTATGAACTGAGGTATTAAATGCTTCAGCAATCTGATTAAATTGTATTGGAAAAACCTCAAACCAAGCTATATTCTAATAGCAGAACTAGGTTTGGTTTTTTCTTTTTAAAGATGACCTCTGAAAAAACTCAATTTCTTATTTCTGTACAGCAAAAAACGCTGCCATAGTCAAAATAAGTCCCAATCTGATTGCACTAAACACTTCAAAGTACAGCACACCACAGACCCTCCCTTCTGTCCCACCACCTCCTCACACTGATATTTGACTGAGGCTTTCCAGCATGTGCAAACATTCTGTTTCAAACGTGCTTCTCATCTTTCAGTGAAAACTGTGCCTAGGCCAGATGCTTTGGTTGTCTTTTACATTTATTTAATTGGTTGTCATTTAATATGAAACAGATGATGACAGAAGCAAATCTACCCCCTTTGCAATAATTTATTTTGAGACACAAATACCCGTGCCCCATCCTGGCTGGTGCTAGAACAAGCAGAGACTAGAAAGAAATGTTTGCTTCCTGGAATAAATTTTCTGTGAGGGTGCAAATTTGCATTCCCTACCATTAATTAGGTCAAGATAATTAGCAATTAACTCCATTTAAAAAGGAAATACATGTTTTGTCCAAATAAATCCTGGTCTGCGTATGTGTGTCCTTAAGAAACTGGAGTTAACTTCTATGGGTGCATTTCATCACACAGAAGGAAAGTGAAGATTTATCATTAAGAGATTTAAACTGAACTAGAATAAAAGAGCATAGCAGAAGTGCCAGGTGCTGTGTTTCTCACTTTGAAGGTGTCTATGGCTGTCTTTGCACTGTTTTAACACACTTTGTAACAAGGAACCACTGGCACCCACAGAAGCAGTGAGTTTGGAAGGAGTGCTTTCAAGAAGCAAAGTTTATCGAAGCTGGAACAAATGAGTATTTCTGTCAGCAGTAATGGCAACTTATGCATTCCCTGTGCCCTTCTTAACTCCAAGCTCTCTCCTCTGGTGCTCCTACCACAGCTGGTGTGGCTGCATGGTAAATGAAATCAGGGCAGTGATCCCATTTAGGAAAACTCCTTAATGGCAGTAACTGCTATAGGCACCATTGTAAAGGAAGGACTTAGATGGAGAGAGTGGAATACACTATAAATGTTTTTTTCCCTCTGAAGACAGATGTGGGAAAGCCTTACCGTGAAGGAGGCTTCACTCAGTGCCATGGCTGTGCAGCCCCACAGCTGGGGGGGCCCACATCTGGCTGGCAGGACCCACATCTGGCTGTGCTGGCTGAAGCAGCAGTGCCCTGGGAGCCACCTGGGCACGGCAAGGATGGAGCCACGCTCCCAGATCCCTCTCTGTGCCTTTCCAGCTGAGCTGCAATGACAGAGCACCCAGCTGTCTGTCAACACAGAGAGGGATGTTTTTCTCCCAGCTGCATAAGGAAGCAGTCAGACCTTGCTGTTCTTGTGATTTGTCTCCAGCTCAGCTAAGATGTACAAGTCAGGGAAATAACATCTTTCTTATCAATTTTCCAGTCCCTTTTTATAGGTGCTGTAAACTACACAGAAGGTATCCCTTCTCAGCTCGCTGCAGTGAGCTGGGAGTGTGTAACAGAGCTCAGTCCATTCTGTGTAGCCAATTTCAAATATTTGCTACAGAAAACTGTAACCTCATAATATTTATTTAACACCTTGATATAGCAGCAGTAGATTATACCATCCTACTACAGAGTTATTAACAGGCTGGAGGATCCTTTAGTTGTTAGTGACACAGAACAGTTGCATGCTCCAGCAGTGTTACTTGAATGACTCCTTCTTTAAAAGCTGTTATATCAGAGACTTGTTTCAATTTACATTACCACTGATGGTCTCTCTTCAGTCTTTACACAGAATTCCAATTAATGTCAAAGAGGAGTAATCACACATGAAATGAACGGCGAATATATCCCTTAAAATTTAATGTGTACACGAGATATTAACTATAATTTTACTTAACTTTTATACTAGAACATTAACTATAATTTGCAGAATAAGGATTTCCTGAGTTCCCTCCCCACAAAGAAAATGAGGAACTGCTGTTCATGATAGCATAGTCTTGCTGAGCTCAGAGATGGTACTGGAGCCTGCCGAGAAAATGATGCAGTGAATTCCCCAAACAACTTTAAAACAGCTCTCAAAGCATCTCACACTAAACCCACACATGGGGTTGAACCTCTAAACTGAGATTAGTTGCCATGAAAGGTGATAGGATACAGTCTAAACACAAAATACTACACCAGTTAAGGAACTAGTTTATCTGGAATTGAGGTGGAGGGTTGGCTGTCTGTAAAGAAGGAGAAAGGCCAAGTAGAATAGAAGCAAGAATATTTACAGACCAGCAAAACACTTCATAAAAGGTACTCTTTTTTTTACTTCAATTGGATAAACAGGAAAAAGCAGACAACAGCATAAGTAATATATAAAAGAATAATGAAAATACAGCGTTAAAAGATGTGCAATTTTACTGAGACAGCTTATGTGACATCTTTTCAGCTGATGACAAAAAACATTAAAACAACCCAAAAATCACCACTTTCCTGAAGCATACTGAACTGAGGCCAAATTTAAGTCCTTCAACATTTCACCTTCATGTAATTGCACGTTGCATCTTAGCTGCTTTGCTTTCCTTCCATTGAAGGCTTTGGAACTTTTCTTACAGACACAGGGAATGCCTGTGCAAAAATCTCAGCCCTGAAGAGGCAGCACCCAAGGCCATGCTCTCAACAACTACTCTCAGCAGTGTGAGCTGAACCAAAGCCTCAGTAAGATGGCATAGGTACAGAAGTGGATGGGGATGAGATGCTGCAGACGAGAAGAGGAAAAAGCAGCATTGAAAGGCAAAAATCTGTTAAAGAAATATCGATTTTTACCAGGGAGAAACCAAACCAAACCAAACAAGAGCACCTGCCATAGCCCTTATCTGGCTTGTTCTCTTATCTGCATTTGGTCTTTAAACAAAACTTGTGCCCTCAAGAGAACTGCTAGTACAAAATCAGTGATAGTGGGATGAAGCACAGCATCCAAGAGTTATTTTTAAGAGCTTACTTGAACTCATCTAAATCTAGAATGCCTTGAGCAGTTCACTTTTTTTCTGTGGTTTGCAAGTTAAAATGTAAAAGCATAGGCAGTAGCCTTCAAAGTCTGCATAAGTAGGGAGAAAATACATCTTGGAGAGGACTGTACTGGTTTCTAGAGTCCTTAAAAAGGGGTAAAAACTGTTTCCAATATTGCTTTTAGCAACTTCAGCCAGACTGGAGTGTTAAATGACATCCTGCACTTCCAGGGAGAACTCACTGGCCACTTCAATTTTCTTAGATTCAGCACTAGGACACAGTGACTCAGTCAAAGACTATTGCAGCCAGGGGAAAAAAGAGAGAAGAGGCAGGCAGGCAGGAAGAAGAGAAAATAAAAAAGTGTCTGCTAAAGTTGAAAGGGCGTACTAGGCTTGGTATATGAACAGCAGTATGCCATGATTACAGGGGTAACTTAAAAGCAAAAACACCCACAGAAAATACTTTGGGGAAACAAGAGGAGAAAAGAAGTATCAGGGAAACAATGGAGGAGCGTGAAGCCATTCCTGTGACAGACCTGACTCAACACCAGTGAGGTGCCCTTTTAGAGCACCTGCTCCACGTCCATCACATGGCCAGTTTGATATGAACAGCCAGTGGACCTGTGTGTATCATAGAGAGAGCTTCATCATCTACACCCATGGGAAACTTCTCAAGATGCACAGGGCAAGAAGGGGATTGGCATCCACAGCGACAGCAACCACAGTAGAAGGAAAAAAGGAAGCATCAACATATCCCCATCCATAAATCCCAGCTGTAAAGGGAGCTTTCAGTAATGCCAGGAATACTCTTGAAGTTTATACAAATCATGCTTCTCAAAATGAAGAGAAAGAAAGCACAGTCATGTATTCCCAAATGCATTGTGGGCTGATCACACTAACTAGAAGAACACTATGATTAATGACAGAGAAGAAATGGATAATAATGTGAAGAATTTTCCAGAAATATAAGGTTTGCCAGAGAAAAGTGTCAATTATACCATCTCCACTAGCCACAGTGAGAATGGATGCATTTTAGTCAAGGAAATTGTGAGCATATGACCACTGACTGAATTGAAAGAACTGAGCTGAAAGAGTTTATGTTAAAATGGAAGAATGCAAACCAAATTGCCACAGAAGTTCGAAGCAGAAATTGCAACAGGCACTGCAAGCTCCAACTCAGCTGACAGTAGGAGAGAGAACAGCTAGGGAGATTGATAGGCCGCAAGAAACCAAGGAAGAAGAAACACCCATGTTATTACAGATGAAAACAAGTCCAAATATGGTATGCAGGTATAGCGAAAATGTGGCTACAAGGAGCTGATGCACTCAAGAGTCAGCAGTCATAATCTACATACTCTGGTCATACATGAAGGCAAAAAGAGCAAAACACAGGCATCCTCCCAAAATATCTCAGACCACAAATGCACACAGAGAGAAGAGTGTACTTGCAAACTCATCGAGTTATTGATGGATATTGAATGAACTCGCTCTTAGAGCCTTTCACATTGCAAGACCCAAGGAAGGGAAGTTAGGCAGCAAGTGCTGGCAGTCCCTGCTGCCCGTGCACTCGGCATGTGGGCAGTCAGAATATCCCTTGATGAGCTGAGTACTGGTAAAGATATCTGGAAGTTTATCCACCCTGTAGCTTTTGTTCTTTAAAGGTTTATTTTGATAGTCTGGCTCCTCTAGAGTGTATTCAATGGCCACATCTATGGGAAGCAGTTGCTAGCTGTTAGCATGCCACTGACACTTTATATATCCTCATAAAACCTGGCAAAAAAAAGGTGCAAAGAGAGGAGTATAAAGCTCTTGCTTGGCTGCAGAGTAAAGGTACTACATGCTTTGAAAATTCAGTGTCTGCATATCTCTCATTGCCTCACATGGGTGCAACTTCAGTAGCAGAAATTCATCACTTGAGAGGAGTGTAAGAATGCTCATTTTGTATTTAAAGAATGGGCACAGAAACTTACATATCTGAGAGAGGAAGGCACCTTGTGGAGCAGCCAGGCCTGGCACCCTGCAGCCACTCCATGCCAGTACAATTCACCTCCTGGAACAGGATCTTCACCATGCCGTGGGTTTAAAGAATGTGGGCCCAGTTCTCTCCTGTCTGGGTGTGAGCACCATCCTCCGAGATCAATGCCATTACATACATCTTGCAGAGCAAGAGCTGGTCTGTTTGGATGTGATTTGACAACCCTTACTAAAGCACTAACAGCATATGAGAGCTCTCAGTTATCCTCTGAAGACTAGGCTGTCTGCCAAGAGAACAGCACATTAGGCAGATACATCAATAATTTCCATCATCTATCCACCAAAGAAAGAGATTCCATTCACCTTAAGATGCATCACATGTGGATTTTACCATGCTGAAAAGGGCAAAACTTGTAGTATTCTGAACTATCATACTTTAACAGGATTGGTTCCCCTTAGTGCTGCTCAGATGCAGCTACTGCCTCAAGGAATTTATATTAATTCAGTGAATCCCATCCTTTCCATGACAGGAGTGGGCTATTTTGCCATAAATTGGCTAAACTCCACGGCTATAACCGATCAAATGAGGTGTGCCCATACATAATGTTTAACCATAAAATTTAACTAAAGAAATAAAATTTGAACACTGGCCAATAAAGTGGATGGAGAAGTGGCAGAGACGGTCTCAGCAGCAAACCTATTCCCAGTACTGAGTGTGGGACAAGTGTTTCAGAATGCAGAATTAGGTGAGCCAGATTCCAAGCTGGCAATTTCAGTGCATCTTTTAGAAGGTTAAATTTAAATGGAATGCTGTTGAACATGCTATTTCAATGTAATTTGCTCCTTTGCTGTAAGTATTTCAGAGGTCTTTCCTGGCTATCTCAGCTGAGAAACTGCCCAGCTATGTTCTGTGCAGCATTTTGCTGCCTACTGGGTCATTTTGGCTAACACTGTGTCTGGCTGTGCTGCACTCTCTGAAGAAAGGCAAACAATTCTTGCCTGCATCTGAAAAACATTTTGATTGATACAGAAAAAGAAGCATTTTCATTTGGTGTGCTGTTGTTTGCCTAGGATTGGAGTTAAAAATTGAAAAAGAAAAAAAAACCAATTTCCCCCCCTCCAACCCTCCCTATGACATTTTTAAGTATTTTTATGTCTAAATGCTGACAGATCATCTGGTAACTTGGTTTGCATTCCCCAGCCTGGTCCCACCTTGTGAAAACTGGAGTCTGGAAAGACCACCCCTCTGTGAGAGGGGAGCAGAGAGCTGATGTTCCTACTCCAAGCAGCTATTCCTCCTTTTTCAGCCACCACCTAAACCACCTTACATTCTGTACCACCTCTCCATTAGCTGTCTTTAAAGAACACACATGGCAGGAGAGAACAAAGGCACTGTAACTCTGTCTACAGCTCCTCTCCCTACCCCTGGCTCTCTCCTTCCTAGGCTTGTGAGGGCTTTCCTTAAATACTCCACTGGCTTTACCTCCCTAAGTCTGGGATTCCAGTGGGGTTGGGCAGCCACCATTTGTCCCTCAGGCTGTCTGTTCAGACCTCCTGGCCAAATCTCAAAATAATCCCAAATCCCTGCACAATAGCTGGGTAACAAGGGCTGAAGCCACTCGAGGAACAAAAACAAAATGGAAGAGACAAAGCAAGTCCCAAAGTCACAACTATAGAAAGAGGAATCTATGAAACCTTGTTCCCATCTCATCCACTGTAAGTTGCTGGGTTTTAACGCCCTGTGGGAAGGAGTGCAGCTACTGGAGCCAACAGCACAGCAAGTTTTTTTCTCTCTGGGATATTTTGGGTCATTAAATGTTTCTAAAGACATATTTGTCCTTGGAAGGCTTAAAAACAAACCTTTCGAAAAACTGGCTTGTGGGATTCAGTGAGGTAATAAGTGACGTGAAAGAGCCAAATATTAGATTCCAAGCACTATAGTATGACTGAAATTTCACATCACCTTGAGGATAAAGTAAAATTCAGTAACTTGTTTTGAAACAACAAGGATTTCCTGATTTTATCAGTGTTGTTTGAGATCTATTTGAACCTGGCATGCAGCAGAGGATAATTTCCTAATATCACATTCTCTTTCAATGGCTCATTTGTTTACCATAAGCAAAATGAAACAGGATTTCAGGCAGGCTGCCTCTCCACTGACTGAACCCTGCCAAGGTGTAACACACAGACAAAGGTGGGTGATTTTCTATCCAACCAAGAGCCAAAACTTCAGCTGCTGGTTTCCCCAGGAGGCTGTGCTGTCCTCTACAGCTTGTGAGACTGAGTGGTACTGGAGCAGGTAACACCTGTCTGGCAAGATAACAAAGGCTTGAGTGATCAAGATGAGAGAAACGCTTAGGAGGAAGAGATGTATTTTCTCCTTTCTTGCTCTTGGCAAAGGATGAAAAAAGACCTTGTTCTTGTGGGCAAAATGAAATGCGGACGTAACAGAAAATATTTGCTACAAAAATCACCAAACAAGACATAATATTTCTCATAGTTTCAGGGGAAATAAGACAAGAAATAAAACTTCTGCTATCACTTATAAACGTCTTTCTTGCAGAAAAGACATAACTGGGACGAGGCTTATGGCATTTGCCTGTACAGCCCCATGGGAAACCCCTGCTGGGATACACTGGAGCTTTTACAGCATCTACAACGCAGTGCAGATCTCTGGGTGAAGGACAACGATTCCTTCTGGAGAAGGACACATCATGTTCTTGCATTAGACTAAACATTCCATTTATTGCAGACGGATTGTACCAGAGTCCTGATGCCATCTCTAACATGGGCACGCTGCCATGCTGCAAGTTCATTCCAGTGATGTACTGAGACGGCTTTGGTCCTTTAAGTCTTAAATCTCTTTGGAGACAGTCCAGGCAGGCTTTCCCTACTTTTTGACAGCTCTTGGCTTGCTTCTTCCAGGCTCAGCAGTTCATTTCCAAATTTCCCACACTCCTGACATTGCTCCACTTAGATTCAGCCATGCCCAAACCATGTAAAAAAAAAAAAAAAAAAAAANAACCATGTAAAAAAAAAAAAAAAAAAAATCCAAGGAAGGAATCCAGGCCCTTCTGCAAGCCTGGAGTCTGATCCGCAGATGGTGAGCATCCACACCTTGCTTCATGTTTTCCCAGCCCCCCTCGGATACCCCCTCAAGAGGAAGACTGAGGTGTTATTACAAACCCTCCTTAGCCTCCTGCTGGCAGTGGTGCAGGGAGGGCTTTTTGCTGAGCATCACATGCAGCTCCTCAAGAGCAGATTTAGAGCACAATTCCACCCCACAACAGAAATAGAGGAAATCCCACAGAGCATCTCCTAAGCACATAACATTTCCTCCTAAGGAGCAGGCATTCATGCCCTTTCTGACTGAAGTCAGCGATGTTTATTGTGTTCCACAGATGGACCAGAAGTTGTGTAAAAACAGATGGTTATTTCTGATGCTTTTAGATGTTGGTTAGCAGTTCTAAATACTTGCCTGCTGTTGGTAATCATCCAGGTTTGTGAATTACTCAGAAAACATTCAATTAGCAAGAAATTAATTATGATTTTAATCACCCATTCTTCTGTGATGATAGCATAAGCATAGATCAAATGAACAGAAATGCAGGACATTATGCATGCAGAGCTGGGACGAAGCCTTCCCTGAAAAGTCCTTTTGCAGATCCTGACTGAAGCTAGTAAAATAAGACGCGAGATAATAATGGGAACTGGGGTGAAAATTTCACATTTAGGGTCACAAAAGGGTCTGGATTCAAACTCAGCTCTGACACAGGATGTGCACCAGCTAGAGTTGTTCAACCATTCCATCAGCAACAGGTACAGACTGTTCCACCCAAACCATCCCTTTGTCCAGCATTTCCTGTGAGCATTTCTCAAGCCTTAAACCAGCAGACAGAAAATGGTTGACATAAGGATGAAGGATGGATGCAGGCCATTTGAACACAACACTGGGTATATTCAGAATACTCTGATGTTGGACATAGATTACCTTGCAGAAGTTCAGGGCAAGGGAATGAAGAGATACAGAACAGGAACAATTGCACTTGGCCGAGAGTCCAGCTGAGGTGCCAGTCCTACCACAGGTCCTTCCTAACACAGATGTGCCAGCTTGACTGCTTGGGCCCTTTTGCACTCTTGGCTAGGTGTTCCCAGCAGTTTTGGGGCTTTCCCACCTCCTTAGTGGGCCAGGAACTCCATCTCTTGGCCCCGCCTGTGGTGTTTCATGGACACTGAAAGTGGAGGTGGTTTAAAATACAGATATATTTTCCTGATCAGTGGTGGAGCAGTGTAAAATAACATGCCTATCATGGGAAGCACCAGATGGGGTTTGAACCAACACTAGATTTGCCACTGAGAACAGCTATGAAGTTGCCAGACTGGTAATGAAGGTAGCTGCCTGCTCCATTTCAGAAATCAATGACACATTGTCATCCTCTGCAGGATAAACTGAGAACTCTGAACTAAGGTCTTGACAGGTAAAGTGCCTTTGATTTTGCCTTTAATTCAGCAAGCACACAACATTCCTGGATTCTCTGTATTAATAATAAATACATCCTGAAGCTTATGTCAGTGGCAGAGTTTCAGTTCTAAGCTGAGAACAGCACAGCTCTGCAAACGGCACGTCTGCAAAAAGCAAGACACTGTTCAGAGTGTAGCCAAACACAGGAAACCTGACAGCTGTTTAATAACACATGGAAATAAAATGATAGTAATAATATTTATGATTAGATTTATAAACTCCTTTCTTTTTGTCAGCATCATCTTTTCAGTCAGAGAAGGCCAGTCCATTTATTTCCTTCAGTTTCTTCCAAATAAAAGATCTGAAATAAAGGCAGTCCTGAAGAGCTGCCTTGTACACCAGAGCTCCCTAGTGTAGGAACTTTTGGATATATTGAAGTGAGTATCTATCCTATGACTGCTCCAAATGACCAGCAGACCATGTTCTGCTGGCCCACGTTGCCTCCTGCAGCACAGGGTCAGAGCTGTGAGCCTGGGCTCAGGATTTGGGATGTGCAGAGGGAGCGAGCCCTGGCAAGCAGCACTGGTGTGTGGGTTTGCACAGTGGTGAGCAGGAGACTCAGCTGCAAGCAGGAGGAATTACCATGAAAAACAGAACAATGAGCAAAACGTGATGTGGAAATCATCCCACCCCTCAAATGGCAGTCTGAGGGTTAACAGTACCTCCTCCAAGATGGGGGAAGAACCTTGTCTTTCCCTTTGTTAGATGAAAGGCAGCTCAATTTCTGTATTTTAAAAAGAAACAAAATTGTCATTCATTAACAGCCTAAGTTGAAGATTGATAAATAGTGTGGTGCTTTTTAGACCAGATCCATTTCTTTAAGTAGTGATTTAGAAAGTGAAATATTGACATATAGGTTTTAACAGGTATACATGGGTACACAACACCAGCTGCAGCCACGAAGTAAATAAGCCATAACCACGATTAAGATGGCTTAAATTATGCAATTATTGTGACTTGGTTTGCTCCTTAGATCCATTCAGAGCAAACTGAACTGGACCAGACAGATTTGAACCTATATGTGATAGCCCAAGCTGAATCTTTTTTTTTCAATGTAAGTTTGAACTGCAAGGCCTTTGAATTGGTGCTCTCAAAGGAAAGCTTAAGAACTGTGTTTGAATGCTGTTAAAAACATACACTGGACTTTTACAAAAAGGAATGCATTTAAATCTGTATTTAACAAATCACTGGGTAATCACTGTGCTCTAAATCACTGAATATTGAATTCAGTCTTTTGGCCAAAGTAACATTAATTTAAGCTCCATCTCTTATCTCAGTTGCAGAGCAATTCTTTATTTACTGTACTGTATTTAGACTGAGAGATCATTAACTCCACTGATGGCGAGACCTGTAGATTTTTTCTAATTTACAGTTTCTCCATTGAACATTATTTTCTCAGTGCTGGAAATGATTATGAATCTGGGTGGTGCCAAACCACCACAGCCTTCATAGACTTCAGCAAGAGCTGCAGTTAGTTTGTAAATCATGGCCTTTTAGTGCATGCTTGTGGCAGGGCAGTATAAGGTGTGAGGTGAGGGACAGTCATATGGTGTTAAGCTGAATTTGAATTCATTAAAATATATTATTGGAAATCTCAGAAAATAGTTTGATATCTCTTCCACATCTTTGAACCTACCTGTCTTCTGAATAAGGACTGCAAATTGCTCTAGTAATAGGCCAACATACATGTATGTTGCATGCTGCCACAGAGGAGTCTTTAAATATTGTAATACTGAATAGATCAATAAAGGCAATGCCAACAGACTAAGTTGTGATAGTCAGACATGGTATTAAGATTCCTGAGATTAGTTTATGTCTTGATTTTGTTTTAGTATTTTTATTGCTATTCAGTTGTGCAAGTATTTAGTGGCACCTCACCTTTTTCTCTATACCTTCAGTCATAAACTGAGGTATTGATTTTATTCAAATAACCTAGTGGTCTTGCTGAATTACTGGCACACTATGCTGCACTTGTCTTGTTCTGGTTATCAGCACCCATTTAATCAAACATTTGAAATGCTTAACAGAACATAAGGATGGTTACCAATCTTCTTTGAAAGACCTAAAAGTCAGCACCACCACAGCATAATGCATAGGTGTTTCATGTGAAAAACAGACTGGATGGTGGAAGCTTGGTAAAGACAGCTCAATATTAATCTATTTTAAAAAAGGTTATTTAAACCCAATATACAGCAATAACCTAACAGAAAAGTGACATAAAATCAGAACCCACTAGAGCTTAAATTACAATTGCAGGTGATACAGAGTCTAACCCAGACCAGGTCAATAATGCCTTGTGAAAAGTTCACATCCATGACAGTGACACAGCCATCAAGGGTGCAATCTCCCTCTCCATCAGGACATGAAGAATACCTCTAAGACCCCAGCAAGAAATTTTGGATTGATCTCACATACTGCAGCTAGACCTGTAGAAAGGAATGTCATTGATGTTCTCATTCATACCCCACAGATAAAGATACAAGCAGTTAATTACCACTACCAAATTCTAACCCAATAATCACTACAGAATTATGTCCTCCTCCCAACAGGAGTGTGAAAGATTTGTTATAAGTAACCTGACCCCAGGAGCCCATGGGTACATCTTCATCACAATTAGCTGGGGAGCAGCCCTGAGAGCACACAGGCACCCGTGAGTCCTAGCACTAAATCCATGGAGCCCTGATATAGTTACAGCTGTCTGGTAACTGGTACAGATCTGCAGCATCGGTGCTCATATTCAAGTGAAACCTGTTTCTGTGCAATGCTGATGTGCAGTAACCAGTTCAGCTATTCTTTTGGTACCTTAAATATGCTGCACTTAAAAAGAGGGTCACTTCACAATGAGTCCATCTTTTTCTTCCCCAAAATTCAGTGATCTTATTTTTCTTAATACATATCATGGAAGTTTTCCATCAGTAGATTGTGAAGTACTGTATTTACACTAAATTACACCAAATCCGTAAAAAACACCTGCCATGTTTAACCCCAGCCAGCAGCTCAGTACCAGGCAGACACACACACATTCCCTCCTGGGATGGGGAGGAGAAACAAATGAAAGGTACTACCTAGCAACAACCAAAACACTACATTGTCAACATTAATTTCATACTAAATCCAAAACACAGCACTGGTCCAGCTACTAGGAAGAAAATTAATTCCATCCTAACTGAAAACAGGACAGCATCAAACACTTCACAGTATTTCTGTCAGCTCAGTAACTGCTTTTTATTCATGACAATGATGTTTCTAACTGCACCCAGTCAAACAATGATTTAGATAGTTATTGTCTCTAAACATAACTTCTAAAAAACCTGTTTGAATACCTTTCAAAAGATGCAGAGTACTTAAAAACTTATAGAAGGAGTGGCTTTAAATTGTGGTGGGAAATCTGATGCAGTCTCCTGATTAAAAGTTACATGAAAATAACAACTGCAAGAATGCAAGTTGACAGCTCCTGCATCCAGAAGTGAAGATCAACTGAATTTACTTAAAAGTTATATTCAAGGCGAGTATGTGCAAAATACAGAGGGTGTCCAATTTGATGGAACAAATAGCTAATATTTTTTCCACTTTTCACTAAAAGAGAAGACAGATGACATTTTAATGGTGTAATCAAGACCCTGATTGCCACTGGAGACAGAATATGCCATGAGATCCAAATGGATATGATGGATAGGAGCACTTGCATTGCATTGTGTGTTTCTGCTTGAAGTATCATATTGGTTTTTGTTCATTTTTTTTTCTCTGATGACAACAGTCCTTTCAATTCTTCAATTTTTTAATAAAACAGCAAAGGCTGTGATGGAAGTCTGTGAAGATAGGAAAACTGTGCTCAAATGTCAGTATAATTACCATTTTCATGTTGGTCTTAAAAGTTAGTTTTGCCAGCAGAGAATATGCAAGAGTTTAACTGTTTACATGAAGAATTTAGAGCTAATTGCTTTGTGCTAAGAATCACAACTAAACACTGAATCACTTAGACATATTTCTTATAGTATTAATATTTGCTCTCTTACTGTCAGCAGAGATGTTTCCAGGATTGTGTTCTCAGATTTGTAATTTCAGAGGTCCTTGTGCAGCAATATCTGCATTGACATATGCTCATATTTCTTCTAACTAATTTACCCTGTGTTTTGGGGGGTTTTGTTTTTGGTAAGCCATAATGAAAGCACCCTAGACCATTTCTTCTCCTTATTGCAACATTTACCCTTGGCATATTTGGAAGGAAGATATTTTATATATACAGCCTTTTCCTGTATCCTTGATGTGCTCATGTCTCAAAATTAGGAGAAGGCAAAATTTGGATGCATAATGAACATATGGTGGGGCTCTCAGTCCTAACTATTTAGCCAAGCAATTATAAAATTACAGAAGTTCAAAAGGCACACAAGGAAGTGCCGTAATCAGAAATGTAAATGAATCACAATACTTGTAAGAAGCTAATTAACAGCCTAATAAATCCCTGTAGCAATGGATTAATTCCATTAGAACTCTGGAAAAGGAAAAGCAATTTTTTCATTTACATGGAAAAAATGCTTTCAAGCATACCTTGTGAGTCAGACCAATGCTCATGCTCAGAACATTGAGACCTTCCACCAGAGGTAGAAATTGCAACCTAAAAATAATTTTAGTGTTACTAAGCTGGTGGATGAAGACCCCTCTAGGAAAAAAAGAATAAAAGCTACCTGATTTTCAAGAGTCTACATCTTTTTCATATATATGTAGTCCACCCTAACTCTATGCTTTTTAGCAAGCCACACAAGGATTTCCTACAGACTCAGGGACATCTTTTGAAACCAAATTTGGAAGGCGCTCTGCCTGGTATCAAGTCAAAGACTGTAAAGACCTGCTGGAAGAGCCCAGTGACGTTTCCCTGTGGGTGGCAGCAGTACCTGGCAATGCTGGCACTGGGGAAGAGTCTGGGCTCAACTCAACTAGAACACAACATGCAATTTTATCATAGCTTATCTGCCAATAGCATATTATGCAAAACTGCTGCAATTTGAAAGTAATCAATACCTGCAATTCCATTATTTATAGAAATTACTTTAACTACAATGTGTTTAGGGGAAGAGTGACAAGCTAGTAAATGCCTCTTAAAAGAGATAGATTGTTCTGTGTTAGAAAAAAAAGGATGGCATGATCCAATATTGCTTTTTTTAAGTTTTAGATGTTGTAAATGTTGTAAAAGATATGGTAAAACCAATTGTTTTGGCCTGCATTCATCGAGATCCACTCATCATTCTGGTCACTCTACAGAGTTGTCAAGGGATGGTAGAAGCTTTTGGATGAGCAGTCTCTCCCTTAGCTGCATTTGCTCACAAGTGGCTGTTAATGATGCTTCACCACTTCAACAACTTATTCCAGTACAGCTTATTGGTGATATTGGCTGTTTCCTCAGCTGGTTGTTCTCACACCAACCATTTTGTAATCACATAAAATCACTCTTCTGTGAGCCAAATTTATAAAACACGATTACTTCTTCAACTTCAAAATAAAGCTTTGAAGTTTAATTATTCATTTTTACTTACCATCTTCATTGAACATAATTATGAGGTTAAGTCTGATTATGAATAATTATGAGGTTGAGTCTTTTTAAAAAAAATGTATATTAATATTTTACATATAAAAACATTGCTGCAGTTAAATACCACAAAAAGTCTAAATTATTTTCTTCTTTCATAATATAAGAATAGAAACCACTTAAAAATGTTAATACAGCTTAATCCAAACATAAGAGTTTCATAAAGGAACTTTTGTCAGTGGGACAGGGAAGAGGGAGTGATTTTCACACTGACAGGTAACTGCTTTTGAAACTGAAGGTTTCAGCTGGTATTTCTATAAAACCAAAGGCAATTCCTCAATCAGGAAAAAGATTTGACAAAGATTTATAGTATTTTGGGCTACTATTTGCACTAGAATAAATCTGAAGATTTCCAGTAAGCAGCCAAGGCTGAGAGACAAATGGGTGGAAATGGAGTACAAACACATCAGCATAACAACATTAATTAGGGCTTCAATCCTTCATTAGCAATGTGCATATTTTAAGCTCTTCTCTTGAAGTGCCTTAAAATTAAGAGTTCCAGTGGGCATCTTATCAAGAACTACGTGGTCATAAGCTACAGTGTCAGTGATGAGCTGTCTTGGAGGTCACAGTTTTAAATGGTTCCAAGATTATCACTGCTCAGGTGATGAAAGCTTTGTTCCTGGGGTTAAGTGATGAAGAACAGCCCCAGCACAGAGCTTGGGCAGAGCTACCAGCTCTGGTGGGAAGCAGAAGGACCTGGGAAACAGGGACATCTTTCAGCAGCATCCTTGGAACCTGCAGTTCCCTGGCCTGCTGTGATTGCAGTGTTCCCATTCCAGAGTGGGTTCAGATCTGCAATTACCAGTACAATGCCCAGGCCTCTTCTCCACAGCTGACCCTGCCTTACTGGGTCTGACTGGTTAGGTTTGGATCAACACAGTCCTTAAGGTTTCAGCAGGTGTCAGTTTATTTAGATCTCAAGCTGTCTGCCATCCTGCAAGGCACGTCTCTTCCTCTGTCAAAGACTTTGTTTCCTGCTAGAGCAGATTTTAAAGCAGGATTTCAACTCAGCAGGTGCAGAGGGCACCATACAGGTGCAATGAGAAAACAAAGACTTGGAAAGCTTTTGTCAGCCTGAAATACTGCCTGGTTTGGTAAAATAATTATAATGATAATAATAATAGCTGTAGCAACAGCTGAGGTTTGCCACTGAAAACCTACAATTTTAAACAACTGTGACTCCTAAATTATGACAGCTACCAGCCTGTATACCTCTACATTTACCCCCTTGAGTTTGTGTGTCTCTTTGTCTGTAAAAATAGCAGATCATATTTGCTCTTTGGGTAGTAATTCCCCTCATTTAAACATCCTTATGTCTTCTGACCACAGCACACAGAAGCAGAGTTGACTGCTTAGTCTGTGACTGTGGTCTCAGTGTGCTCAGTTCTGATCAAATTTAGTAGATAGAAAGCCATTAAGGTATCTGAATCTGACCAGTTATAATTAGAACAAAACACTCACAGTAACAAAGCAACATGAAAATGTACTGCTCCTTTAGAGGAAGCAATTGCAGGAGAGCCACCTAGAAGATACAGCATGTTACATAGCTAATAAATCTGATTATGGGTCATTCTGTGTATGCAGGATGGCTTGAGTTTAGAGATAAACAAGGTCTGAAATTTCCTTTCTGCGACAAGTCCCACTCTCAGAAAATATTTTGAAGCAGTACTGAAAGAAGAATGGAGCATTTTGAGCTCCTCAAAACATTGTAATACTATTTCAATTTTTTTAAATAGTACATTTCAGCACTCCTGAAACCTTGATGATATGCTGTAGTGACCTGAAACAGGCTACCCCAAGTCGGCTTTAAATTTAAGGCGTTTTTTTTAATAGCAAAGCAGTGTTTTCAGGGAACAGTAATTTGTTAGAATGTCTTTCCCTGGTACTGTTCTCTTTGACAAGCTAAAGACCCGTGTCCAAATATGCATCCCACTGGAAGAACTGCTAATAATTGATCACAGGTCATGGGCCAAACAAAATCAGTCAAACACTGTTTTGAAAAAAGCTTTGAAAGCCCTGTTATTCTAAAATATTTAAGGAAAAAAAGTGTAATTTAAAAAAATATCTGGACTGATAATCGGTACAGCTCATATATTTACCAAGAGAACCCACTCCTCTCAAACGACATGTTTTTGAAAAGTGTTTGTGCATTTAAATATAATGAAGCACCTTTTTATCCCATGATAAACTTGATTATGTATGGAAGAGCAATGGCACAGAAATGGAAACAGATATCTGTGATGGGCAATCAGAGAGCCAGCTCTTTGTGGCCTTCACTTTACTGGGGTGAGTGGAAGTACTGGTGACAGCTATGGAGATACAAAAATAGAGCTTAATATTTCAAGCTAATTTTAACATTTATTGGGGTTTTTTTCTCTAATTTTTGACATCTTTGCATATTCAAAGATTTGGAAAATGGAAAACCAAGTGTATCAGGATTATCCCACAAGGAGCAATCCCATTCCATTCTTACCTATTCTTTCCTATTTCTCCCCTACAGCAACAGATTGATTGTTTGACTAAAGAAAAAAAATAAACAAAGGAAACATTAAAATTACAACTTCATTTTCAACATTACAGCATTGAGACTTTGCCCTGACTAGCAATGCTGTGGCAGGGGCCAGTTTTTGGCAGTGGCTACCCCAGCCCTGCCTCCTAGCACAGCACATGGGCTCCCAGCAGGGCAGCTGCTCCCTGTGCCAGCCAAGGTGTTCAGCTGCCTGTGCCAAGAGCCCTTCCAAACCTTCCCTGGTGAGGAAGCCTGGCAATACAAGCGTTAAAATGAAAGTCAGTAAAGCTCAGGTCTTAATTCCAGACCTGGCATTCACCTGCCATGTCTAATTATGTGCTGCTTTAAGCATTCGTGAAGAAAAAAAATCCATAAGTGATTGCATGTGATGAAAGGGACGGTCCATAGTCCAAGCTGCACAAAAACACAAGGTTGCCTAGGGTTGTGATCTGCTCATCATGAGTGTCCCAGTTGACTTCTCACCTTGGCTGAGGGCTGGTGGGAAATCTGTTTTTTCCCTTATATATATGGAGGTATGTTCTGTCAGCATGGTGGGTTTTACAAAACCTTTATGCTGTACAAAGGTTTCCCAGGCAACACGTGCAATACAGGCTTCAGCATCCAAGTTACTCATGTTGACAAACCACATACCATCTGCCATTACTACAGCTGCTGCCTCTACCACTTTGAGGTTTCCAAACTTTCCTGAGAGTTAGAGTCACCTATCATTTGGTAGGGGGAGAAACTAAGGCAGCTGGTGATAGATCTGCACTGGTACATGGCTATTGCACATGCTACCACGCCATGCTGGCTCCTTCTGGGTTTTGTTTTTAATCAATGGAAAACATAAAAGTGATTCAGAAAAGATTGATCAACTGCATTTCCTACTTATAACTTAAAAAAGAATCAACACATAAGTAAAAAGCATTAATATAAAAGCATTAAAAAAGAAAATGCATACCTGTTCATATTTTTACCATTTCTTAAGCAGAAGAAAGGAAATAAACCACTTTATTTTAAACTAGACTTCTTTATGGCTTCTCTGCTATGAAATAAAGAAGGAAATAGAGCCTGCAATCTGACATGCAAATCAGAGTTCAGCAAGGAGACAGATCTTCTAATTCTGTAACAAGCACAGTAAAACCTGAGAGCAGTACACAGCATGTGCTCATCATTCACGTGGGCTTCCCTTCCCTGCTAAATCAGCACTAGACACAAGGAGGACAAGGCACAACATGACCATGAGCCATGGTTCTGGCTCAGGCACCGAGTTTGCTTGCAGGTATTTGGCTCTGCCCCAGTCTTTCTGCAAGGATCTTCCTCCCCAGCAGTGATACCTCCTCACTCACTGGCTGTCTCAGCAAAGGACATTGGGTCCATACACCTCAGGAGACACAGAAATCATTCCTCCCCTCTCTCTTTTGGGGTTGTGCAGCAAGATTGATTTTATCCATTTAGATGAATGCAAACACTGAAAAAACAGTAGTTTTTATAAAGGAAGAAAACAAAGGCAATTTGAACTTTTTCTTAACAGCAATCCTAAAGGACCCAGGACAGGAAAATGAATGGAAGAAGATGCAGTTTAGTTACCAAAAGCACTGGCAGACAGCTGCTTAATCCCAGAATTGTCATGTCAATTTAAACCCATCCCCTGGCAGGGATTCAATTCTTTTCATCTCTCCTGGGAGTTTGAAAAGGTCAGAGAGAGAACATTACCCTTGTGCACTTGCAGGCGTGATTGCTTTTCTAGAAAGGCATCTGTGCTTGAGGCTTTGGCTGGCAATTCAGGGATGGAAAGAGCCAGGTACCCTAACAGGGAGGGATGCTGCTCAACTACTGCTGGCACCAAACACCACATCAGGTGTAATCCTCACTGGGCCTCAGCATCTGCCAGGCACCCATGGGACCCTGTGGAGCCACCTCAGCTGACACTGCCATGCATAATTCAGAGTGTTTCTGATTGTATTCAGTACACATCCCTGTGTAATGCAGCCTGAAGTGGGTTTCACCCTGCTGATGTCACAGAGATGCCTTCCCTGATGTGGTAAAAGGTGTTTTGCTCTTGGATCTTGTGGTTTTTTGTCTCCCTGTTTCTGTATCTAGTGAAAGAGACCTATCTCCACCTGAAAGATAAGAGAGGAACAGAAGAGGTAGCTGATTCACAGCTGCATTCATTCACCTGCATCTCCTACAGTGTGCACAAACACCTCACACCTTTCCCAGAGCAGATGTGCTGCAGAGCAGGATTATCTACATGCAGCAGAACTACACTCAGGCACAGCAGAAAAAAACCTCTCTCCTCTACAGGTAATGGTGACCTGTGCCTTTCCAAACTCAAGGCCTTATTATTACAGTTTCTTCTGTATTAAAATGGAGCCATGGGAATAGAAAAACACAGCTGGGATGAAACACAAGAGCCATCTGCTCAACAGCAGGGATTTTGGCAGGCTCCTCATGGAGGGCTCCTTTCTCCCCACTGATCTCTTGATGCCCAGCTCAAGTTTTTGCCCAGCCTTCCACAGTGACAGGGATAGGGAGCACGTGTGCCAACAGAAGACCCTTCAGACCATGGAAATTGCAGACCAATATAAGAAGGTTTAGCTCATTCCCAGACTTCTTTTCATGTGCAGGAAGACGTGCATGCCTACATGAGTCTGTATTCACCAAAAGAACTGTAGCATAACCCAGAACAAGAAATCTGCAAGGCTGCTGAAGCCTGGGAATGGTACACACAGGTGTTCTGCATCCCTTCCCCTCCTGAGCTCAGAGGGACACCAGGAAATCTTGTTGTCAAAACTATCACATCACATCACAGAGCAGTCAATAAGGAATGCAGGAGAGCCCATACCCTTCCTCACTTCATTTTACCAAAGGTACTGACTTCATTCTCCTCCCTCCTCTGACTTTCCAAGGAGCATTTTTGTTCCTTGTCATTTGCAATGTCTTCTAGGACCTGCCAAAAATGGCAGAAATTTTCTCTGAGCACTTAGTAAAGGTTTCTGCCCTGCACCCACGACTGTGCCAAAACCAGCCTTGGCTCATCACCATGCTAGGAGAGTGCAGAGCCTCCTCTCCAGAGCTGCCCAATGATTGAAAGGACATTTGGTCCACAAAAAAATTTCATGTCATGGCTTCCAATCACTTTAATAAATTTTCGTAGTCAATTTGAAAAATTTAGCAAGAGGATACTGCCTTTTTTCCCCCCATCAGCTGTGTCAAACACTTTTGAGTTTCGAGGAAGTTTAAAGCAAGAATTAGGAATTAATCTACCTTGTTTTAATCTGAAAGGCCTAGAAAAGTTTAATTTAGTATAAATGATTTTCTGCAACAAACATTCATTATTTTATACTTTCAAAAGGATTTTTTTCCCTAATACTTTCTAATAATTCAAAGTATCCCTAAATGCCTGGTCATCAGCTATATTATTCCTCACACTGACCTTACTATATGGAATCACCAAAACCAAGGCTAAATAACTGAGGTTTCTGCCAGAAAACCTCACACAACCACAAATAGAGCTAAAAGTGAACAGATTGATACTAGGGCATTTTTATTTTAGAGGTGATGCACCTCAATCTGCTATAGTCTTTCAAGCAATTGTGAACATTTTTCTTCGCTCTTTTTTTCCCAGCTATTCCTACTCTATGAAATGCACAATACAATAAAACAGGAAATAAACTTTCATGAGGTATAAATCCTTCTCTTTTCTCTCCTAAAATGCCAATTCTAGTTTCTGAATAAAATTATGATAAGTTGTGTCATAGTCTGTATATTAGCACTGACTGATCAAAAGCAAACTTTGTAAGACAAGTGCCAGTGCTAGTATGTACATTTTAAGAAAGTTTAGACTTTGAACTGAAGGAATAAAAATTAAATCTGCAAACTTATCTTGATATTTGGCCATACTTTGAACGAAGACAAGGAGGGAAAAATCTACACTTTAAATAGTTGCTTTGTTGTGCTTGATACTGAAATTCTGTGGACTTTCATAAAAGAAGTATCAAAGCCAGAAAAGCAGCAAACAGAAAAAGCAAGCACCAAACTGCAAATAGAGAATACACTGCAGGTGCTGTCTAAATTTTCACTGATGGAGGAAAAAAACCACAGTGGGAAACACAACTAAACAACCTCATTTATTGTTTTAAGATTTATTTTCAACTAGACTCCTTGGGACCATCCTAAAATTACTCCTCAAAGCCTACAAGCTCTAGAGTTGCTGCAGGAAGGATTGGAAAGAACATTTGGCTCAAAAAGAAACAAAAGAATCTTTTTGAGTATCTCTATAATACGTGACTCACAACTGCAGGCTGGCTAGGCTATATGCCAAGTCTGTGTCTTGAAATGGCTCATTTATTGGCAAAGTTTTGCTCTGAATTTATTTAGATCTCTTTTAACAAAACATACCAAAATAACACCTTTGGCTGCAGCTGTGCTCCATGTGTGGAGCCTAGTAAAGTGGCTGTTGTTTCTATTTTGAAATCATGGTTATGGTCATTCCTGGACCCAAAACTCCATAATCTTTGTGGACTATCCTAAGAAAGCTAGCTGAATATTTTCAATTCCATTTTTTGCACAAGACTGGAAGAAAATTATTTGAATGTATTTAAGTATCCAAGAGTAAACTGAGCTTGTGAGTCTCTGATTTCTGTACATTTACAGATCTAAACATCAGACAGTGATAAAAATCCTTATTCAAAGGTGCATTTATAGCTCCCTGCTAAACACAATAAAGAACTCCCAGCAGACAGCATTTTTATTTATGTGTGAGTGTACTCCAGCTCTGCATTTCATTCTTGAAGCAGCACTTAGCAATATTTATCCAGTCATTCAAGTCTTCTATAATACACAGTTTTACTTCTAGATACAAGATCAGCTTTGGAAGTTCAATACCATAATATCCTTTCTAAAAAAACAGTTTGCACTATCAAAGTATATCAAAACAAATTCCTGCCACATTGTTTCAGGTTTTTACAGAATACTGATGCATATAAGATAGCTGCTGACAGTCTTTCAGCTCTATCCTAGGAAATGACTGTAAATTCAGTGTGTCTGCAGATGCAGCATCTGCAGCCCATCTCAGCCAGCCCCTGTGCAGTGCAGTGGTGGCTGGCCATGCCTCTGCCCAGGGCACAATCCTGCACCTCTTTTCCAGGGGCTGGCAGTGGGGTAATCCCTGTAGTTCAGCCATGTGGCAGTAGAATTTGATTTACCTTGAGCCCAGCCCTGATAGTATCTAATGATAAAACCTTGTGCTTGCCCTCCACATGACCCAAGCAATACAGGAACCAAGGCTGCAGCTCTAACCCCAAAATGAAAGTGTGGTGCACAGTAAGATACCCTGAGAGCAGCAAGTATTTAAGGGCACTTTTTCCTGTCCTTCTCTCTCACTGAAGAGCATATCTGTGTTCCTGCTTTAGCTCACATGGGGAGAGAAAATTTGAATTGAACGTAGTTGTAAACCCTTCTGCCTCATGTTTGCTTCACACAGCAGTGTCCATGTACACAAACTGAATAAAACAACTGGAAGATTTTTGCAGTTCATCCACATCCATTCAGCAGTGCATCCACAATACTCCCAACAGCACCAGAGATTTACCAGACTGGACAAATTCAGACAAGTCCAAATAAGATCATGAAAAATGCATGATAAGGATGTCAGATCTTCATCAGCAACTATTCTGCTCTGCAGACCTGCTCTGACTGATCTGCATGCCTGACCAGCAGGGTTTCAAGCCACAGGGGCATTTTGCTACTGAATGTTTGCCAGGCAGAATTTGTATTTCTTATCGCATAAACACCAAGACTAATCCCATTGTGTGATGGACATTTGTTGCATCTTCTGTTCAGCATCATATGAGTTTCTTGGACAAAGTCCATAGTTCGGATGTTGGCTAGTGCACATGCTTATTTTCAAAGGAGCTTTTAATCCACTTATGTTTAAAAGATTTATTGGTTTAATTATTGGTTTATTTTCTGTTCTATTCCTACCCTTTGATGTTACTGGTTATTACAAAGCTCTTATAAGGGGTTGTTAATTACTCATGCCATTCAGAGATCTATCAAACTGTGATTTAAGGCAGCACATATATTGCTTGATGAAGGGGGGAATCAAATTCTTTTTCGCTCATTAAAGAAAACAGAACATTTTGCAAAATGTTTTCATAATGGTGACATGAAAAATATGTCTGCATTGGGACTGTCTGAAGGAACATAAAGCTAAGGAAAGAAAAGAGGTGAATTTTCAAAGTGCCACTGTCTCATGGCTATGGAGGAATATATGGATAAAACCACCACAGGATACTTTAGCAGGGGAGCCCCAAAGAGACCAAGGTCTCGTGTGCTGAAAGAACCTCCACCCTCAGCAGGAGAATTAGTGTTGCACATGGTGTGGAATTGCATGTCTTTCTTAGGAAAGATGGCAGGCAACAAGGCTTATTCCTCAGGCCTTGCATGCTGGAAAAATGCATTGTCTGTGCCAAGGAGAAGAATTAAAAAGCTTGTTGTGCATCCATTTGCATCACTTTGCAATGCTGAATGGTGCTTGCTAACATGCTACTTTTCTGTTGAGAGAAAATCAATAGCCTACAATGATTTTCAAACCTCTATAGGATCTGCTATCACCATATGCAAAAATTTTGAAATGTTGTTTTTTCTTTTCTTCTAGACAGATGAAAAATGGACAGCAGCTACAAGCATATCTAGATATAAAACAGTATAAAAATCTGTCTGAGTTTAGTAAAAAAGGCATTAGCTCTCAATGGAAGATCTAATGAAAACATTTTTTAAAATATGGTAATGAAATGCAGACTGACACTTCAAAGTTCAGGGCCAAGTAACCGGCTCCCAAATGAAAGAGGACAAATTTTAGGAAGCTGAGTAAATATGAAAGATTGAAAACAGTAGACTTTGCTCTCTAAAGCAGACTTAATATTTAGAAACCAAAATACAAACTTAAATTTAGTCCAGATATTAAAAATAAAAAGCATTAAAATGATCAGGCCATCAAATTACAATTCCAAGTCTATTCCAAAGTATATGTACCTTTTAAAAATACACTGCAAATAAAGCTTGTAGATTTTGGCAGTTAAACACCCCATGGAGGCCAATTCTAAAAAAAAACACTCATATTCCTTAAAACAGCCCAAAAGAAAGACTGTGCACCTGAATACAACCAGATTATCTGAGTTAGTGCTGGGAAAGTTGCTAAGAACTTAGAAGAAATTTATCCAGTGTACATCCTATTCCTGCATTTCCCTCGCACAATTTGAAGATGTTCTCACATCTTTCTGGCACAAGACCCCTCAAGGATTGCACTGGGAGCAGTTCTCCTAGGTCCAGGTTACTTTAGACCCATAAGGTAAAGCCAGTGCTTCAAACTCCTCACCTTAAGAACTGGCCAGAGTGATAAATGAAGTACCTGGTGTGGCTATGCAATGAGAAATTTTATCAACTTTGCTTCTGGATGGCTGGAAAAGTAACTTACCTAGACTGAATATACTCCAATGGTTCAGTATATACTGAACCAGGTGTGCATTACAGACCAAGTTTCACTCAAATAATGTGATTCCTACAGTCCTTGTAGCACTGAGTCAACATTTAACCTTCCCTACTGCTGGTGTGTGCAACCACTGGACTCTTAAAATCAGATGACAATACAAAAGGAAGAAGTACTTTAATCATTTGCACTGTATTCCTCAAAAAGCTTCTTGCCCAGTAGACACTATTAGCTCTGACACTGTATCTGACCCACGGCTCCACCCTTACCATTTTACAAGGTGTCAGTGTGTTGATAGTAGGTAGCAGTACTCAGCACCCCTTTATATGGGATGAAACTGGGATGAAACTCTGCTTCTGTTTCAGCTGACAGGCAGAGAGCAGGATCCGGAGCTATCAGCCTGTTGGACATCAATCCCTGAATGTCAGCCAACACACACAAACTGAACTCAGAAACTGCCAAGATATTGCCCCTTACATGCAAGCATTGTTTAAGGTCATTAGATATGCCTGCTATTCACTTTGATGGAAACCAAATTGCACCCACTGTTGTGCAGAGCCTGCAGGTCATACTTCACTGTTGGAAAAGCATGCAATCTGTATTTTAAAAGTTCCACAGTATTATTGCTTTTTGGGGCTACAAAACAAATGTAGATTTTCACATGATCTTTTTTTTTTGTTATGTGCCAGGAAAGCCCCAGCTCTCCTGTGGCCTAAAGCAATGTCTCTCTTTCCCTGTCAGTGCTGTGACTGTGACATATGGTGGCTATATGAAACGTCCCCAGAAAACACCTCTTTGTGTTGTCTTCCCTGCTTTTGATGTCAATTTTTAAAAAAGGCAGTTCACTTTAGGTCATTCTGACCTTGGAAGTCAAGGGCTTTGTACAAATGTAATCACTCTTCCCTCTTGATACAAAGCTACTGGTTTGATTGTCCTTCCTTGATCTTATTTCTCACTTTACATTGGTGTTTTGCCTCTAGATCAGTGTAATCACTTTGTCTGAATCACTTGGAGAAAAATAAAGGAACATATTTTTATCATAAAGAATGAACATTAAAACTGAGTGTAGCTTGTGTGGATTGCATGGGCAGGAAGGGTGGTTAGGAAGCTCTGTTTGGAAGGGATTGCACATTTCATGGATTCACATTTCCAGCTGTTTAAAGTATAAATGGGGAGAACGCATGTTCTGAAACAGATTATTCTAAGTTTGGGTTTTTTCCAAGTCTATTTAAATATTAATAATTTTCTATAATGGTCCTCTTAAATGTGAATACATATGTTCTTTGATGGGTAGTAAAAATATTTCATGGCATTCTCCCAATTTTTGGATTTGAAGTCACTTCAACAAGAACAAATAAATTTGGGTCATGTGAGTTTTTAAAGCAGAGAATGGCTTAAATATTATAGTATTTTTACCTTGATACATATATTACATATATGCTGCCCCATATTTATGCTTGTAAGTAAATACTTGGGTCTGTGTATCTGTAAGAAATACATTAGATTCTAAAATAGGTAAAGTTTTTAAATATAGAAATACAGCCAAAAGTACTTCATCAGATAAAAACACTTTCAGAACTCTTCCCTAATTGAATGCCAATTAGGAGGAATTTGCCTGTAATAATGCCTGAACTGAATCAACAAACATCATTACAAACAATTTCCAAATCTGCTCCATTTTCCCAGACCCAGTACATTCTTTCAACCAAACTGAGTGATTTTCCCTGATCACAACAGATTAACATAAACATAGGTTTAGACTACATCGTTTAACAGTTTATTAAAGATGTATCTCTTGCTCTGCCGTGGCAATGAGAGCCATTACCAACCGCCTGTGCTAACCCATTAATCTAACAGGGGTTTTCCAGTACTCCTCTTTCCATTCTTCAAATCCATAAAAACATATCACTTCTTATTAAACAAACCATGAAAGAATTTTGATAGCTGCAAGCTACAACTACTCTCATTTGTTTATTTAGAATGATGCAGAAACCAGTGCTACAGATTAGTCACAGTAATGTTGATGATAACAAATGAAGAAAAGGCATGTATTTGGTCTACAGCCACAGATGGCTAAATGTATTTGTGAAAGCTGCCAAGCACAATGAAACAAAGATGTGGTGGTTGTAACAAGCAAAGTGCAAAAATGTCAGGAGCTCTTATCAGAAAAATCAGTGTGCATGAAGTCAAATTCACATGACAAGGTGGGGGCACATGAACAGCTACAAAACACAAGCAGTTGTGCTTTCCAGCCCCATAGAAACCCAGGCACATGAAGCAAACAAACCTCATCAGCTGTGCTTGCTGTCTCCTGCTTAAATTACCCACCCACTGAACATTGCTGCAAAGATCCTATTTATAGGTTCAGTGCTTGCTTTCAGACTCTACCTTGCACAGATCATGTTATTCTGTCTAAAAGAGAACCAAAAAACAACCGAACAAAAAGCAACTTTCAATGCCAGGGTTATCTGAGCTGCTGACCACCCATGCATTGGAAAGAAGCAGGTGTTAATTCACAAAGTCTCAGATTTACCCTTAATTCCATGTGCATTGGTGAATTTTCCTTTCACGGGTGATTAGCAGCATTTTTAAAGAGAATTACTCTTTTCTCCTCTTCTAATGTTATACCCACAGAAAATCGCTTAAAAAAAAAATTGGTGGACACTCAATGATGTAATGTGATAGTACAGTGGCTGAAAAATCAGTCACAGTCAACTGCCTGAACTCTGCAAAACATGGTGGCCAAACACAGCTGTTGGGGCTCCAGAGAAGAGTGGAGAGGGGCAGGATGATAGCCAGCAGATACATCAGAGCTAGCTGCCAACAAGAATGAAAAGATCAGTTCCTGGTGCTTATGGTTCCTCCAGAAGTAGTCAGATAAATGAATTATTCAGGGTAGCCTTGGGAAAACCACTGTTGGGGTAAAGGGAGTCATGCACTGGGATAACATCTGATGACAATGTCTAATACCAGATATATTAAGAACAAATATGGTATAATTTCTTGATTAGATTTGGCCAAAGGGATGATTGCACTGGTAAATTTAGCTTATAATGAACGCAATACTAACCACAATCAATACTTTAAACCACCAGGAAGTCCAAGCAATACCAAGGAAAAGAAGCAGCCAACCTCCTGAAATCATGTGAAGTTCAGTGTGAGACACTGATCCTTGGTCAATGCAGTGGTTTGGTACAGGCATACGTGGAAAACCAAAAACTAAATGGGTTTGATACTCAGAAAATACAGGAAAAGCCACGTATTGCTCTGCTGAAAATCTCTTCCTGGGAACAGAGGACTGGCAGCATCTAATAGCTTTTGAAACATTTCTAATAGGACCAGGGTAAAGGAATCTTTTTTTTTTTTTTTTTCATCAATGCTTTACAAAAAGCTGCAGTAGTTCATGATGCATATCTTAAACAGCAACATCAACATATCAGACTGAATTCTTATACCACACTCCCAGGTCTGTCACTAACAATTGTGAAAAATGTCAGTAAAATCTATGTGGTGAGTTCATTAGCTTCAAGGCACTCTGGACTTGCAAAATCCAGTATAAGTACTGAATGTGAGTAAGTAAAAACCCTGGAAAGTGACCGTGAGGAGGCAAGAATAAAATTTTTAATGAAAAGAAGGCCCTACAGATGCTAAGAAAGAAGAAATGTGACTGATGTCACAGGAGATAGCTAAGAGCTCTTCCATCTTGTTAGATGAGAAGCTGGGGCAGGTGCATTCTGAGCAAGTTTTCTTCTGGCCAATAAAGGCCCCTAAAGCCTTTATAGAACAGCCAGAGTCATACCTTTCCTGAGAAACCTTGCACACAAAGGGCCAACCACTCATGGGAAGAAAAGGGGTAGAACAAAGCAATATTTTTCTTTGACTTTCACAAGTAAAATTAACTTTCCACAGGCCAAAAAATCTGGGATCAGGGGCTAATGTAAGTAACCCAAAAAGTTCAAGACAAGTCAAAAAGAGATGCTGGCTGCTGGAGACTTCTTGGGGTAGGATCAAGGATGTATTCTCTCTTTGGCTTAATGACTTCAAGCTGATGTGCACGTCTCTCTACAATGCACCAAGGGCATATCTTAAAAGTGTCTGGCAATCAGCAGAGCTAGTGAAACCCACGGAGACCACAGAGAAGACAATCCTGCCAGCACGACAGAGCAGCCTTCCTGAGGGCTGCAGAGACTCATGATTTTACAGTGCAAGTCATCAAACAGGAAGCCTGCAAGACTTTGCCAGGCACGAAATTGTGCCAGGGGACTCCAGCATGCACAGAGGCTTCTGTTCTGCATATTGAAGACAGAAGCAAAATGAAAACCTGCAAGAAGCATGAGCCAAGCCTTCTTTCACCTTCAAAGAGGAATGGGCTTCTTTTAACTCCTGGTGCTAGGCATTGAAACAACAGGTAAAACTGCAACCACAGGAACTTCTGAGGAATGATGCCTGCAGGCGACTCCCTCAGAACTGTCATCCTCCCCTCTCCCCAGAGTCTGCAGAAAAGAGGAATCTTTCAGCATGAGATAAGAGTCAGCAAATTAAAGCTCTCATGGACCAAAGGAAAATAAAGCAAACTCTACCATGGGACTCACATTAAGCCTTTTTTATCTCTCCTTGTTATCAGAGGAACTATCTTGAAAATCTATAGTGATCATAATTGTTATGCTATTGTGTAGAAAGGAAAGCTTTTGTAGTGAAATCTCAGCCCAAGCCACTTAGTGATTAGCAGCTCAGAAGTGGCACTTGCAACTCCATCCAGACATTCAATAGCATCACTGTAGTGTGTCCTGTTAAGTGTCCCAGCCCATCTTGCAAGAACGCTAATTTCAGATTTTTCCCTCAAAAAGGCACACTAAAGTCTAGGAAGAAATCTACTGTAGGGCTAGCGGGATGGAAATCCTCAGTTTTGCCATTATTGCCTGTCTGTTGTGGTACATGGACTCCCACATCCCCAATATTGGCCTGTGGCCACTTTCCCCAAGCAGGTCAGGGCTGGATCTCTCCCTCTTCCTGAGGCCAAACCCCAGGAGAATGAAGGTATATACAGGAATCACCAGATCCACACCTAACAACATAAACCAAGGAAATAATTGTAAGACCTTTTTAAAAAAATTTATTAATGACCTCACTATGACGTGGCTTTTAGGGGTATGAGACACAATGACTGAAATATAAAATCAAATAAGAAATAATGATTTACAAATCCATTCACTTTTTATAATTTAATTTAGATTTCCTAAATTAATTGCATCCTCTCTGTTGTGACAGCTCCAATTAAAATTAATTGTTATCAGACATTTATTTAATCATGAACCTTGAGTACTGGGTCACAAAGACTCACTTTTGGTTGCCTGTTTCAGCTGACACTGTGCCAGCTCTCTAGGGTAGCTGAATGTACTATACTACTATACTATACTCTTAGTTTCCCAATGGGTTTTAATTACAATAATTTAACCTACCCACTCAAACCAGAAACAGGTGTAAAATAATTTTTCTGATCAGAATAATAAAAAAAAAAGTTTATTTTGCTACAATTCAGCTTTTTTTTTTGCTTTTTTTTTTTCTATGTTGCTAAAAGAATATGGATTATCTTTATTTTCACATCTGGAATTCACTGTGATAGAAAATACTAGTGAAATGTTTTCCTTGCTGCCAAAGAAAGCATCATACAATTAGTACTGCAATTGTCGCCAATTTTTGGACCAGGCAGGTGTGAGAGAGGAGGTAAAGATAAGAGAGTGTGTTTTCAGATTCCATTGGAGAAAACAAGAGTAATCATCATATAAACGTATATGTATATTTTTCTCAGTTGTCAGAGTTACATGCGTTAACAAATGGAAAATACCACATTCATGGCAGTCAATCTGAAATAATCCCAGTGTGAAAGATGCCAGCAGTAGCCCTGCCAAGACATGTAGCATCTCCCTGGGACCACGCAGACTGCACTGGTCACAGGTGGAGAGGAGCTCACAATTGCGTTTAAATGATGATAAGGCTGCCAGCGTTGCTGTACCTGGGAATAACAGTTTGTACTGCGAAACAGAATATCACACCTGCACATTGACTGCTGCTCACTTGAATGTTTGAAACCTTAGCTAGCTAAATCATTAAGCTGCTGGAAAAGTGATGCATGTCTTAAGTCCTGACATATGGAATAGCTTTCCCACTGTCTGTCGCTCGCAAATTCAGAGTAATTTGAAAATTATCCATCTTCTCTTGATCTTTAATATACTCATTTGTCCCATGATCTCATTGCATTTGTATTTGTTGATTGAGGAAGCTCAGTGGTATGAATTAAATAGTAATTGCTCACGGAACAGAAATTGCTGGAGAAAGTTTTCAGCTTGTTGAAATGCACAGATCTGTATCCCAGGAGTGTATTACTAGAAACATCTTCGTTATATTCATGGCTTAACTGTGTCTTACACTTTCCCAATTAATAAGATTTCATAACCCCTGAGGTTTATGTGCAAGAAGAAATTGTCAGTGAGTTTTGAATCCTGGATACTCAAGAAAAGTAACTACTTTAGCTAATAAATCCCTCAAGTAACAATTAGTGTTATCAATGTAATATACATAGTTTATGATTCCAGTAAAATTGCCAAATGTCTTCTTTTATATATTCAGACAGCCACAGTCAGAAGGTTTCATTCCGAGGAACACAGAAATTTTCTCTGCCTACTCAACATGCAACCAAGAGGGTTTTTTACCAATTAAAGCCATGTCCCTCCCAGGAGAGAGCAGTGCTCCTTGCTATTGCACCAAGGCTGCCACCAATATCAAACTCCCAAGGCTTCATCCAAAGCCACTGAAATGAGGAACAAGCTTTTCCAGACACAGAACTGAGAGATTTTTCAATATACATACATATATTAAACAAAAAAGGGATAGGAAGGAAAGGAAAAGTAGACCTTTTACATCCTTCATCCACACCCGCTCTGAGTATGCCACCACACTGTGACCAATATGCCCAGTTACAGAAAGACTGACTGACAAAACTGCTCCTCTTCTTGTCTGAGGACAGGGGGTTTGCACAGAACATAGCAGAAACCAACACCATGCCCATGGTTCTGGGGACAGGTGGGATATGGGGTTTTTTCTGAAGTCCTACTATCCACCAGCTAAGGAGAACACTGCTTTTAAAATATCCATAAAATCCAAAAAGAACTCAATTTCAGCCTATTTTGTGTTTATGTCCACACACAATAAAGATTTATTCTATTTAATAATTCATTTAGTGATTGTGTGAGATGAAGTATTTCCCAGTGCTTTCAAAAGCTGGAATTTGAAGTTGTCACTGGCTCTATTCTGGCACTGATTAATATTTGACCTTGTGCAAGGTAAAGTGGTAAAGAGATCTTGTATGTCTGCAATCCAGGTTTTCACATTTTTACAGAATCAGTAAGGCGGTATTGAGAGTAGAATCACAAAAATCATAGAATGGTCTGGGTTAGAAGAAGCCTTTAAACATCTTCTCCAAATCCCCTGCTACACACTGGGTATTTTTCACCAGGATCAGGTTACTCAAAGCCTGTCTGACCTGGGGCTTTGAACAACCTGATCTGAGGAGGGAATTAGTAACAGAAATAATGAACTTTTTACAGTAGACTCTGCAATCCTTAGCTTATACTACACCATATTAGAATTTGCTATAGCTTCAGTGAAGCACTTTAGAAGACACTCAGTAAAGGACTAGATAGTTTTAGTTTATATTAAAGGTATATTTCCAAGGAAAAATAGAATGATTTTTTAAATTCTGTATTGCAGTATTTCTTCCTTGTACCTAACTTAATTAGTACAGTGAACTGAGACTATTTACTTTTCTATTTCAAATTTGCTTTCAGGATTGGGTTTTTGTGGGGGTTTTTTTGTTGTTTCTTTTTTTTTGGGGGGGGGAGGTATATTTTTTGGTCTTTTTTGTTGTTGTTGGCTATTTGTTTTTGTTTTAGTTTTTTGGTGGGTATTTTAGGTGGGTTTTGTGTGTGTGTGTGTCCTTTCACATTCTGGGTGACTGTTTCATCCTGAGACCAAAAACGAGTTGAGTAACCCCTTCAGCAGTGAAAGCATTTCTATTCAGGTTAGGTCTTCTAGTGTGTTTGCTTTTAAACCTTATTTTTTGTCTTGAAAAAAAATCTTACTCATCCATGCCTTAAATTGATTCACAATCCTCTGAAAATTGCCATTCCTGACAATGCAGCTGATGAGCCATTTGCTACCCTTCAGGTTTCTGAGGTTACACCAATATCAGTTTTATGTGTCTCTTAATTATCTTCAGCCTTATAAAAACCCCTAGTGAGACAGTTTAAGACATACTAGATGCACCTGAAAGGGTAAAAAAATAATCAATCTGAATGCCAGACACAGCACTACCTTTTTCTTTATCAGCTAAGGATCACAAGATCACTTTTGTCCTTAGCTGCATTTTAGAAATAATAAAAATAGGCAAAATGAAATGAAATCAAATAACTACTAAATATTTTTATCCTATTTATATTAATATATATGTATATAGACCAGATAGATATAGTGCAAAACAGATTTTGAAGATATAAGTGAAATTTGTGAACATTCAACCTTTCAGTCTACTCCGCTTTGTCTTTTGAGGCTCCTCATTTCCAGATAAGAAAATAGACCTAGATCTTTTGGGCAGGAAAAACACACAATAGAATTTGCTCTTCAACTAATAATATACATTTCTCCAGGTTTATTGATATCTATCTTCTATGACAAGAGCCAATAAATACTCATGGGACAGTATTGTATTAATTAGTTTAACCTGCAATCAAAAAAATATTTTTGAGATTTATAGTACGATCCTGGGAACTTCAACTGGCCTCCCAGTATACAAAGAAAAGTATTTTTATGTAGCAGCCAAATCCGTCATGGAAAGAAGCTCTGCTGTGTCCCAACTGCCATTACAAGCAGACTGTTTAAGAGCAAAGCATCTACTCTGCACACTGGTACTTTTGTTAATTTTCAAAAGCCTCTTTTCTCTAGAAATAAATGAAAATACAAATTAAAGCCAAACACTAGAAGGTGCTAAGATGAGAATAGAGAGAAACTTGTCTATGCCCCACGTCCATTTCTAGCCCACAGCTCCATGCTGTGAATGCAACCCCCACAACAAGCCAAAGGTCTGCTCTGTTAACATTTGTCCCTTCTTGTCCTTGTTTCATCAAGGACATCAGTTATCACTTTGGCCATTGCTGTTCAATCTGCAAACACTTGTCCTAAAAAAGAAATCTACAATTTTCATATTCTATCCCTATTCCTGAAGCATGGTAGTGGCACCCACCCTCCAAAGAGTGTGAACACTTCAGCATTTGTCCATATAGCATGGAGGTATTACTGCTTGAGATGTGGGGTCTGACACAAAATATCATACATGGACCAAACCATCCTTTAAAGCAGATTCATAACTCCTGGATTTCAGCTGCCACACAAAGGAGACCTTCACACCAGCTCTCCTAGTTTTCAAATAAGCATGTGAAGATACTCAGCCTCTCAGCAGCATCACACAGAAGAGCTCGCATAACACGTGTTCTTCTTAAAGGAAGATCTGAAGAAGTGTTTTAGAGGAAATAAACTCTGATTAGCAGGTCTGGAATGAATAATTTTTTTTCCTAGAGAGACCTTATTGCAATTAGACAGATAGAGTGCAGAACCTACCGGATCAGCAAAATTGTTTAGGAACGTTTCAAGGACACTTGGCAGCCTGAAACACACATGCATACTCACACATTCAGGAATTACTTCACCACTTTTCTAACGAAATGAAAAAAAAGCCCCAAAAAAACCCCAACAACCAAACCCATAATATTGAATTAAATCTAAATATCAAAAAAATTAACAAAAATGGAAGTATTAAGCTTCTTATAACCCTATTTTAATTGCATACTAAGTATTTTACACTTTATTAAGTAGTTGTCTAAATAATCTGTGATAAAAATATGCCCTAGAAAAGAAAGTATGGCAAAACATGGCATTTGGAAATTCAATGACTTAATTTTTTAACTTTTTTCATTTCAAACATTAATGTTTCAATATTTTGTGAGAATTAATAAAATTTCGTATCCTTGAAAGAAAGAGAAAAAAACATAACTAGTGGAGATTAAGATCTAATTTTTCTTAATTTGGAATTACTTTGCTTTAGTTGATCAGGCTGATGGGGTTAATACACAGAGACTGTAGAAATTCACAAAACTGTTCTTTATAACAAGTTTTCAAACAACAATTGCAAGCATCAGTATGAAACCAATTCCCATTGCCACTGTTTATGTCCAGAATTGGGCTAATAACAACCATTCTTCAGTGCTAAGTAAGCCTCAAACGATTAATAGTAGTGTAAAAAGTACAGTAATTTTTAGTTTCCTAAAGCTAACTTGCATCAAAACCTCCCCTAGGAAGCAAGTCTGAACCAGCAAAGCACTAACCTTCAGCACAGCAGCAAATAATACAATTCCTTCTCCAACAAAACCAGAATTCCTCAAACATAGGCAGGAGAGACCAAATTTTTGATCACAAACCATTCCCACACTGTTCTTCTGAACTCGAATGTTCAGGGCTGTTTGCTGCCATGTCTCCACCTGGGCCATGCAGCAAAGAGGCAGCACTAATGCCTGGCTCCAGCTGGGGACTGGGAATGACTGGGAAGCTGTGGGAAAGGCTGCTGCCAGCCAGGGGCACAGAGCAGCCAACCCAGCTAGAAAGAAAGGTGCACAGGGCAGCTCTGGGAGCTGCCAAAGCTCCAGCTCACCAGACACAACTGGGACATAGGCAGGGGGGAAATCTGGATGGATCACTTTGGGTCACAGACCATTTTCACTTATTTTGATCAAAGAACGGCAAAGTTGGCATTTAGCAATAATTTGTTGAGCCAGCTTGCAAGATGCAAGAATATTTTCCACTACTCAGAGCAGAACTGTAGTAGCAGCTCTGACTGAGAAATCAAGTTATAACTATGACATGCTGAGTGCTCAAATAACTGTTATTTTGACAGACTGGCCCAGATTTTCATCTCATTTCTAGAGAGAAATGCTGTATTATTTCATAAAAGAACTCCTGCAATACCCATTTATGTCAAAATAAGAACATAATGTAGACTTGCAGTCAAGGATAATCAAAATTTCTCTCAAAAAAGTCCTGTGCTATGCTTGCATCTTGAAAAACCTGCTAGGGTTGGTATCAAAATTTCAAAGTTTGCAGTTTGTGAAGAAATATATCCTTCTTTCTCCTTGATGTATTAACAGATATAATTTGGTTTTTGATGTTTCCAAAGGTGGACATTAAATTTATTTCTATTTTTGCAGTGTAAAGGAATGGGTGCAATGCTATCAAACTTTCAGCCTATGCAGGGAAGGCAGCAATAATGTTTTGCTGTTCCTGGTGACTTTCAAGTGATTGGGGAGCTAGGTGAGAGGACAAGTCTGTCTCCTCTTTATCCAAGAGAAGAAAGATAACTAACATTTCTGCAAATTTCTGCAGCCATTTTCATCAGCTGTAATTCCTTCTTAAGACGTAGAATCTAGAAACATTGTAAAAAAACCCATTTGGTTTTGCTCATGTAGGACTGAGCCGTTAAGTGAAAAACTGAGCTACAAGTCTTCCAAGAACAGACTACAAGAAAGTGATGTTTTTGTTATTTCCTGCTGGGACACAATTATCACAGAGTAAGCTGAATAAGCAGAAATGCTACAAAACCACAAGAACTGCTTGGTCTTTGAACAATGCACTCATGTTCATAGCAGAAGCAAAGGTACACCCTGGGCCTGGGAGGGAAGACCAGCCAAAATGGAAAATGCTAGCCTGGATTTCAGAGTGCATTTGGAATTAAACTGAGGGTTTTTGGTGTATCCAGAACAGCGTTATCCATCTCTTATTTACTTAAAAATTTAGCAGCTTCTGAATGCCATGTTCTATGTAGGAACTCAGTAGTGGCTCTGTATGAATTTTCTAAAATGACACACAGTGTATTATATGGCTCAGTTCTCATGAAACATTTGTAAGCTGCTGACAGATAATACATCTTGAGAAAATATCCAGTATCCAGGTTCCTTCAAAAGAAAACAATTTCATTTCTACTCTGTGACCTCCGTAGTTAGAATGTGCCAAGTTTAGAAGTTACCAGGCCATTGCTGATGTCTACTGTACTAAAATCCAGATGTGCTACTACTAGTGGTCAGCAGCAGGATTCCCAAGGTCCATAAGATGTAACCCATACTTTTCTTGATGGCAAAAGTTCAAAAGATGACTGCAAATGTTATGTCATTAAAGTAGCAGAGCTTTAAAAAGAGCCCAAACTCTTTTTTTTAAAGAATCTTTCTCTGAAACAAGTAGAGTTAATGTACCAAGAATATTTTACAGTCGTAACAAGTGCCATATGGTTGGCTAATATCTGATGTGCACTGGTGTTTTAGCACTATCATCTCTGCTTTGCACTATACTCTAGTAGATGAGCTGATTCACTCTAGTTTCAATTTGTCCTACTCCTGACTGTATTAATGTTTTATCAATTAATAAACCTTGCACACATTTCTACAGTCTTGACAATGAGTCTAAGCACATCCGATCTTGTTCTGACAGAAGACATCAAAGTAGTTAACAAACATGAACATGTGTCCAGCTATTGATCCCTTCTCTCCAAAAGCTGTACCTCTGGCTCCTGCTCTGCCTGTCACCTGGCCTGGTGTTGGCTGGGTGACTTGTCCTGATTCCCCACTTCAGAGCTGGGATCAGCAAACAGGGGGATGCCCTGAGCACCCCTGGAGCTGTGACCTCCAAGAAGTTCTTCTCCTATCAAACAGAGGATTTCTGTCCCTGGGCCCCAAAATATTTGTAAGGCCTGCTTGTGCTGCCCTACTGCCTTGTGTTATGAACTTGCAAGGCAGACAGGCTTCTCTGAAAAACACATTTTTTTTTAGAAAGCTAGTATGGGACCAGTGACAGTGCAATCTCCAAAAGAGAGCAGCAGAAACTCACTATGGACTAGAGCTAACGTGGTCCCATCTGAGAATCTTGTCCCAAATATTTGACACATGGAGTACAGGGCCAGAGCATGCTAGGCCTGGGGGATGTTAATCCCCATCTGTCAGGACGGAGCAGTGCCTGTCCCCAAGTTGTCTGGCCCCATGCCACAGAGCACAGGTGCCTGGCAGTAACAAGTTTGCGGCCAGGCTGCAAAGCACAGCAAGCAGCATTGCTTCAGCAGGAGCTTCTGCTCACGTGCCAGTGCTGAAGAAACAGCCAGAGAGAAGTTGAGTGATGGTACTGGAGGTGGTATAAATTCTTCACTTGGTGTCTAATTTTCAGTAGAGTTGGACAATGATTGTGGGTTCTTAAACATAAAAAAGGATATCATACACTGGCTTTTGCTTAGAAACACCAGCCTTGAACTTAAGCACATGCACCAGCAACCTGTGAAATGAGTTTGAGACAGAAGTGCCATCTGGTAGAGGCAGTCCTTGAGTTTGCCCTTGAGTGCCTGGCTGTCTGTGCTCCCCTTCCTTTCTGCACAGAACATCACTCCAAAGCAGCCTCATTGGCCAGATCAGTGCGACAACTGCATCCCTGCCTGCTGCTAGTGGGGAGTTCCAGCACTGGAGTTGGTAGCACTGTCACTGTATCATTCCCTCAGAGCTTCTCTGCCTACTGTTTGAAGATACCCCAACTGGGGGCAATTTTATAGCTGTGTTACCTTGCTAAGTATTAATTCCTTTACTTTTCAGAAACTATTAACCACACAGTTATTCCATACCTGTAGTAAAATCTATATTGGAACAGTTACAGAGCAAATAACAATGGAATGAATGCTGTCTAGTATAGAACACTAAATGGCAGTATTGTTTTATAGTGAAATCCATCTTGCTACAAATAAAGTAGGTCTCTTAGGAAAAAAAAATTAAAACTGCCAGTAATTGACCATCTCTGCTAAATTTTGGAGCACAGAGTTTAACATTCGTGTCTACACATGCACGTTACTCCTTTTGGGCTGTGTTATAGCCAATCCACCCTGGCACCACATCCAAGCTGTACAATTTCAAGGGAGTGACCCAATGATTACCTACATGAACTTGCAGGAGTTTAATCTTTCCCATCAACTTCTTTTCCCCCCTCACTTCCCATTTACTGGAGATTGTGAATACCACATATAAGTAGGGTAAGTAATATCTTTACCTCGTTTTAACTTTTTCACAACTGTGTTCACTGCACATGCCCATGGCAGGTTGTTTTGTAAACAAGTATTTCCTCTCAGCACCAGAATTTTCCTATGACTTAGTATCCTGTATAGCAAGGTAGCACAGGGATAGTCTTGTTCCTGAAATCTCAGAATTGGCTGCTGCTGACACATATGCCATGTTTTAAGGTCAGCATGCTAAATATCCCTTTTAAGATGTTGACAAAATAGTAATACTAGCAGGGGTAAATCTTGTTTTAAAATCCTGCCTGTTTTCACAGGTGTTTTCCTGCAAAAGCAGCTTGAGGTTTTTTTTTCCCTTCCATGAAATTTCCTGATCTTTAACACCTCTCCAGAGCCTTGAGGGTCACGGACCATGCTTATTGAGCTTTCCCACATTAATTCCAGGAATAGCTCCAAGATATGAATCATTATGTCCTGCCTTGATCATCAGATGCTTATGCAGGCTGTGTAATGCCCCATCTGGATAACTCTAATTCATACATTTGGGGGCCTTCCTGCTATTTCCCTGAAGCTGCCTGTAGCTTGTCCACAACTCTGTTGCCAATACAGTAACCAGAGCCAAAATCTCAGTGTGAACTGAAAGAGGTTCATTGCCTTGTAATGAAGTAGAGGATTCAGTTCTGTCTCACGCAGTGCTGCTCTACCACACACATGAATGTTGGTTTGTTCACGTTCCCGGTGGCTTTTCCATCACTCGAGGTGAGGACATGCAACCTTCTTTCCCAGTCAGATCTACAAAAAAGATATTATTGCTCCTTGTTGTTATTTCCCAAATTTACTGTCTAGCCTTGCTAAAACTGTCTGAATGCCTTTGCCTTGCTGTTCCACACCACTGCTCTGATTCCAGCCTTATGCTTCGTGGAGCACTGATTTATTCAGGCACAGAGGGCTACAAGAGAGCAGGAACACGTACGTCTTCATGCTACAGGACACCTGTTTGCCCTTGCCTGCCAAATAACATTTTGTTCACGACAGTTGTGGTTGCCACCAAGACAGATTGAATTACAGCAGGTGCCTGGGAAACCCAGGAACTTTTGGGGGATAGAAGTCTATGCAACTGTAAAGCACTTACTGTGTTTGGAGCCAGCTTATACTTGGAAAGACTGATGGGGACAAAGTGAGACACAAGGAAAACAGCCTAATAGAGCTTGTGAAGGAAACATTCCCATAGGGGCTGAGCCACCAGCTGCATCTGACTGGATGGAAATAGGATATCAGATGCCTTCTTTGCTCAGGAGAATTCTGAAATTAAGTTTCCATGTCTGAATATGGAGAAAGAGACAATATTGTGGCAACAGGGGCTCCGTAAGTTGGTGAGAAGCTGGTGGGGTGGATCTGAGGCTGCTGCCATGCTGTGCCCTGTGCTTGACCACCAGCACCAGCTGGAGGTGCTCTTGGCAGCGTTTTGATGAACCTAAAAATCTACAGAAAATGCAATTTCCTGATTCTCATAAACACTAAACTCAAAAACCTGCAGGTTCTCAGAAGATAACTGGTTCAAACCACAGTCTGATAATCCACTATCACAAAACCAAATCCCCCAAACATTATGCAAGTTGGCTGTAGCTCCTAATCTAGATCTACATAAAAATCTGCAACAGATGCCATCTACCAAGAGAAATGGAAGAAGCATTTCCTGGCAGGACCTAAATACCAGGCAAATAACATCCAGCAAGGTGCAGACTGTTTTCATGAAGGCTCCTTTTAGACAGAATCATTGGCACAATGGGGAGTGTGCTGATGGTAAGGATCTGCTTGGTAGACAAAATGCACTCACAAAATAATCAAGATACATACAGTGATCAAAGGCAACTAACCAAGAACATAAAAATAATATAATGCAGTAATTAAAAGACCTAAGAACGATGAACCAATAGAGTTACCATACATTGTGAACAATCATGTAAAAAGTGGTAAATTGTATAACGTATGAGCAATATTTTTATTTTTTAAAAAGATGTTTTAGTATGTGACCAAATATAATTGCTGCTACTGATCAGGTACATAAAAAAAGAGAAATCAAACAAAAACTCTTCAGATGAAGCTCATAATGTAAATGTAGTATTATAATTGTCTAAACCAGATACACAATTAATAATCCTATTTTTGCTAGGGAATATCAAAATTCTATTATAACACTCCATGTGCAGAAAAAACTTTTTCCCTGAAAATTCAGTACTGCAAAAAACATTCTTCTTATTGAAAGTTTGATCTTAACTTTATTTCTGCATTTTTAGTAATTTTAAAATAGGAAATGATATTTTTAAAAACCCCAATCCTCTATTTTATGAAGGACCGTTCTGTGCTTTTTCCTGATCTCCGTCATTAGAGGCCAAGATAACACCGCACTAAAAAGAAACTTCCAAAACAACTCCACAAAGATTCCATAACAGGTGGATTTTTTCTACTCCCCCCCCCAAAATATTCCTGTCAGAAAGTTCGAAATCCATCTAAGTCCCACTTGCAAACTGTGTTTAAACATTACCACGTGGGCAATGCCTCTCCCTGCTCTGCACCCCGGGCTGCTGCTGCTGTACAGCCTGGGTAAATTGTGTGAGTCCTGCTGAATCTCAGAGTGAAAAAACTGCATCAATCTAGGACACATGAGCTCGAATAAAGAGAGATGTACCACGTATAGAAACCTTCACAGAGCAGTTTACAACAGCAGTTTTTAAATGTTGTATGGAATTAAATAGAGAATTATACCAAAGAATAGGACATCAAAATACATTTAAAAACCCTGAAAAACCCCTGAAGAATAACAGAACTTGATTTAAATGCATACATGAAATTTTAGAAGGACTTCCATATGCCAAGAAAAATAATAACATAGCAGGTGCAAAGCACTTTAAGGAATAGATGAAACTTGATTTGCAAAAGAGACTGAATTTAAGGAACTAGAGCTAGGTAATTTAATATGAATGTAGGTATATGGTGAATTACTTCCATAGAGGTGGCAATTAACTTTTAGCTAATAATATATAGTATTCAATAGTAAGAGAGAGTAATAGTTATCCAAGATTAATCTGAAGCCATAACCAATAATCATTAGTTTTATGATAATCTATGATTATCTATTACTCATGACCTATTTGACCTTTGGGGTTTTGTGGATGTCAATAACTTTTTTACTCACACATCTTTAATCTCTGCTTCTAGTCTGGATATAAAGATTTTCTTTTAATTATTGATAAATCTTCTGCCCTTCCTTAAATTTTAATAGCAATCACAATAATTGAATTAGAACTTAATGTAATGGCAATTTGGGGCTCGGTTTTTTTTTTTTTTTTTTTTTTTTTGTCAAATGAGACTTTTTATCCATTAACTTTAAAGAGGAGAAACAGGGCAGAATTTTTAGCCAGGCTTTAAGGACAAATTATTTTCAAAGAATGTTAATTTTTCAGATTCAAGAAGAAAAATCCCTTAAATCTTTAGGGAAATGGGATTAAACCAAGATACTTCAAATAATATCAGCCTTGAAGTAATAGAAGCTTTCCTGATAGCCTGAGATTAGAAGGGACAAAAGAGCAGAGTCTATTCTCAGCCTCGGAAGAATACAAGGCAGGAGAGATATGTATTCATTTCCTACACAAGTGGCAGCACTTTATATGATTTTTTGAAATCAGAGAATGCCTTGAGAATCCCCAGTCACTGACTAAATTATTTAGAAAAAATGTGTTTCTTCAGTATATAATTAGAAAAAATAGAAGGAGACAGAGCTTGAGTGGATAATAAGACAAAATGTATGATTTCTTAACCAAAATTTCAGTGATAGACAAAAGGGAAATTCTCTAGCCATAAACAGAGAGGAACATTTAGGACAGAGCCCGAGCATGGCAGGAGCCAGGACAGTGAAGCCTTAAATGTGAGCATCAAAGACAAAGCAGCTGCTGCTCGAGCAGTTTCAGATACTTAACTGAAATGTCACAGGTTCCATTTCATCAACTACTTAAATGAATTTCAAGAAGTAGTGCACCAGTAATGCTGACAATTTTGTCTTCAACAAGCACATTACAGTGAGCTGCTCAGCTTTACTCAACAAAAGTGGAGACACCAGCAGTGCTCACAGACATGCTTGCCAAAGTAACATGCAAACTTGCTTTAACCTCTGAATGCATTTGCTCCCATGAACATGAATACAGGAAGCTTTCCAGAAGCAGTGGTTACTTGCAGACATAATTCTAAGGTTTAGAAGATATCACCATAATGCAATTTTCTGAAGTTTGGGGAGCTGAGACATTGAAGCTGGTTTGTTATGCACTACCCATAAGAACTTTGGAGGGAGGTGTTTTGTGGTTTTTTCTGAGGTGGTGGACTTTTCTATTTGGGATTTTTGAGGGGGAAGTGGAAGGGCTCCTATTTGTTTGGTTTTGGGATTTTTTTGAGGGGGGAGTGCTTGGTGTTCTGTTGGTTTGGGTTTTTTGTTTGATTGTGGTTTATTTGTTCAAGTTTTTAAAAAATGTTTAGTAAATAGCTGAGACTATTGGTTTAAAGATAAAATTTAAAAGCTTGCAAAAAAAATTAAATTTTGTGATGCAGAGTGCTGTTTGGCTAACAGTTGGACTTGGTGATCTCAGAGGTATTCCCCAACCTTACTGATTCTATGATGCCATTGAATGGTCACAAATAGAGAGGGTGCTAACCAGGCTGGAGTTCTAGACTCAGTTACATGCTGTAGAGTTAATAATAATTTGCACTTACGAGCAAAGGTTGAGTTCAAATCCATGGGGGTTGTGATAAACAGGGGCAGAATTTCCCCCCTCCTCCACCAGGCAGGCCCACTGCACCCTGGAAGGGCTTATTTGCAGGAGTAAGCAGATGGTGTTTGTAGTGCTGCATTCCAGCTGGGATTCTGCCAGAGAAGGGCAGCCTTAATTTTTGTCCCCTTTTCACCATGACAACTTTGCCAGCCTGGCTCTCATCACTTGTGTTTTGTGGCAGTGTTAGCTAGAGGAGGATTACAGGGCAGCAATGTTGACTTGAGATGCTACAGTTGTTCTTTGGGTGAGCAAAGCCATTTGCTTGCAAAGCTAGGAGTTAAGCATAAAAGATGCAAGAGATGTGACTTATTGTCCAAGCATCGAACAAAACAAAACAACCAACCAAAACTAAAGGACGAAGTAATTGCAATTAGGAGAGCTTGACAACTTGCTCACTCAAATTAGTATCATAATTAATGTTAAGCCATAATCAGCTACCTTGTGAGCTATCCTGGCTGACCCCAGAAAGCCTCCTCCTGGAAGAAACCATCTTTCTGGATTTCTGAGACAGTTTCCTAAGACACAGAAGACAGGAAATGTTGCCCTCCATACAGCCATCAATGCATTCTGACCAGTGTACATGATAAAAAAATATTCACTGAATTAAAGGGACAGAACCTGAGGAGAAAAGATGAAGTGATATATATTTTCTTCGCTGGATGCCTCACAGGTATTTGGCAGGTATGCTGGAGTGAGCACAGCCTGCCTCCAAGAGATTGCATGGGAGTTTGACTCCAGCCTTTCCAGCACTTTGTGAATAGACCTAAAGTCACAGGCAGGATAACTACAGAATTGTGTTGCTGTTCACTTAAAGCATATCCCTTTGTTACCCATCACTTCAAGAACTACTTATTTCATGAAATGAGCTTTTCTAGTGTCAATCCTTCCAACTAAACTAAAAAGGAGATGAAAAAAGGGCTATTTCAAAGTCTGTTCTTCGTATATGAACAAATGATGTGGAGTGAAATACACTATTCTTCAAGCTCGAGAGGTGAATTGGTATCCAGCTAGGAGTGAAGCAGCCCTTAACAATAATACCTGATAGTTCTCATTACACTGCAAATGAAAGTGTTTCACAAGGATGACTTGAAAGGCTCAAGTAAGATATATTGTTAGCATTTTTCTATTTGGAAGATCAGTGGGATAAGGAACAGATTAAACTACCAGAACCTGTTAAAGGGACTAAATTTCACAAGCACAAATGAGCTGGATGAGCCAAAATAACCTCTATCTGTCCTGTTTTCCTATACTCAGAGACCAAACCATTCTTTAATCCTGAATGACATTTGTTTAGACAAGAAGCAAACACTCCAGAGCACAGTCCCTGCAGGAAAGCCCCGGGCACATTTCTCTGCAGCACGGGCAGCCCCAGAACTGCTTCTCCTTGAGGTGCCCAGCCTGGGAAGGGAGCTCCTGGCATGGTGAGCCTTGGCAGGGATGGTGCAGCAGCCTGTGCTTCAGGAAGTGGGACCAGAGAAGAGCAGCCTTTGAGCTTGGGGGCTATCAGGCTGCACTCTCTGGCTGTCCACAAAAGGGCTCTGCTGCTGCACAGAGGTTTCTGCAATGATCCTCAAGAGGGGAAGAGACATAAGCACTACAGATTTTACTACAACTTTCAATACTTTTGTTTTCTTTGCACGATTTCTTGACAAGTTTGTTTCCTCTTTTGATATGGTTTTACGGGTTTCTGTTTTGATGTGGCTATATGTGTTCCACCTAGGACACCAGAATGGACTGCACTGCTGCCCTTGTGACTACCAATGAGCAGAAAGGCAAAGAAACCACAAGAGAACCCATTTTGAAGATCTAACAAGCCCTTAGAGCTAATTAAGCAGATTACTGGATGCCCTCCTGTGTGGAACCTTCTCAGCAATCACTTCAAAAAATACAGTCTGAAAAGGTTTCAAGTTCTCACTGAATTTAATTTATAAGAAATCAGGTTCTCCTGTCCCTGCAGAAAGAACTTAAAACCTCTTTATTTTTCTCTCCCTTCCCCTCGAGTCCTTCCAACATCATAATATCAAATAAAAATACATTTCCAGGTGTTGCCCTTCTAAAGACCCTCAGCCACACTGATGAGCAGAAAGAGAGCTGGAATTCCTTTGCCTTTGGCCTTGCTGCCACTTGGAGCTCCAGTGTCAGCAAACATCCTGAAAGCACCCAGATCGTCACCTGGGAGCAAAAAAGGTTGGTGTGCAAGAACAAGGTATAAAGCAAACAGAAATCAGGTTTTAATGGAACAAAAATCCTACTGAAAAGCCTTATTTTCACATTGCTTCAAATTGTATTAACATGAATCATCTAGGCACTGTATGTGAAAAACAGAAATCCCTCTTTTTCCTTTTAAATGAAACACTGAAGAGCAAACTAGCTTAATGTCATTTGATCGCCTGAATAGAAACTAAGCAGGAAGAATAATTAATCCTCTTTGCCAAACATAACATATAAAATCTTAATAATTCTTAAAATGGCATTTATTGCTGAAATAAAAGCGGTTTCATTCTTCTAAATGGAAGGAGAGGCAAAGAAATGACATGTTTGCATTTTATACCATACTTAAGATCAGCTCATGGCTTAGCTCTGTGTTTGCTTTGAATTAAAATCTCAGTAAAAGCTCAAGCTTCACTCTTTTGGGAATGTCAGTGTAGTTGAAATTACATTATGTAGAGGACCAGAGGGTAAGCGAAGCTGAATGGTCGCTATCTCAGGGATGATGAAGCAGGGATCTTCACAGGGAAAGCAGGAAAAAGCAAGGAAAGATTTAGAAAACAACAGCATGAGGTAATAGCAAATGTGTTCTATATCTTGCTCCAGAAGAATCTGAAGGAGATTAGAAGGAGAGGGACTAAGACACCAGCATTTGAAATTAATCATGTTTATTATACAAATGGCCCTGTTTGCCCACCCATTTCATACAAACAGTGGCTGCAGCCCTGCTTTGGCAGGTGGGGACAGCTGAATAGGGGCCCCTGGGTGGCCCTAGGAATGCTCAGTAAAACTGCTGGCTCCAGGGCAGGACTCACCCTGCTTCCCTCATCTGGGAAAGGAGCAGCCACCAGCTCTGCAGCTGAGCTCTCTGTACCAGGCCATAAGGGACAGCAGTTCTCTCTCATCCTCCTGGCTTCTTCCTTCACACTTAAAGGAGTGGCTGTAATTCTTTAATAAACATTGTAAATTATGTGTTTATCTGGACAATAAGAGCTTCATAGCAGAGAAATCCAAGCCTGCACCTGGCCTGCAGCACAGACAGATGAGAGGAGCACCTGGTTGATTCCATAACAAAATATAAAGGAATGATTATCATGCTCTCCCCTGAGGAGTCAAATCAGCTCCCTGTTTTAGTACATTTATGTTGGCATTAGTACTGCCAGGACTTGGAAAGGATTAAGAGAAACTTTAGCTGAGGTGGTGTCTTTTATCAGAGCTTCATTTCCACTGCTTACTCCTTTTAAACTTCATCATAGTTGGAAGGCTGAAGCATGGAAGGACAAGAGTAGCTCAAGCCACTTGTGAAAATCAAATGTGGAGTCTCAAGTCACTTCAACATTTTAAAATATGTTATCCTCTGCTTTGCAGCTCTAGTCATGAAAAGAACAGGATATAACAAGGATAACTTCATCCCTTTAAATCACAATCCTCTTAGGATACATCCATTTTTTCCTTGTCATATCCAACTTCAAAGCTCAGGTCTTTTATCACACCCACAGTATCTGCCAGACCTGGATAAGCTTCATAAAATTTCTGTAATACACAGTAATCAATATTTCCCAGGAAAGTGTATGTTGACTAAAACATTCACTGAATAGAGGAGGATGCTGTAACACTCCTACCTAGGGCAGCCAGTAGTGGAGGTTTGGGTGTGGGGTCTGGACTCTGGTTTGGCTGCCTGTTGGGGGCTTGCAAAGCAGCCCCAGCAGTGGCTGTTCCCTGCTCAGGCTACAGCACACGCTTCCCTCCATAAATTCATCTTGAAAACCCCTCACTATTGAAATCTAAACCTCCACACCTCAAATCAAAATACAGGAGTGTCACAAAACTCATTCACATGAACTCGTACTTGCAATAAATAGAATGAGAAATTTCACATATTTTATGCTTAAATACTCCTCACTACAAAGGAACTCCTGTACTTCAGACATCTCATCATCAAAAGAAGCCACAGAAAGACAAAAAATGTTCAAATATGAAATTAAAAAGACAGAACAAGTTCAACCTTAGAGGAACTGGGCAAGAAGTCTCTGAATTCTTGGACCTCTTGAGAATGCACTTCGGATGAGAAGTCTGCAAGAGTTTAAACTCAAGTCTTTATGCAGACATTTATCATAATTTTCTCTGCCTAGTAGCAAGATTTGTCAGCCCATTCAGACTGCCATTATCATTGTCATCCACACCATATTCCACTGAGAGTAATTAACCAATACCTGCCCTAAGTTTTTAGCTTCTCTGTGATCTTATAGCACTCTTAGCTCATTAATCTTGTCTTTAAAACCTTTCCAGACATCAGAGTAGGCCTTGGCAATTTTGCCAGGGAACATTTCATAACCCACTCTTTTGCTAATTACTGGCTGAACACAATTGTAAAGCCTGGCCTCACTCATTAAAAACAGGCAGAACTTCAGACTGTCCCTGGGCAGCAGCACCTTGCTCTGCTCTCGGTGCCTCCCGCAGTCACTGCCTGAGCCCCTGCTCTGGGGACACCTCTGTGCCACCTGCCCCACTGCTGGGACACCAGGCAGTGCTCTGAGGGCACCCAGGAGGGCAGGAAGGGAGGCTCCAGCAGCCTGAGCAGCCTCTCTCCAAAGTGCCACTTCACTCACTGCCTTGGGTAGCCTTTCCAGGCAATACTGAGACCTTGGGAGGCAGCAGAGAATGGGCTGGGTTTGTTTACTTCAACTAATTATCTTTAATTATATTACTACTATCATCATAATTTTAGTAATCTGAACCAGGCAGTAATTACATAATATTAAAAAACCCGTTGTTAATCACCCTTCTTCTCCTGACTACAGGTTTTATTCCAAGAGGGGCATTGCTGGGAAAATATAAGTTGCTCTACTGTGACAAGTTTATGATGACTTTTCTAATAATCTGATTAGTTTACTGCATGTAAATGGAGTTTGCTTTGTTAGTTCATCTCCACGTATCAGGCAAAAAGAAGCAAAAAGCATGATAAAATTGTAAGTATGTATTTCAGCGCACAGTAAAACACATAGACAAAGAGTAAATGGTACTTAACCATTAGATAGTCTTCTAAATCTCTCCTGAAAGCATTACAAACCTGCCTTATGGAACAAGGATATCCCTAAAGGAGATCTTAAAGTTTAATCATTTGTTCCTTGTAAACTAGCATTTTTTTATTATTAAGTAGACTAATTTTTGTTGCTTTCATGCTTTATGGATCAATAAGACCTCTCAGCATTCACTGAAGCTGTCACACTTGCAGATTGATGCACAGCAGGTGTACATATTACATGGGATATATGGTCTTTATTTCTTTCATAGGATCTAGAAAGGTTGTCAAAGGATCCCATACTGAAAGTCACTATATCAATACATAAGAAGATTTTTAAAGCTAGTGAAAAATAAATTTACATGTCAAACTTAGATCCAAACTCAGGCTCTGAGTCTATACTCGTGGCTGGGTTTGAGGCTGAGTTGCATTAATTCTAATCGTAGCTCTTGTTCTCACCTTGAGGTTGAGCATGTCTTGAAGGAGAACAAAATGCTCCAGTACCAGTGATGAAATGTCTGTCTGTAAATACAAATGATCACAGCACATATGCTCTTTTCATCTCAGCTTCAGGACTGCAGATTTCTTGTGTTCCAGGAAGCCTTAAATAGCAACATTAATGTAAAGAATGGATCCCCTGCTCCTGTTTTTTGATGAAATAGGACCCAGAGGCAAAGGCCTCCCCAAGTGATGTCCCTTCCATATTTTGTTCAGCCAGGAACATAAGGCTTGTGGAAGTTCCCACAGCATGCAGGGAGAAGTGCAACACCTCTAGATCCTGCACAGGAGGGGCTGCAGGGAAAGGAGGGCTACAGGGGCTCTGATGGGTGCACAACACAGCTAGGATGGAGCTGGCTCCTCCTCTTTTCCATCAGCCACCTCAGATCAGGACCCAGAAGATACTTGGTTCTGTGGACACCATCTGGTCAGCCTCTAGCATTTTAATAAACAAAAAGGTCAAATAGCATAAAGCTCAGTTTGCCTTTAGGGGGCTTAAGATTTATTCCCAATAAACTTTACAAGTAGCTTACATATTCTGAACTCAAATAAGATCTGCATTTTGTGTACTCAGAGGTACAAGTTACTTGTTGATGAAGTTGATTACAAAGGTCAGCATGTGAGAGTTGAACAAACACGGCTCCTTCCTTAAGGACCTAAACCACAACCAACTTCACCCACAGATTAATCAAGCAACTGACTCTGTGGGACAACAGTGTGTCACAGTCAGGAGCTGGGGGCAGTTAGAACAGGGGAGCTCTGCTGGGTAAAGAACATTTTGTACAGTGTCAGATTCAGCATTACACATGATGTGTTCATACAGGTGCTCTTCAGGGTGCATTGTCTAAGTAGGAGCAAACCAGTTTAAACTTGACACTATCTCCAAAAGTTATCAGCAACAGATGGAGAAGGGGTGTGGGTGATACAGCTTTCAGTGGTGAAGAGGGCTGAGAGCAGCCTGATCCATCAACCCCAATCTTAAACATCCTTAGGACGTGAAGAATGAGGTCTCCTGGCAGACACTGGCACTGGGGATGTGGCAAAGCTCCTGTCAAAGGAACCAACAGCTGATAGAACTGATAAGTTATCTAAAGTTATCTAATGCTGCTGAGCTGACAGAGCTAGTCTGGAACCATACGAGTGACAGGCAAGCAGTTTATAAATGGGGAGTCTCACTCTTTAAGGGCAGGGGCTTCTAAAACACCTCCTTTAGGAGTGCATGTGGAGATTCCTTCCAAGTGAGGACAACACTCAAGGTTACTCCTTTAGGCTGAGCAAGAGACATTTGCCCATTCTCATTGATAAGGATGAATAACTTCAATTTCTAATTAATAATTATTTCACCAATACTGGTGTTTAAATCTTGCTTTAAAAAATAGGTATAACTGCTAGTATAGTGCACTGTCCATATTACATAGTAAATAATTCTGATCATAGTCTTTTAGTCTTTATCACAAACAAAATAAATCATGCATTTTTATATGCATATTTGTGTTTCCATAATTAATCTTGCAGGACAAGGTTGTATAAAAGTTCAATTACATCTATATAATTGTCTAGACAAACTGGTGATCAAACCTAGGACTAATACTGGATCCAGTAGATTCTGAGGAGTTTAGGAAGCAAGGTTACACCTCACAAAATCAACAGCAGGTCTTTTCTAAGAAACTTTGTCTGAGGCTTCCATTCCAACCACAGCAAGAACTCCAACATATTCCATGAGGACCCGTTTTCTTTTCAGTATGCCTTCCATAGAGACAATCAAAATATCACCACTGCCCACTGTGTGGGAGAATGGAAATACACCATTAAGAGCTCCATATAATCCCAAAATGCTTTCTACTCTATTTCCCCAAGTCATTGTTAGCCTTGAGAAAATTATGTCACAGAAAAAATAAAATCACTTATTTAAAACACTGCAATATAAAGAATGAAATTAAAGGAAGAAAAGTCTTTTTAATATCATAAATAACTATTTTTTTTCAGCCCTGTGTAAATGTCATTTAGTGTATGCAGATTATTTTGGTGAGAAAAATCTGTTTCTGGAAACCTCTAGTCTCACCTACTAAAACCACGCTAAAATTAGAATAAGAACAATATATTTTAGTTGCAACAGAGCTTTGAAGGAATATAGATTAAGTCTCATTATTGTAAGGCACAGTACGATTCAGCTGCTCAGCCATGCAGAGCACAGCTGCTGATCTGGGGGCAGAGACTTTAAATCCAGTGGATACTAATGAGTTTATGGTGTGAAAACCAAATTTCATCTTTTCTTACTCAGTTCTGTTGTTACGAGAGGCCTGGTAATGACATGCAACTTATGAAAGAGAAGAAGAAGTTTTGACTTCCTGTCCTGTGGGACTTTGGGACTTGTTCCAGGCCCACACCAATGAGATCTCCTAAAGGGATTTGTTACCCTCAGTGCTGACCATACATTCCTCTCCATACTCTAACCAGTTGATCTTTGGTAGATCTTTGTTAGGCTTTGGTAGGCTTTGTTAGATAAAATGCCTCCCAGCATCATTATGTCTTATCCAGAACACATCTCAGATCCCCAAAGATGTCTGGGGCAGATGATATGCAACGGCTGCCCTCAGTGACCTACAGCAGAATCTAGTTTTAAGCTTCACAGAATCTTTTTTTATTTTATTACCAATATGGGAAGTCAGCATAGATTCAGTTGAACATGTCCTGTAAATGATTTTGCCAGAACGAAAGACAAAAGGCAAACCATGTGAGGCACCAGTTCAGCACCTGACTCTAGTATTCATCAGAGGATTATTTTGTAGGATACACAAGCCCTAGGGGTCAGGTGTTTGGAGGAACCTGCACCCAGCAGCTCCACCTGAGGCACTCAGAGCCAGTATCTGCAACTGTGCTGAACCTTCGGGCTGAGTCCTTATGCTGAGAGGTGTCCAGTACCCTCAGCCCTGAATTTCCAGGGGTTTGAGAGCATTCTGAATTAACATCAAGCTTACTGTCAGTTCTTCTTCCTTCTCCCGCCTCCCTCCTGCTTTGTCTGTTTTATTACAAGTAATCCCATCCTGGGAATCCTAAATCATGTTACATGATTTTCTCTGTCCTATTATCAGTTTCCCTCTGTGGGAATAGCTGGCAAGTGCCAAATGTATTCTGTACAAATTGTTTTAAGGGAAGACTGATGTTTTTCAATCTTTCCTTAAATTGAGCATTGTATCTTGCTGGTGAGGACTGCCTATCAGAGGCTTTCGACTTGCCATGCTCCTACCTTGTGTGGAGAATGAGATTGATGCTCTGTATTACCAAATAGATGTTGTGAACAGCTGGGAACACAGCTCACACCCACTTAGTGCATTTCTTCGTGTTTAATATCTTTTCTCTTGCCCTTTAACAAACTGCAGCTCAATTACTCCAGGGGGCAGGCAAAGGGCTGACCCTCTCACGCTCTTCATCTATCACGATCAATACTGTTGTTTGCACAAAATATGGCTCAAAAGGCAGCCTCTGCCCATGAGGGGAGGAGAGCAGGACAGATACCCAGTCACAGCACAGCATTTACCACCAGAAACATTGATTACAAGGCACTGAGAGAGAGTACAGTCATATTATTTATCATGTCTACTCTAAATATTACAGGGCTAAAAAAAATTGTTTGCTTTTTAAAATTCCTTTTTCCTCCCCTCATTTCCTCTACCATTCCTCTCACACATGTGCATGCACATGTCCATGCTCACATGCAGCTTTCCTCTTGAAGCTTGCCAATTGCCACAGATTCATCTTTCTAAGTACATAATTCAATCCGCTGAACATTACGCTGTGGTAATGCTGATGAGCTCTTAATTCTTCTGTATTTATTGCAGCAAATTTATAACTGACCTTAATGAATCTTCCATTATGAAAAAAATGTCAGTGCCAAATCTCTTAAGAGGGTCTGGCATGCAGTGGTTTTAAAAGGTCAATATGTTGTGGGTTTTTTGTGTTTTTGTTTTGTCTTTTTTTTTAATGAATCATTTTAAAAATAGGAACTCATATTTTAAAAACAAGATTACGCACACACACAAAAAATATCATACTCATCTATTCAGTTCCTTGGTTGAAAGATTAACATTGTTATTTAACTAATGCTCAGTAAGCACACAGGAAAAATATTTTTTAAAAAGCACTGCTGGTCTAAGTCATCAAGAGCCATGGCGTTATTTCTGCATGTTCATGAGGAGCCACCCCTCGTCAGACCATGATCCAGAAGACAAACAGAGGATGGGATGAGCATAGAGTGAAAAGTGGCAGGACAGTGTCCATCTGAGGGCAGCCAGAGCCATCTCACTTTGCTGCTGACAACTGCCAGTAAAACTGCTTGATCAAGAAGCTCTCATACCTAGTGCAGGACAACTTTATTTTAAAAACAGCTTTGTTGATTTAGTGCAATTGATACAAATGAAATAATTTACCTGTAAAATGCACATTGGCAATAGTGCCTACGTAACATCCCATGGTGGCTGAAAACTCTCAGAGGGCTGGGAAAGGAAGATACCACTGCTCTCCTTTAATGAGTAGAAAAGAAAAGGAAAGGGTGCAAAAATTGTTGCTAGTGTGATATGGCAGGTGAGTGGCAAAGAAAAGCCTATTATAAGATTAACCAGGCTTTGCTGCATATCCACAATGTAAATATCAAGAGAAAACTTAGCTTTTAGAACAAAGTTATGTGTTCACTGGAAAGGTAAACTGCCCAAGGGCAGGGCTCAAGAGCAGACACAAGTAACAAAATCTTACAATGGTACATGAAAACCCCAACACTGCCAATGTATATCTTTTTATAAGGCACTGAGAAACCCTGCCAGAATAGAGGACTAGAGCACCATTTCTTGACCTGAACTTGACTCAAAGTGGATTCAGGTAACCAAAACCAGAGTCCCAACAGTCTTGTGTACAGCTGACCACAGGAGCCATCTCCAAAATCACTAATGTCACCTAAACAAACCCAAACATGGCCTTCCCCCTTCTTGTTGTCCCAGAGCTGTCTGTAACCAAAATGCTTCTTCCAACAAATCAGTCTGTGGCCTGACTGAATTATGAGGGGGAGAAATCAACACTGTCATCTGCCCATGGAACACTAATTATCCCTTGTATGCTACTCCAGAAGCAATACCATTATCAAAAGCATCATCCCTGTGAAATAACACTTCTGGGAATGGTGCCAGACTGAGGGCTCACTGCTTTTGCTCAGTTTGTACAAAACAAATCAGCCTAGGTGCCTGTCCTGCTCCTGACTTTCCTATCAGGAACCAGGGCCTTGGCTCATCCATACCAGGCAGAACAATGGCAAGAACCGACCTGGAGCAGTCCCTGTGGTCAGTTAAGGGTCACCAGGCACCCAATGACACCAGGAGGCAGGGCTTTCTTGGGGCACCAAAACAAGCAGTTGTTGATAACATATTATGGCATAACAAACTTCTGCCTCCAAACCAGTGCACAGAACATGCATGTTGTACTGGGAACACAGAAAAAGCCACCAAACCTGGTGATCCACAGAATGTTCAAAGGTCACTTAAGACTAGCACAAGAACACAAAATGATGGTAACAAAATAAAGCACTGGACCACCAACATCTCTAGGAAAGTGGTGGTCCTGGGCATTCACCATTTTGTTTCCCACATTGCTGCTTCCCTCAGGGTTGGCATCAGATGAGGTGCTGAGCTGACTGAGCACAAGAGAGCCTGGGGATGGGAAGCTGCTCAGAGCCTCTGTCACTACAGCAAAGTGAAGGAAAAGGGTTGTTAAAATAATCATCTGACACAAAAGCAATTGTGCACTTTTATGGCCTCTGCTTCTTACCTGTGACAGATAGAACATTAGAAAGAGGTAATACAGATCCAGGAGAACTTGTAATTTGGATTACATGGGGGATAATCAGATTGCCACTGGTTTTGAGCTTGTTGAGCTCATTTCTGACATACTGTAATTCTGAAACTAAGTTGTTGTATCAGCCAGTAAGTGACAAGTTCAGTGCTAATCTATAAAAATTACAGCCTCCTTACTACTCAGCTCATTAAACTGACTCTGTCTCCTGGCCACTCATTCATCTTCATAATCATCCCCCATTCAGCTACTAACCTCCTCTGTGTGTGCAGTTTACAGTACATCAGGAAGATAAAGTGGACTGATATTTGCTTCTAAAGAGCAGTGGCTTTTAATTTTTACACACACTTTAAGCAAAAAAGATAAAGAAGATAATTTAATATCACATTTTCAGCTCAAAGATTAGAAAAATGAGAACGTATTCAGATTTTATAGCAGTGTTAAGTTCCTAAATGTAGTTATGTTGACATAGCACAGCTGAAATATCCATGTCTGAAACAACACATCTCTTGCATTGTCCTGCCAGAGAAAAAAGGGGAGAGTCATGAGTAAGACAAGATTAAGTTACGAGCTTGGGTTACTACTTGAGAAACAACATGCCTGGCACAAGAAAACCCATGGAATACTGCTCAGAGCATGCCAGCCACTGGCCAGGATAAACTCCTAAGGAGTGCTGCAGGCCCTGTGCACCTGAAGAAAAAAATGGGACTTCTCCAATGGGGACTTCTCCCCAGGCTGGAAGGAGCAGGGGACCATGCATGAGATACATGGGCTACAGAATAAACAAGTGTGCAGGACGCAGAGCAGCCACTCCAGGGGCAGGAGGTGGCAGGGATGGTTCTCTCAGCCTGGATGATTCCCGATTGGTTTGACCCCTGTACGTTATAACTCCTGGTGTTGTAATAATTTACTGATTTCATGGGTAGAAGAATTGATGTGGGCTGACTGATGTTTAACACACTCTAGGGTTTCCACAATCTGGTACAAGAACACACAGAAGACAATATACAAAAGTTTTGGTGGTTTCACCACTGCTCATGTGTTTGATATCAGGTTATGTACAAATTATTAAATACTGATTCTGATTTCACATTTAGCCCTACATCACTGCCCCGTCACTCTGCAGCAGCTCCAAACCTGGAAGTGTCTACAACTGATCCTTTGCTTCAGCAAGAGCTCAAAGGAAGGGACACTCCTTCCTCATTTTTTCACCAATTTTCACCCAGAAGAAACTGAGTATTAAACTTCTGCTATAATCAACAACCTTTCATTCCATTGGTAATGGAGTAGAAAAAGAAATACAACTTTTTCAATTAATTTCAGCCAAATTGGACACAAAGGAGCTTACTGTCTGTGCATTTCAATTTTAGAGAAACTCAAGGTACAGCCTCCCTAAAGTGGGACTTACCGATGAGAAGACATAGCACTTTTAGTTTGATCACAACAAAACGCTAAGTTTTGCTTTCAGTAATACAAAATAGCTTATTTGCAGAAATTAGTCACAGCAAGTAGCTAACAAAGTTAGAAGAACTGTTATGCTCTCTCTTCTGTCATGTTTAATGTCAAAATACCTAAAGCAAATAAGGTTTGCAGGCAACAAATACAAGCAGATACAAAAGGGCATACAAAAGAAGCATATTGCTGTACACCACAGCACACCCAGTGGCAGGATATGGCCCTCATGAAACAGAAGGGGAACACCCCAAGAAAGAGCATTTGAGCAGGAGTTTCAAATGTGTTCCCTGATTCCAGTTTCCCTAATGGTTGCTACAGTGAATTTTTCTATCGGGGAATAAAACTCTCTCAGACTCACTGATGTGTGTAAAGGACCAGACTTCTCAGGGAATACAAAAAGTGATGGTGCAGCCACTGGAGAGCCACACAGGGCAGATGCTGAGAAATAAGCAGGTGGAGAAAGCAGTCACCAGAGTGCTGTTGTGGCTACAGAGAGGGGGACACAGATCCAGACTGATTCCTGTCCTGCCTGACTGAAATCCTTGCCTTGAACTTCAGCACAAGTGTTACTGAGACCAGAGCACATTTGGAAACGTTATGCAAAGGAAAAAAATTAATGAAATAAAACTGAATTATGGGGAATCCCAGAAAAATATATTAATTAACTTTAGAAAACTGTGACTTAATTTATTAAAAAAAACCATAAGTTGGTACTGTATTTTTAGAAGTCTAATTATCAACTATCAGGACCACAAATTACATTGTTTTTAAGATTTACTGCTTTTAAACTTAGAAGTTCCTAATTCATAGATGGATGGGGTGGATGAGGAATAAGAGAAGTTACCTTACAGAATTGCTATATTAAAAGATTTTTCCTTTTCATAAGGGATGAGACAATAGTTTTGGAAAAAATCATCCTGAGAGAAAGGGGAGGAGTGAGCAGAAGCAGCACCAGTAGCATCTCCCAAAACAGCCTCTGGCCAGGGTTCAGAGCAGCCACTGCCTGCAGCCCCCTGCTCTGCCTACACCCCAGCACCTCCCAGCTCCTGCAGCCCTAAGACCTCCAGATGGCTGGACTACTTTGGACTGCAGCATAATTTATTAACATTATTTCATATCAATCATGATGGATAATCAAAAGAACAGTCATGGGAAAATACGAGTTTTGGGTCTGTTTCTCAAGCTTCTACCTTAGCAGGTTTAAAACTCCTCTATGGGAATGCCCTCACTGCATTCCCAATCTCTCCTAAAATAAAGTCCCTGCTCTCTGAGGAGCAGTATGGCACCCTCTCTGCTTCTTCCTGCCTGAAGATGAAGATGCTACAGACTTGGCTCCCTGACAGTAACAGTGATGAGGAAGGCACTCCTGAGGTTTAATTAATCAAAACAATTTGTTTTTTCTTCTCCTATTCAAAGGTTTAGGCCATCAAGTTTGATCTTGTCAGAAAACCAATAGTTAATTACTTGCTGAACTTACTGAACCTATTCAATTCACTTTTCCTTCTTTGATTAAGTAAGTCTGGAGATTTCAAACAAACATTAGGCAGAAAGCCTCTTTGAAATGCGTCCCACTTCTGCTTTATGTCCTGTGCATTGCCAAACATGAAGCCTTTTTTCCCCACAGAGCTATTTTCCTGGCATGCTGCATGATGAGAACCCTTAAGGGCAATGGGGCTTGTCCTGCTCCGAGCTCAGAGCCTGCACACACTGAGTGTGATCCATGTTACAACCTGTAAAGTGTCTTAACTGCCTTTGCCATAGACTGAAATCTATGAGAGATGGAGCAAGTGCTAGTAAAGCTCAGCAAACACTCATTCCCTGCCCAGTCTGACAGCTGGCTCTGATGGGAAATGTGCATCTCCATCCCATACAGTGAAAAATAGTTCTGTTTAACTGGGCCACTCTGGCCACAGTCCCAGCACTGCCAGGTCCCATGCATTCATCTAAGGATGACACTGAAAAGGAACACATGAAGCACACTGAGTGCTCTTTCAATGCATGCTGCTAGGATGTGAAAGTGCAAACAGCCTAAAAACTAAACAAGAATTGCAGTCTCAAGAGAGATACAGCAGAGTCAGTGCAACTCCACAGATTTCACTCTATATATGTGAGGTCAGTGTGAAAAGTGAGCAACAGGGCTGTTCCTGAAGTGGTTATCAAGAGATGGAAGAAGCACTTGCTTCTCCATTCTTTATTAGCCTCTACTCCTCTCAAAGGAAAAAAAATTCTAAAACAGTGCCTGCATTTCACAGCTGTGCTCTTGTTATTGACTATAGAATCTTTACTGCATTTCTGATTTGCATTTAGTCCTAAATTTACAGGCAGACTTAGCATTAAAAACAAATCAGCATTAAAGCCACATACTGGTTGTTTAAACTACACAAAATCAAAGAAAACTTGGAAAGATATTACATTGGAGTTCTAGAAACAAGAAGAATATTTTTAAGATGTGGGAATTTCTAATTTCAAATTAAGTACTTTCATATAGTAAGCAAGTATTATTGCAGTCAATTGGAACTTTAAAAATCACTTAGAACTGATAACTGAAAGGTGTTACAGCTAATTTTAAGGTTATGCAGACAGTTTTATATTGTTGAAGCAGTAATTCTTTTAAGCAAGGAAAGATTTACAGACCACAGCTATTATTCTTGAAATCTTACTGATAGGTGCTTTTTTCAGATTTAACAAGCCTGTTTCCTTTTATAATACAGAGATCCCCCCTGTAATCCTGTCATGTGTTAAAAAAACTTGTGATGTAAGGGGAGCCCTATGCCACAGCACCCCAGACCACAAACACTTGAGGTCACCCAGAACTGCTGCAAGGTTCTGCCTCAGTCATTCTCAGGTACCTGCTGCAAACCAGCCCTTCTCTGTTCTGTCTTGGGAGATGCACTGGGGATGAAAAGAAAAAGGGGGGAAGCATCTCTCTTCACGTGATCTATTTTCAAACACAGCTGTGTTACTTTCATGCTAGAATTATTCAAGTCAGACTGAATCTCTCTCATACAAAGTTAGGATTCTAAGCTCCCAGGAAACAGCAGATCCATGTGTGCTCATGTACAACGACAGAACTCAAATATCACCATAAAAGAATCCAACTTATTTTGAAGGAGAATCCCCTGTTATGAGGATGCCTCTTACAGCCTCTACTTTGTGAAAGAAATCCTTTCTTGCAAGATATTTCAAATCCCATCTTTGCTGAAACTGAAGCCACCCTGCAACCTGGAGGGCGCTCACCAGCTGCAGGAGGAGCTGGGTTTGCTGCCCACAACATCAGCTGATGGACAGCATGGTAGGAAGTGTTCAGTCTCTGACAGAGAAGACACTGCTCCTGTCACAGGCTTAGAACAATGGGAACAGCTTTGGCAACCTTTGGGAGTAAAAACTGCAGATTCATCCAATAACTTTATAAGTAACTTCCTTAACTTCTGCTAAACTGCTCATGCTGTTTTATCAAGAAAATAAAGTGGAAAACCCAAAAGCTTCCCAACACGGAAGTATGGATTTTTTTTCAGAACCAAACAACTTTTTTTTTGCCATTTCCTTTGCTTATTAATTTATAAAATCTTAAAATAACTTAAATCCAAAGGCGAAGTTTAAATTCTTATTTGCTAACATCTACAAAAATAAGCAAATGGATTTTGTTTTGGAATCACCAGCTCATCAAGCAATCAGATATCCACAAGCCTTCTAGAGGCACACAGCCAGCTTCAGTGCACTCACATTTTTACTAGAAGTGGGGAAAGAATTCCTGTGTCAAAGTGGACATATTATATTTGAACGCTTTCCTTCATGGTCTGAGGGATCCATCCCACAGCACCACAGCAGGGGTGGGCAGCAGGAACACTCACAGATCCCACTTCTACACCCAGAAGGATCCCAGCTGCACCACTGGAACTAATTAATTGGACATTACAGATTTACTTATTAAAAATCTTTCATTTTCCTGGCCTCAGCATCTATCCCGTGGGTTACAGTCGAAACTAAGAGCTATAAATACAAAAGATGACATGACCCTGCTGTGCAGAGAATAAAAGCAGCAGTGCAAACAGGAGAGCATGAACTACAGTTTTACTCTTCCTCTCAAAGACAAAATACCTTAAGTTGCAATGACATCATAAATTAATTTTATCAGATAAATCTGAGGATGTGGTAGTATTCTTATAAAATCCTAAACAATTAGAGTCGTACCTCTCTGTTCTAGAAGTCTCTATACGTGGAGTCATTTTTACCTCAAATACCCAATACTTGGATATTTCTGCTTTGAACAGAACTTGTGAGTAAAAAAAAAAATTAGGTTTTATGCTATCAAGCTATATATTCAACTACTGTCTAGTAACTATAGACTTCTTTTTACTGAAATGCTGTTTGCTTTCATAATTAAGTATTCTAAATAATAATAGAAATTGATTTGAATTTTTTTTGCTACAAATCTATTGCAGAGCCACTCAAAATCCATTAATATTAATACTAATAGAGGTGCCAATTATCAGGAGACAAAAACTGATCATCTGCACTGTAGAGGGTATATCCTAAAGCAAGATAAAACCTTATAAAGAGCTCATTTTATTCTGATCTACTGGTATACGGATTGAGATTTATTATTGCAGAACACACCAGACAAGTTCTGTCACAAGCACATCAGCTGTGTGCACACACTCCAGACCTTCTGTGAGCCTCAATGGGGGACACACATGGCTGGTGCTGAGAGAGTTAAATGCCAGCTCTACTGTAGCTTCTCCTCATCGTGGGCAGAGCAGGATAACCCAGCATGTGCTCTGTGGAAATGTATCCTGGAGACAGCTGTAACCAACTGCAGAAAATATTTGAGAACTTCCACACCCTTTCCCTTCTTGAGACTGCACCATCCTGGTTACTGACAGAGGAAATTATCTTTCACAAAGTCAAAGGCTTGTTTGGAGTTAGATTTGAAGAAACTCTAGGGATAGGAAATCCAATTTTTATCCAAAGGGAACCCTTCATAACAAACCCTTGGCACAGACAGGTGTGATGGATGATATTCTTCCACCCAGGTACCACAGGGAGGAGGTGCTGGGTTTTATTTCATACCTTAGTCACACAAGACTGGCAATGTATAGGAGAAATGCAGCATTATGCTTCAGCTTTGCTGACAAACACAGGAAATGTCTGAAGAAGGATGATCCTCAGTTCCAGGAGTTGGGCTACAGGAGTGCCAAACTATTCAAGTCTATTGAGCTCATAGCTTTGCTGGGAAAGAGCCTTTACAAGTTCACATAAACAAGACAACTACCACCATTACAGGATTTTATAAAGAATAAAGTTTCTTAATTCATCTAACACCTTACTAAAAGTTATCAGGAAGGTTGTGAAAACAAACACACACTGAATTAATTTGAGCTATATCAACAATCAATCTGCTAGTGTGGAGTCTGATTTCAAAACAAAAACATTTCAGATGGAATGAAAAGGTTTTTCCTTGACAAAAATGGTTTATATTTTGGGTCATATGATTCACCCCATTCCCTCAAGGAAAAGAAACCATGAATGCATGAGGGCATAAATACCCTGCATATACTGAATAGACAAGGGACCAGAAGCACCATCCAACAGGGAGTGATCTTGTGCCCTTACAAGAGAGGCCACAAGCACCAGGACACCCTGCTCTTCCACTCCAGTTTTGGCTCAGGATTTAGACTGTCACGAGCAAGTCCTCTAACCATCAAGTTATGGGGTTGTTTTCTGTCCCTTACATACTTAACTGCTCCTAGAGCACAGAAGCAAACCAACAGGAAACACAGCCTGCTGTGCCAAAGGTGCGTTACTCACTGACCCAAAAAAAAGGGCTTTATCTTTCCAAGATACCCATGACATCATTAAGAAAAAACACTACCCTTCCATCCCTGTCCACGTTTTGATGAGACAGTTTGCAGTAAAAAACCTTTGCTGTCATGTACATTTGCAAAACTATAGAAATTTCCGTACAAAAATAGTTAATGAGAAATGAGTCAATTTATACAAAACAGCCTGTCAGAGGCCTTTTGAGTTCAGAGGGGCTTAGGGATGTTTTGTATATCCTGAACAAAGAATGAATACAGCTGTCAGAAAAAAATTCTATGGTGATGCTGTGGTATAAATCCATCCAGTTCTGCAAGGATGTGCAGCCCTTCAAATAGTGTTTGACTGCTCCATTTTTATATATATATATCTCTGATTTAAATGACAAACTGAGAAAAACATTACACAGCACATAGACAAAACCCTAACAAGCCCAGAACTGCAGGATCAAGCTGTACCAGGGGATGGGACTTTTCAATAGACACAAGGCCCCTCCAACACACTGAAGTTCCTGTTGTTAATGTCTATTAAGGTGAAAAAAACTAACAAACCCTATACTTTTACATTACAGCATTTTTACATTACTGAATAAATAAAATTCATTGATGCACCAAAACCCTCCTTTCAGCAAGAGCTGGAAGAAGCTCAAATCTGTCCCAAAAAGGCTGTAAAAACATTTCCACTCCCCAAGATATGCAGGTTTCTAATACAATGAACAGTACAAGTTTTATTTTGTTTCAAAACCACAAAGTGGTTTAGCTCTTCAGGAAGGTTTTCTTTCTCATTTCTTCCTCCACCCCCTGCAGTTAAGGGACTCTCCATTCAGCTGCAGTCTGCACTTCAGTTAGAAAAAGGAAAACAATCTGAGGAACACCCTTCCTTATCTCAGACAGCAACAGTGGCAAAACCACACAATTTCCAGAACTGAAGAGCCCAAATCAGGAGTTTGAGCTAATAAAGAACAAGGGGAAAGCTAAAGAAGCTTCAGAGCTAAAATATTAAAAGGATAAAAAAACCAAACAAAAAAACCCCAAACAAATCCAAAGTGCCAGCACATCCCTCAACTGTTGAAGCCAAAATTCTTTTGGCTAAGGAGGTTGCTGCAGACTCAAAGTTCTCACTCAACTGTAGCACTTCCCCAGAGTTTGGTTTGGGTTTCACTGTTAGAGACTCCTGTACCTACAGCAATGTCTCAGGTGCCTCACAGGATTACTGCTCCTGGAGTAACAAGTCTGATAAATGACAGACCTGAGCAACAACAAATCTGGGCTCATTTTATAGCCAATAAAAATTTTACTTCTGAACAAAAAGATCACTTAAAGAAGATAAAACTGATTTTTTTTTTTATGATATACATTTCAATTTGGAATGTATGCTCTAGTGACTTGAATAAAAGCCTAAAACTAAATACACCTGTTTATTACTAAGCAACACAAACTGAAACAGCCAATGAACCATAATATTTAATCTTTTTCCAAGTTCACTTAACTTTTCATATGTATGCTTTTCAAGCATGTTTTCCTGGTGTATGAAAGTAGCTTCCACCATTTGCTAGAGTTAACCTATGTCCACTATTATACAACTTTCAGGTGCTCAAACACAAACAGTATTAGCCCACAGTACAGCACTCCAGGATTTGATTAACCATCTTTATGTACCTTTCATTTGATGGGAGAAATGTACATTATAATGGTAAAACTTTCAGTTCTTGTACAACTTGACTCCTGTGGTAGCCTAAGATGATTTAAGAGGAAAAAGATATCCTTTCTTATGACATTTACTTAAACCCAAGATGAAGATGCAATTGAGAAGGGCTCAGAGCTAACTATTTTGATTTAATCTGTTAAGTAAAAAGGGCATCAGTGAGAAGTTCATGTCCTTGATTCTTATACCTACTAATTCTGAAATCTGTACTGCTGGCTTTATTCCAGAAAGAGCAGGTACACATTTGGTACTCGGCACTATAATAAATTATGGGGTTGAGATACCTTTATGTATGACCACCTATTTTTATCACAGCAGAATTCATTCAGAAACCAAAGAGACAAAGCAACACTAAAACCAAGAGCAGACCACCACCATTAAATTTTTTCAAAGCCATATGATAATCACAAATTTTTTTCAAGATGAAGTCTATGAATGAGATCAACCAGTAAAGAAATCTGTGAAAACTTCAGTAAACAGCATTATTTTGAAAATTAAGTAGATACCTTTACATTTCTATCTTTCTTAAAAAGTATAGATCATATTTAAACCAGTAAAAGTTAAGACACATCTACTTGATGAGACTGACTACTTAATCATTAGAATCTGGTCTAAAAATACAGTAATGCTTACTCTCATGTATTGTCAGAGATAGTACTATAACTGTTCTCTTTGCATTTTAGCTCCCTTTGTGCAAGCAAAGGATTTCTGCATAAAGAGATCATGCACACATTTAAAAGAATTTATTCTTTATGAGAATTTTTGTCTCAAGACTTTTTTCCATATTAAAGGAAATAGTGAATGATATAGGAGTTGATATATGAGTGATAAATAGGGAGCAGAAAAATTATAATGAGCCTCTTTGTATTTTCAGAAAGAAAATGCAAAAATTGTCAACTTTCATTTGGTGCAATTTTTAAAGTGCTAATAAAAGCTATGGCATCCTAAATTTTTTTCCACAGTAGGCCAATCTGCTATTGAATTGCAGTCTTAATGAAGGCCTCTTGAATTTTACTGTATACTAATGAAATACAAAAAATTGCAAGGAAAAAGCAGATCTTAAATACCCATGTACATTGATGCGCATTTTACGTGCAGATGTACCTTACATTCATTTATTCAGCTATCCACTGCTATGATGGGAGGAAGATTATTCTTCACTTCTACCCACTGTAGGATTTTGCAATCAAAATTAATAGCAAGGACAGTTTTATCACAGCTACTGCACCCACAGATGCTGTACATAATCTTGCGACCAATTTCTAATTATTTCTTTTTAATCACAGGCGATAGTGACAGATGGCACTTGGGGAAATTCAGTATTATGGGTGGGGGTAGCTATGAATAATGACAAAGATAGATGTAAAGCAACATGCACTTCAATATTTTGCCAGATTTGTTTCTATCAAGCGGTAAGGAAACTGTTTTGACTATAACCTCCAGCAACAGCTAAGACAATGTTTGTTTTCCTTCTTTCTTTGGAAGGAAATTTCTATTACTGTCCATTACTAAAACATGCTGGAGTGTGAAAAAAGGTAACACAGCTCCACTGCCATTTAGTGCAGTGACAGCCAACAGAGGGTGGTAACAACATGGGAGGTCAGAGACCCCACTGAACACAAGGGATGAAAATATATGGAGTTTCCCACCACAATTACGTCCCCTAAAGGTCTGTTTTCCTGCTTTTCAGCGTCAACCCAACCTGAGAGGCACAAGCCTGCAGGTAGCACAGGATTAGGAAAATTCTTGTCAGCACTAATTAGCCCAACTGCAGGCTCTTGCGATATGTCACACACATCACTCATGATTTTCCTTGAGCCACTTGCTGGGCAATTACCACTCCTTATATATTCAAAGTACAAAAATGCATGGGCCAAAACGCATCATTAAAATATTTCCTGACAAGAGAACAGGTGCATTTCCACCCCAGGTACACCACACAGCCCAGGGATGCAATTTCCAAAGATAACAATAAAAACCCTCCAACTCGTATGAAGCCTGCAGTTATTGAAGCCCTGCCCCAGTTACCTCTCGGGCACAGGGCCCTCTACACACCCACCTCTCATAAGACTTGCACAGTAACTTCAGGTTTTGTGTGCATTTCAGTGATGCTGCTTTCTCTCCTTCTACTCTGCAGAAGGCGCACAGGGCTGCTGCTGCTGAGGTACCAATCTGACCTGCACCAGGCAGAGCACAGTTCTACCCAGCCAGGCATGGCACACACTGCATTTCTGGGGCTTTATACTCTTCTGCTGGTTTGATGCCAGATCTTTTGAAAAGCCTGAGTAACTCAGATTAATGATGTCTGATCTAGTATAAGGTCTGCTGGGATAAAGTAGCCACTAAAAATATTAAGGTAGTATTGCCCCCACCGGCTTTTAAAGCATCAGATATAAAAGTGCAGATGAGCAGACTTCAGGGCTTCCTCCTGTTTGGGAAAGGTAATTAGGCTCCCTTCCTATAGGATGACATGTTTTACACTCCAGCCACACCTGCCTCTGCACTCTTGCCATTTCCTGAGGGGGCTTTTTGATATCACAAGTCCTCATTTAAATTGGATCATTGGAACTCAATGTTGTATCTGTTCTTTAGCCTGGAAACCAAATCAGACCATAGAGTGAGTATAAGGCTGCTCTTGCCAGCTGTGAATACAAGTGGAGTTTCCCATATATAATTTTTATTTTCTCAGTTGCTAAGTAGCAAGAGTTAAATTCTCTTCCCTGATCATCACACAGGTTCCATTGAAGTCTATTCAACAGTATCTGCTTGTATTAAACTCCAGTTGATGTCAATAGGGCTGCTGTAGTCACAGGGAGAACAGGACAACTTTGAAGGAACGTGTTATGTTTTCAAAGAAAAAAATTAACCCTTACCTTTGCAATGTTACCCTTGCTTCTGCTTTACCAGAGTTGCTCTGTGCTTTCATGGTGTTGAAAACGACTTTTTTTTTCTTTTCAATACATTGAAGTCCTGCAGGGAAATTAAAAAGGTACTCATAAGAGAAACTAGGAATTTAATAACCAAAACCCCGATGTATATGTTTATGTTTACTCCTTTTTTTCTAGATTATTTGACTAGGGTATTGTCACAGAATTCTGTTCTGCTCTAACCCATTGAGTAGTTGAGCACAAATACAACTCCAAATACTGTTCTACATACAGGCCAGGCCATTTTGCAGAAACCTGAACTCAGTGATTACAGTAGCTTCCAGTTTCATACTGTGCCATGGCTGGTGGTAGCAGAACAGAAGCTGGTAAGCAGCATGTTTCTTAAAAAAAAAATTAAAATTAACTAGGCAAGCCACAGATGTAGAGGGAAGAGAGTACAAAGATTAAAATCAATCTAAGCAGAGTTTCAATTAATTAGAAACTAATTCTATATAGGTTAAAAAAAAGGAGGAAAAAGATAAAAACTATGAGTGAAATGAATAATAAAAAACACAATGAAAATCAATTCCTTTTTCATAAAAGCTAGCCTTCCTAATTTATTTCCTGTACAAATTTATTGCAAGACAAATTTAAATTACATAAGTAACTACCTAGTCTTCCACAGGAATTCCCTATATCACACCACTGTTCTGTTGCTCCAGTTGATCTTCCCATACATTAAATAACACTCTCCTAGTGGAAAGGTGGAAGAGGAAACAAACGCCTAACAGGGATGTAATCAATAAGCACTGTCCTATTCAAAGTAGCTAAGTACTTGAAAGGAAATCCTCGCTTGACTAGAAAATGTCAGTGGGAAGACCCCAGAAAAGCAGGTTTTCACACCTGAGAACTAAGGAATTTGAAGGAAACCAACTTTGAGGATGCTGATTACAGGACATTAATTCTTTGATATTTTTGTTGCTCTAATGCATCAGTAAGTTTAGGTAGAAATACCCAGCACAACTTGCAGCTTGGTGAATGCATGAAAAGCCTGTACACTGAGCAGCAGAAGAGCAGTGAGCAGCACTGCAGGTGGGGTGCCTGAGGCCACGCTGGCAGTGTCCCCTGCCAGCCCCAGCCCTGCAGCACAGGCACCCTGCAGCCTCCCACAGCTGCTCCAGTGCCCTCTCCTTTAAAAAGCAGTATTTCCACCAAAATGTAACTATTTTAACAGCTCCCTGCTGTCCAGTGAGGGTGCACAATCCCATCACACCTGCCAGGCAGTGGGGCTGGTCCTGGGGAGCGGCTCCTCAGTTCAGGACTAGGAAACTTCTCCTCCAAAGTGAGCACCTGTTACACCAGCAAAGGGCTCAGCTCATTTAGCTTGTGCCAAAGGGAGTTTTCACTCCCAGCCCAGTTTGTGTAATCACCAGTTATATGAAAATTACCAGATAATTTTTTTCCGAATTAGAAATATTTCTATCTACTCCACAAGTAGATGGCAATATCAACTTAAGATTTTTTTTTCCCCAGACACAAAGAAAACTTGCATTTCCTTTAGCTTTTCAGTATCAAGGCAGGCAGCTAGCAGCAATGTCAAAGTCTCTACCTGACACAGAATACTGAATATATTTTAATAATATCAGTATTATTTGAATAAATCTCTTTTACATACCAGCGACCATGAGTGCATTGAAACCTTAGCTGGATTAAATCCCCTCAGTTGAGAGTGGGTCTGATTTGAACAAAGACCTCCAAAGGGAGCAAAACGGCTCATACCTTCTCAGAACCAGGACAGGGAGGAGAATTTGCTAGAACTTGTAGGACTGGTGAAGATCATCAGCTTTGGATTTTGCTTTCTGCTCTCTGTGACATGTGATATGAGATTTCTCACAGTGCATCACCAGCTCAGGGTTTTTTAGGGGACCTGAGCCAATTTCAATTGGTCACACCGTAAATGCTTTCCCTCAGTGACTTCTCAGAAATGTACAATAATGAAGCCGATGTTGACAATCAAGAAATGCTCTCCATTTTTATGGATTTGATGGGCAGTGTTACAGAACTATCACCAAATTAAGTCACAGCAGAGATCTGTACAATAATATTAGTGAATTAATAGTGAAATAGAATTAAGTCAGCATTAAATTGCAAAGCAAATACAGCAGATAATTAAGTCACAAGTCTAAAGCAACAAGAAATCTAACAAAATCTGGACACCAGAGAAAAAAGGTTTTGAAGAACACCAAGAAATGCCAAATAACCCTGAACAGATAACAAAAAAGTGTAAATAAGATTTCTCCTGGAACAGTGAAATGCTTAACTGAGTAACACTACAAATGTCTGTTTTGGTTCTAAACATCAGCTTGGGCCATTTTGTGTGAAACAAGCCACAAGAGTAGTTCAGGAAGCAAACTGCATTTTTTTTAATGCTAATTGAATCTTCTCCTCTGGGTCTCACTGTTGTTGTGGACACTCAGATTTCTTTCCCCATTTCACCCTCTACACAAAGCAAAGCTGTTAATAAGCTGTTATGCACAGACAGTTATTACACCCAGAATTTAGGAGAGGTAGGACTGAGACTGATAAGATAATTTCCTCAGCTATTTTCAGCACAGTTTCTTAACAACCTTACCAGCAACAATACCCTCATTCATACAACCATGCTCTCAGAGTGCTGGAAATGAATTTTAGTAGCTAGTGACAGTCTGAGGCATCTCTTATTGAAACAGAGAAACAGCTGCATATCTCAAGTGTGTAAACCACTATAGTTTGGGTGTTTTTTACAAAATCTCAAGTGCTTGTTTGGATGGATTCTGTCATACAAACAGTACAGTTGATTGCTGGGGTATACCAAGTTTATAGTCAGTATCTCATAGTACGTTCAGAATGACCAGTTTTGAATTTTGCTTGGTTTTGGTTTGTTTTGTTTTGTGTGGCAGCTTTTCAGATCATTTGGTTTTGGTTGGTTTTGTGGGGGCTTTTTTTGGGTGGTTTTTTTCTTGTTTGTGTGGTTTTTTGTGGGTTGTGTACTTAAGGGGGGTTTTGAAGTTTTATGCAATCAATTTTACTTTGTTGTTTGAAGAGTGTCCAACACAAAGCTATGAACTTCCTAAACACTCAAAGACTTGCTGCTCCAGTAGGCAACTAGCATTTAGGATAAGACAGATCTGGTTACTAATCAACATACTGGCAAAGAATAAGAACTGCAGTATAACTAGAACACAGGACTGGCTATTTACCATTGCTCTCCCCACATTTAGTGCAATTGTACTTTAATTCATGTGTGCTATTAGAGTTGAAGTTTTCCTCAAGTGTTGGGTTGTGTGTGACCAGACTCCAGACACATTCTGATATGGACACATTCTATAGGAAAGAATCAAAAGCTGGAGAAATTCACCACTGAGGATTAAATCAACTAGCAAACTTCACAGCTTTTCTCTCCTGATTCTTCCTATTTCAGGATAGGAGCCTCCCCCATATGAAGACAAAAAGCCCTCAAGTACAGAGAGACTTTAGTCTGAACTTTGGTAACATGACATTGATCCCTAGCTCATCACAGAAACACAGCCACTTTCACATTCAGATTTCACATTGTAATCATTAATCACACAGGTTTAAGACATGATAATATATCAGCAGTTCTCTGGCCCACACAAAACAGCTGCCGTGTTTGCACCTGACCACTCGCTGGTCTGAAACTGAGTGTCATTTATGAGAAGGCAGAAGACAATGAGTTTTTTTGGTAACGGCTGCTTTAAAAAACTTGACAGAATTTAAATAAAACTAAAACTTTTCTTTTAAAAAAGCCTTTGAATAATTTTATCTGACAGTTTAAGTACCGTAAAGAGGTCTTATCCATGTTTCAACTACAATTTTTTTACAAGTGTGTGTAAGTAATCCACCCCTTCAGGTTGTCAAAAAAGTAATTGCTTCAGATAAACTAAATCTGTAATACTTTAATAAGGCACTAATTTGAATTACACTCCTAATGGCAGGTAGACATATCCAAGGATTTCATAGGCATTGATACATTTTTTGTACATTAACCTGTACATAGGTAACATATTTACTTTCAAAAAGCTCAAATGCTAATTATTTAAGCTGCCATTAAGTAAACCCTGGTTTGCCCTTACCCCTCCCAGAAATCAGACAGAAATCAGTTCCCATAGTGCAGAGGATGAGGTGACACCATTAAACAGAAAAGGCATTTTGTTTGCAATGGGCAATTTCAATTTACTGCTACCTGAATTTATATTATGCATAGCTCTCCCTCAAAAATCTTGGTGAGGTTTTAGCCAAAAATTTATTTTCCTGCCAGACTGAAACCCAAGTTGTTTAATTTTATTCATGCTGAGCATTTAGCTATAAGGGCATCAAGGAGTAGGAAAAAAAAAAAAAAAAGCCAAAGCAACCAAACTAACCAGAAAGACGAAGCAAGAAAAGGAGTCTTTGGTAATTTTGAGAGCAAAGTGACCACACTTCACCAGTAAACTGAATTGTCACATACCTCCTCTGGCTACCAGGATGAAAAGAAAGAAATTACAGCCATTCAATTTACTGAAAATTGTAAAAAGTAAGTCCATTTCTGTTTTAAATTGATACAAAAGACAGAAATTGCAAAAGCAGTTGAAAATATATTAAAATATATTAAGAAGTTTTCAACACCGTTTTAGAAACTGAGAAGCAATTTGAAGACAATAAAACTTCTAAAGCAAGATAATTCTTTAGAAGTTTGTTTAAATGTATTACAGTTGGTGATTTTACCTTGCAAACAAGTTATTATTTTAAAGCAAGAAATTAGCTAAAAATATTAGGTACTTCCTACATAGCATGGCCTTCTTACTTCAAGATAGTCCAAAATATTAACTTGTGCTCATTACAAAATAATTTTTCCATCTCTATCAAAAGGACCTCAGGAAAAGTATTTATATTCTGGTTCACCCTACATGCATTAGTGAAGATCATTTGTTGTGAAGTTCTACAAAAGAAGAGATAAATTCAGTTCAAGGAACCAATTTTTTCGTCTCTACTAAAAAATGTTATCTATAGTTCAATAGTAAAATTTTATCTATTTCTAGCATCCCTGTGTCTACATCTGTAACACTAAGCCATCTAAAGGGAGAACCAAATCAGCACCAGACATGTGAGCTTCACTGCTATGTGACCCATGAGGTAATACAGTTCTGGTAACAGTCAATTAATCTAACAAAAATATCTGAGAGCAGTTTTGGCAGCCTGCAGTAGGACTCTGGATTACTCTGATGAGCTGGGAAAAAACCACCCCCTCAAAAACCAGACCAAGTCCCACCCCCTTTCGACAGTTTGAAATAAAACATGCCTGGAAACACATCCCCTTTAAAATCTGCATTTCCTATTTGGTGACTGGTACCACCTGCTCTCTTTTTCAGCTGTGTAACCCAGTATTTAATGGCACTGCAATTTGCCAAGGTCTGAACTCAGCAGAGCATTCATGGAAGGACTGGACAGGGAGAGAATGGAAAGATTTGTCAGCTGAGAACTTTGGGCTGTCAACTCTTTGCCATGTGCTAAGAGACAGTAGCTACAGGAGAAACTCCTGCTCATATATACTCTTATTTTGTCAAAGCTTTTCAGAGAGCACAGCAGCAGATCTCTCATTGTGCAGCATGTGACTGAGATACAGCAGAAGAATGCAGCTTTATATTACAATAATTTAAAAAAAGAAATCACAAAACATTAGGTTCTAGGGTAGCTTGCAGTTTAATGTTGACAATGAAGAATTATTTGAGACTTATACTCATTTATTCTCTTCTCAGCTCTATACACAGTGCCTTATCACTTTAAGAAAGACCTTTCCCTCCTAAATCACATTATTTCCATTACTTAGGGAATTATAATATTTGTACAGTTTATACACATGTAATACAATGGGATTTGCATAATATGAAAGGCATTAGTGGCCTGATTAAGAGAACCACCTGCACAACCTCTCAAGTATTAGTTTCTGGTTATTCTTTTAACCCAAGCATTTCCATCTCATATGTTAAAGCTCCCAGTGAACTGCCAAGTTTTATCTGGGCTACAATGACAGAAGCTGGCACTGCTTAAGGCTCTGTTAATCCCAAAAAGCCAATGTGTGAGGACATGAGATCATCTTGACTCACAGGAGCCACTATGCTCTGTCAATTCTGCTGCCAGGACAGCAACATCACAGATGTGGTGCTGCACATGCTCCTCAACCAGCTGAGCAGAGAGGGAAACGAGATCAAAAGCTTGTTCTTCCTGAACATTGCTCTTGTACTTTTATGGCAACAGACAGATCCTTTCAATCCTAGTGCCTTAAAACCCTGAATAAATTTGTTAATGAGATAATCTGTTTTCACACCTGTGGAAGGTCCTCAAATAATATTTTTATTCTGTAAGCCCTTATCTTGGGGAGAACTGGCTTTCACTGCATCAGCTCACCAGGTGCCCTAGCTGTCTGTGGTAGCAAGGACAGAAAACAGAGCAGCCTCAATTCTAGAGCTCTCTGGTACACAAAGACACTGCAATTAAAGGAAGCCCTTTCAATAGTCTGGTAGTAGTTGGGCTCACCATTTCTGGCAGGCAATCCAAAATTATGGACCTATGTTGGAGAAGACCAACATAGACAGTTATTTCAGAGTGAATTTTCACTTAGTGCTTACATTTGGTGCAGAGGAAGAGGCTCAATTATGCAAAACACTGCCCCTCATCTCAAAGACTGCAGAGTTTGAACCCTGATAATTGACAGTGCCACAGCTTAGGATGACAAAAATCCTTTCACACAGATTCACTGGGAGAGGTAGTGTGCTGTTTTACACATGGATTTCGCTGTAAAAAATAAAGTGGGCTATCTCCTAAAAATGCAAATCCCACCTTATAAACCCTGACTACGGGTTCTCCAGATAGACACTTGAAAAACTCCAGAAAGCAAAACAAAAACCAACTCGTAGCCCTCAAACTTCTCAAAATAGTAAAGGCTTAACTTTCTGCTTATTTTTGCTCAATGTTTTGTTAATCCAACACAGGCTGGAACAACTAAACCTGATACTTAGCTTCCCAAGGAAAAGAAAAAACAAACAAAAACATTCTCCACTGTAGCATAAATCTTCCCCCCTCAGGAATTCTTGTTGCCAGGTTTTGACAGATCAGTTTATAAGTTTTTGGTGCTATAGATCAGATAAGAGAAGCAATCTGTAATCTAGCAGAACAGTTTTGCTACTTGCATGTTTATGTTGGTTCATTAGAGCGTACCGATCAGTAGAGCTCTGCATCTCCAACCAATCTCCCTGTACGGATATTTTACTAAAAACATCCTCTTGAGATCAGTACAAAAGCCTGATGTGCCCCTACAGGCACAGTGCTGTACTAAAAACATTTGTGCAGGTACAAACCCTGCCACAGATCCCTGCAGAACACCACTTTCCAAGAAAACATTCAAGACTGCCCTTGCAGCAGGCAGCCAAGGCTATTACAGGATATTTAGCTCAAAGCCACTTGCCTTACCTCCTTTACTACAAGCTGCTTCATTTACAAATCATTAATATCTTTAAGTGAAGAAGAAAACATGCATCTCTGTGGCAAGAATAGGAGGAAATTCTCTTATGAAGCTACAGATCTATTACAATATTTAAATAATGCTATGATTGTCTTGACACTATTATTAGGTTAATATTATGATTTCACTTTGTCAGCTCAACAAAACTACATATTCATGTCTTGTTTTTCCACAGCAGCTTACCCTGCTGTGTTTATTTTGCTTGGCAACTGGGCTTCAAATTTTCAATAAGTGTGCAAGTTGGAAAGAATTAATTCCATTAAGTAATCTTTTATAAATAAACAAAAGGGATAGAAAAAGTATTTTTCTGATGTCTTGAGATTTTCTGAAGTTGCAGGAAGCTCTTCAAAAGGCAGAGAGAAAATAATATTATCTCAGTGAAACTTGATGCTACAAATGGAAACAGAAGAATGCAAAATTTAAATCTCTTCCTTCAATGTATTAAGACAAGAAGAATACTTACTTTTCTAGTCCAGACATCAGGTAATCACAACAGAATTACAATTTATTGCACTTAATCTGTGTGTAAAACAGAAAAGACAGGTGCTCCTATTTTCCAGTGAAAAGATAGGTGTTTTCTAAAGTAGATACCTTGCATAGTACCTGTGCTCTCCCCACAGTATATTTGTGTTTACACAGTGCATAACCATTAACTAATAGGTTTAGTAGTCTTTCTAGTTTTCTTCTATAAATATTATATAAGGCTCTGCTAGGACAGAAATTAACCCAAGGATCTTTAGGTGACAATTTTGTCAGAAAGAGCAAATTGTGAGCAAGTGATTTTTATTATATAACTTTTAAACAGCATATTTAGTCAATTAAAGATAAGAAATACATAAACCAGATCATGTGGTTTTTCCTCCAAAATTTCATTTCCTTTGTAGGACCAGAACTTATCACTTGCATTTCCACTGAGAATTGTATCATGAGCTGACTTATGGATATTGTTAGTCTTGTTTGCTCAATAGGGTAAGAAAAACAAGTATATGACACAGCAGATTTTTTAGAATGAAAAATTCTATTTGCAATTGCTTTTACAAGCCATCTCAGAAAAACCAGCTCCTGATTCCTAAACAAAGGAATCACTTTGCTAGTGCAAAGTGGTTTGCTAGTGCTGTAGCTTAATACTTAAGACAAAGTAGCAATAAATCTTTTTAGTTCTATTAAAATACCTCTGCACTCAATTCCTCACTGTATTAAAATCACTTTAGAAGGCAGTTGTTTAGCTTCTCATTCTGTCTCCTGATCGTATTTCTTCCTCTTTTCAAGAAGATGACAAGTGGCATTAAAATACTGCTGTATGGGGAGGTTATAGAACATACCACAGATGTTACTGAGTAAAGAATGCAAAACAGGGCTGGGGGAAACAAATGCATGCTGAGCAGACTCATAACTCAACTCTACTTGATGCTTACTTTTATTTGCAGAAAAATGATTACAGTTCTATTCTTTTAATTGATTTTTTTAAATATCCAACTAATTTTTTTTATCCTTCTTCATGATTTGTTGCTTTATAGCCTGTATCTACCAGGGTAACACCAGCAAGAAGCACATCCTGAACTCTCCTACCAATCTGCTGCCAGCAAGAAAATGTCTATCATTAGTCCATTCAGAAATTCAAAACACAGAAGTTGAAAGCTGAATATACAGCCAGGCATAATTTATGAGGTCTTTCTCTATAAAATAACATTTATTAAAATGTATTTTAAAGTTCTCAAATGACATTGAGAGACTTAACACACAAAGACTTAATTGTGATGATTTACACGAATAATTTTTCTATTTTACGGTACTCAGCAAGAGGAAGAAGGGCTGTGTTACACACAGCACTTCATTCAGCACAAGGCAAAGCCCTCCAGAACACTGATGGTTTGGCTGTGCCTGGCAGCAGCTCAGTCAGCTGGGCAAAACCCCACCACCACTATGCAAGCAGTCTCTTTTCCAAGATAATTAGAACTCACAGAAACCACCAAACACTAATGAGGAAACAAATACACGCAAGAGAAAAGAATTCAGACATATTGAGGCCAAATCTGCCCAGAGCACCAACAAATGCTGTGAGCACATACCAAAGAAAGACGATATGTGGCATCTGAAAGACAAAAATAATCACTCTGAGATGTTCCACTTGTTGGCGGCTGAAAAGTCTGCTAAACCCCAGAAACATGCAAGGTGTAAAGGGCTTCAGCTTTGTCAGAGCTGATTTTCCACATGGAAGCTGGCTGGGTTACAAAAACACACTCAGCTGACAGTACAGTTCAAGTGTCAATTAAGATAAGACATCAAACAATTTACTAGTAATTAAGAAGCTACTCAGACATGACAAATACATTTGCTACTAAAATTTGGTCATAGTCTTAAAGGATCTCTTACAATTGTCAGAGAGGAAGAAAAAGACTGAAAGTTACGAATATGGGAAAACGAGGATTCAAAACAAATAGAGTTGAAATAAGAAATATAGTGAAGTTGATTTCTATATAACCCTAATATTACAAAAGACATGAACTGAATCTGGACTTGAAACAAAATTCAAAGTTAAGAAGAGAACATTTCCTCAGACCTAACCAGTAGCCAGAATTTTCTTCAACATGTTTCATATCATTTTTTTCAGAATGTGCTATTAATTACAGTGTTGTTACATACCTGCTAGTTATAATTTTGTAATTCATACTAAATGTCATGACTGCTGATTGAAATACTGTAAATTTTCTAATAAAGTCTTGTCTATGTATTTATACGTAAAACTGTAATTAGGAGAAGACAGATTTTCCTAGGGATATTTTCTGTTAAATTTCCTTTCTTCACTATATCAAGCCCTATGACTTCAAGGCAGCATTTTGTAATCATACACTAAGGGACCACCATTTTACAAAAAAAAGATATCTTTAGGAATGAAAGGGCATAACAGATGGATGAAAAGAGGGAAGAAGAAGCAGAGAAGAAAGGGCAGTCAAAACACCAGTAAAAGAATTCCCTGCTTCAATTGAAGCCATGTGCAAAATTCAAGTTGACAACTGTTTTAGATATTTTGACTTATCAGATATATTTTTTTTAGCCAATACATTCTCTTTTCCTCCTAATTGTTTCGGGGAGGAGGAAGGACGTGGTATTTCACTCCTTTCCCAATTACTTCGATATATTTTTTCCCCAAGTTCTAGTTCTAGAGGTATTAAGCCCCAGTAAAACACCAGCAATCCCTCTGACACAGAGATACTCTTCTTCCTCTTTGTTCCTCAGAACAGTAAATGCACCTTCCCAAAGAGATGCTTTTATGGTAGTTTCTATTGCTTCCCCACCCCCCTTCTTTGGCAGCTGAATCAGCAAACTGACCCAAGTCAGTGCATACTGAGGCAAAGCTGCTGCCAGTGCAAGAGGGGTGGGAGAGCCTTTGATGAAAGTGAGACTACTCCTTTTCAGCAGGACAGCATAGGCTGAGATCCCTTTCAGCCAGCCGTTAAAGTTTGTCCTGCTCCATTCTCTTTCTTGGTCCTTAATACTGTGATTTCCAAACCAGCCCCTGCCCAATGCCCTGGTGGTGATGGTCTTTTAATCTCTCATTCCTCACAGTCATGGGTTTCCTTTGGTTCTCTGCAAGTTGTTCTTTGGCTCTTGCTGGTGCCTCTCAAGCCGTAGGACAATCAGGGCAGAAGGCAGAGAGTCATTAATGAGCATCTAATGAAAGGCAGGGAGACAATTAGTCTGACTGTTGCAACACTGGGAATAAGCCAGAGAAAAGAAGATGAGCAGAAACTGAGCACTGGCAACACAAGCAGCTCAAAGTGGTTTTAGAAGCAGAACAGACAACAGATAAAATCAAGAACAACTCTGCAGGCATTGGGGGCCGACAAGAGGAAGTTTAAGAAACAGAGATGTGAAACAGTATGGATATGAAGGAGTGCCCAGGTCTTAGCAATATTGTGCAGGAGAACACTGGTGGGGCAAGGAACATGGGGGAACAAAAACAGTACAAAAGAGAGCAAAGGGTTATTGTTATCTGGACAGATGGAGGGAAGCTACATCAAAGAAAACAGGGGAAAAGTCTGAGTGTGGTTGAATTGACAGAAGAACACTCATTGATTTTATCCTTCATCTAATAAGTATCTGGGGCAGCCTGAGTTCTGCTGTGTTTTCCAAGGAAAAAAAAAAAAAAAAAAAAAGATCTCTCTCCTGCTTCAATCCTTCCTGAATGCCTTCAGTAAGCAGAACAGCCTCTCCTCTGCTTGGGATAACAGACATGAATTCATTAGGTAAAATTCACACCACCTCATCCTGCTTCCTGACTGCACAATCCTCTTCATCCTGATTAAAGTGCAGTCTTGCTGGAGGAATACACCAGCCTCCAAACCTATTTTTGTCTCAGTCGAGCACAGCTCCAAGTATCATTACCACATGGGGTTACCATTTCCTATCCCACAAGTTTCCGGAACAGCATTTTTCAGGTCAAAATACTGTTTCAGTAAAATCAAATCACTTCCTTCAGAATGCAAATCTTTATACTTGTTACATGAGAGAAGATATTCAAAATTAAAAGCCAGCTTAATACATTACAACATAAAACTCTATTTCAAGAAGGCAAAAGAAAACATTTTAGCATAACAGGATTTTTAAAAAAAATTAGAAAAGTCGAGTACCCCCCCCTCCCCTTGCTTCTACTCTTTCTTCCATAAAGTTCCCTCATCACAAAATTTCCTCTTGGCCTTGACCCTTCCCCTTCAACACTTTCTACAGGCTTATTACTACTTTGGAAACCATTACACTATAACAAAACTTCAAATCTTTTGCCTTATTTGCAGTTATAAGTGTTCTGGTTTTGCTAACACAGTACTTGTTTATGAGTATTAAAAATACTCACTTATGTTCATTCAAATTTTTTTTTTAGTAATGACAAAGCATTTAGAATAATTACCTCTGAATCTTGTCCCCTTTCTGTGAAAATGGCAATTTTTCTGTTCAGCAAAAAATGCATCAGTCTCCAGCTAAAATCTATCTCTCACCCTTCCAGGGAGCAGAGCTGCTGATAATCTCTGCTAACCAAGCACAGTGAGTTCCTAAGTGGGACTCTACCAACTTATTTTGCCCGCATCTTTATGTGTGGTAGAAGAAAGTTTAATTCTGCAAAGCTGAATCAGGGAAAGGTAGAAGACCTCACACTTTATCACCAATGAATTAATCATGGCTCTAATTAGCCAGCATGATTTATGGTCTTCTCTTTTATGATAAAAACAGTCAAGTAGTAAGTTAATTGTGGTAGATTCTCCACTCCCTCCACTTATTAAATGAGGACACAGTTTTGCTCAAGATAGAATTTACCTTGCTCTAGTGCAAGATTTTAATTAGCATTAAAATACATTATATTTAGCCCTATATTTAATCTAGAACATCCATAGCACAAATCAGTCGCCTCAGCATAGCAATAGTTTTAGAAATCTAGTCTGAGTACAAGATCATGATTTGGTCTGTGCATTCAGATCCCTAAATATAGTCCTAAACTTCTTTAAATGGCCAAAAGCATAAGAAAAACAGGTTTATGAACTACAGACATATTTTGGGCTAGAAATCTATTTTTTAATAGATCAGAGGGTGGGGTTCACCACTATGGAATGAAACTATTTGAGCATGTAATATCTTTCACCTGCCTGACCATCCAAAATGTAAAAATTTGTCGCCCTTACTGATGCTTAACTGGTTAAATAGGTAGGAGTAATGGAAAAGAGACAAGATATTTCTCCTCTTTTCTTGACACCTGGAAACTGTAGAAAAAGAGGGACAGAGAACATTAATCAAGCACAGGAATAAAACCCTACAAGAAATAATGAGTGAGGCAAGATCTCAGGACAGTCTGGCAAAGGATCAGCTCTATAGAAGGCAACAAGCACTATGGGGAAATACAGATGTGTTGGCAAAGGGTATAGGAAAAGAGGAGAGATAGAGCTGGAGGGAGAGATGCAAGTAACTGAGGATGATACACTGGCAGAAGCAGAGTCCTACTGAAGGCTGCACTGCTACACAACTGTAAACCAAACCAGAAGCCCTGCCCACTCATTACTCCTTTCTCATGAAGCCAAAAGCACATTATGTCTTTTTTCAGTACCCTGTTCTCATGGAGTTACAGTATTAGCTCAAACTGCACAGGCCTGCACTGCAAACCTTGGTACTGACTTCCAGAACTGGTTCATTCACATGTAAAATTTCTTAAGAGTTTCTAACTTCAGAAGCTCTACCCAAGAGCATACAAGTCTAGCACATTTCTCAGGAATCATCAGCAGGCTAACATAGAGTTACAGGATAATACTGCTTGAACAATTGTTACCATCATCTTAATCCCACAATTGCCTCTGCCTGCCCTGCACCCCAAGCAGAGGCAGCCTATAGTTCCAAAACTGGGTTTGTGCTTGTGCCTGAGCTGCTGCCAGCACCACACTGACATCACTGCCTCTGTAACAAGGTTTATTTGGTCCCAGCTTGTTATCCAGGTCCTGCATTAACCCACCATGAACACATCCCTGAGCACTGAACCACTTCTAACTTCCTCTGACAATCCTTTAATCTTTAACCGCCCTTCATGTTTTCTCTGCATCAACTACACCTACAGACGTCCAATTACCAATACCTACAGAGTGATTTGCAGAAGTGACAAGTACCCATCCACTCACCTTATGATTTAAACAAGTTTCCTAACATATCAAGTACCTAAAAAATAAAATTCACTGAGTTCTTCAGTGTCAGACAAGTTTATAGTATTAACCTTGCATCACACAGCCCCATGTCTAAAATGTATCTACAGCTAATGACAGACATTTTTCTCTCTCATACACACAGTCTCCCATAATAGATCCAATTTAAGGATGAGTTCATTAATACTTGTCGCAATACCACAATTGATGACAGTGCCATACACAAGTCTAGGCATACATTAACATGCCTGGGGTTTTTTATGGCAGGGCTAGAATAGCAAGTAGTTAATAATACATGTGACCACACACTGAAAGATGGAGAAAAAAATACCTTTCACAGGGAGTGTTGAATAAGGAAGAAATAAGAGGAAAAGAAAGGAAAATTAGAAAATGGAAAGAAATGAATGATTATGCCATATACTAACATACCAAATTTGGTTTTCATAACTCTGCTGAATGCTGAAATTTCAGTTTTGTGCATTTCACCTTGTAGTCTTTATAGCATTTCAAGGAGAGGAATATTAGCTTGTTATTAAGATGGCATGTAGCATCTAACAGTCTTTAAAACTACTACATAGCAAATCTACTATTTAGAAAACTGAACCTCTTGTAGCATCAATGTTATCTTGTGTTTAACCTACATACTGGGAAAATCCTTTCTGTGAGAAGTGGCACCATTTCAATATTTTTCATGACAACCGTTATACCAGATGTATTGTTGTCCCATTATTAGTACATACTGATAAATTTTATGATGGGGGAGAAAAATCTGTTTTAAAAGCACTGAGAGCAATAAAATTACAACACAAGAACAAAGCTGTAATTATAGTGTACAGGTTTGAAGGTATTTAATGAAGTATTATTAAATACATGTCAGTAAAACTAAAATCTTGGGCAAGACTATAATTTGATGTCTATCCTCAATATTCTTAACATTAGCTCCTCCAAAATATTTAAGTACTAGACACTACTGTCCAGAGACTTATCCTGCCAGAAGAGAGGAAGCAATGAATGCCCACACCATAACAAGTTCATAAAATGTCTCTGTACTGACAGAAAACCTATTTCCAGTATCCCACAAATAACTCAAGTTATGAAATAATTTATTATTTCAGCTGCAAGCAGGGAGCATACTAAGATGCATTTATAATAGAATGGGAAGAGGCATGCAGTGAGTAATATTTCAGTGCAATTAAATATAATTTCAACAATAAATTAGGTACCATTGTAAAGCCAGTGCTTTATATAAACATCACTGATGACAGTACATTAGAGTGCATTTGTTTTATTTATATTACAGCAAGAAATATATGTTGGTTCTAGGATGTTTTCTCTGTTGAAATCAAGGGTAAAATCAAGCAGTCTGTGTGAAGTGCAGCTCTGTTTTACTTATTAGAACACAGGCTCCGCTATTTTTGGTTTGCAAGACACTGTTTGAGACTAGAGCATATGTTACTTTCTTCTAAGCTATAATATTTTAGCCCAGATGTGTTTGAGTACACACATAGCAAAGATAATTAAAGGATTTGCTGCAATCACCTCTAATTTTTATAAACGTGTGAATAGCAGGCTTAACTACTCAAAAAACTCCAAAAGAGTTCTCCAGAAATCAGGGAAGACGTTAAATCAGTGTCTGGTGGCAGGGGAGCAGGTGCCATCAAAGACAGATGCTGTTTCCATCTCTTCAAACACTTCAGCCCTGGAGAAGAGCTTGAGCAAAGACATCCAGCAGAGGCAAGTTGGAGGAAGCTCACATTAGGGGTGGAAGGTACTGTGGCAGAGAAGAGGCAGCTGTCAGGCTCCTGAACCTACAAACTGCTACTCCCCAGAGCAGTTTTATGAACCATAAGGAAGCACTGGAAGAAGTTTGGACACCATTGCCCAGCTTAGGCAGTTGTTCTTGTAACCTGGTTTGTGTAGATTTTGAAACAGACATAACTATTTTTGTCAATGAATTCCTGACTAAAGATTTAAAATGCTAAATGAAACTATCTGACATGCAAGAGAGCTCTAGGGAAATCCAGCACTACTGATAGCACTTAGACTCACATCTGCAAGAGTTTGTAATAGTTCGAGTTTTGAAAGGGAACCTTTGAGAGTTGACTAAATGCTAAGGAAAATAGATTGACTAAAAAGTTGATAGAGCAAAGAAGCATTAAATTATTCAACAGCTACATCCTACATACTTCCACAGTGCAGTATAATCCTGATTTAGCTGTGCTCCCATGAGTTGCCTCTGAATATACTCTGGCGTTTATAAATATGCTATGAAACACGATATTTTCAAGAAGTTAAGAATTAGAAGTTGGCAGTAATTCTGTGACTGGGTGAACAGTCTCTTTAGAGATCAAATGTCCCAGTCTAGACTCTTACCCCCTCAGCCCTCCTGGTTCAGTGTTAGCTAGATAAAAGCCTGCAAAACAAATCTTTTTATTTTCTAATTAACCATTCACATTATGTTTTACTGTAGGAAAATCTAGGAGTATTTAGGGTCTTAGACTTTGTAGCGTGAAAGTTTCTTCTCCATTACAAGCTCTAGACAAAAAGAGCATTTGAGGCTACAAGTGCAGACATAGCTTTAATCAGGGTTTATTTAATGCCCAAAGCAGTGAGATAACTCATCCATCAGCAGAGCTAAGAGATGTGGGCAAGAACATATGCTCCATCATCTCAAATAGATGATCAACTCGCCTTTTCATTTCCCACCACGCGACCAGCAGTCATGTTTTCTCAGGCAGAGCGTGGCTGAAAGCTCTCAAGGAAGCAATTTTACCCACTCTTCCCTGAAAGGGCCAGTGCCTTAAAGGCATAATTAAGTCCTAAATACATAATAGTTAGTGACATTTAGCAAGGCATGTCATCTCTGGCAAACTGCCACTGTAGAAGAAACAGCAAACAAATCTATTTGCATTGTTTTCTGTTGGTTTGTAATTTTTTTGTAACTATTGTCAGCAAGTGCAGAAGAAAGTATTAGATGAAATAAGCTGGTTAACAGACTGAATTAATTATACTGATGCAGTGAAAAGAACTAATATATTTTGTAGGAGGCAATATTTGGTGACAAAAATAATCTCTTTAAAACCACACAAAATGCTTTGTTTCTGCTACCAGCACTTGTATAGCTTCCACTGCTTGCAACTATAGAGCTTGGCAAATAAAATAATCATTAGAAATTCAGAGCACTATCAATGTCCTGCTCAGTTCTGGATTAAACAGAACTTCCCTCAGCCCTGCCCAGCCTCACACACACCTCCTCCTCCACATTCCCTCTAAAGAATCAATGTTTCACTTAAAACGTTAGCAGAAGGGTATTACTGGGCAAGAATGGCCAAAAAACCCATAAACACCTCAGCCTGCAGTCTCCTTGCTCCCAAAGTTACACCACAGCAGTTGACAGGAATATTTGGTCAATCTCCCACAGGAAGAGGGGAAAAAATTAATTTCAGAAAAGAGAATAATGAATTCAGGATGTGTCAGAACTTTTTAATTTAAATGTTTCAAACTCAAAGCCAGTAAAGAAGAGCATGGAAAATGTCAAAAAAGACATCATATTAAACAAGGAAATTCTGTTCAGGTGCTCCCCATTAGAGATTACATGAATAATCTGATTTCTTCTCTGGTCCCCTTCCTCCAATCTCAATATTCAAATTTTATCTAAAAGACAATGAAATAATTTTCAGCTAAGCACCCCAGGTCATACCTAACCCACTCAGTCAGTTCTTTTACACTCAAGAGCCTTCCTGGTTGAGAAAAATTATTTGTGTATTCTGTCAAAGCAGGTAAATCCCAGGAACCATTTCAGTGGTTTCAGAATTACTGCCTGAGCCTCTGTCATGCCCTCTGCTTGAATTGCTGGGGAGCACAGGCTCCAGTAAAGATTCTGGATTTGGCACTGGGTACCCCCTGCAGCATGGGGCTGTGCTGCTGCCAGCTTCACTAAGGCAACAGCAATCCTCAGTAAAGGTGGCAATCAACTTCAAAACTGACAACGTGAGATTCCAAGCTCCTCTATTAACAGAAGAGTCTTCTGCATTTAATAAGGAGAGGATCCTTTTACTAAGGGTTTCAGTAAGTGAGCATTTCATACACTTTGAGAGAATAGAAAATCAGTATTTCCTGTCAATGACAGCAAGATCCAGCCTTACTGCACAAGACACTCTCTGCAATATCAAGTTTAGATAAACTGAGTTTATACACATGCAAAGTTGTTCTTCATATTACAACACAAGAACATTCACCATCAAGCCACAGTCATACCTCTAGCAGAAACTGCTCACCTCATGATACAAGACAAGGATAATCTCTTAGCTCCAGGGGCCAGGTTAGAAAGGCCAAGCAAATGAACACTACAACTTTGCAAATATATTTGTTGAGCAATTAGATTTTTTTCCTTCTTTTCCATTTTAGCATGGGATTGCTAAAATCCCATGCTAAAAATTGCAAAAATTGCACAAAAGTTTTCATCCACATGAATAGTTATCTTCTCTTTAGCTGGTTTTAAGGTCTGATTTTCACCTTCATTTATTAGAAAAGGGACAGCGGTAACTACAAATTCAAATTAATTTCAACTACCCTGTTTCTTACAGAATCTTTGTGGGGTACTGAGGGACACTTTCAAGGTTTGCTAGCCTGTGTGTTACTAACATGACAAGCTCACATTTCAGTGCAGTATTAATGCACCTGTGAGCAACAGAGCATGGAAATCATTATTTCATTACTTGAGTGCTGTTCACATCTTGAGCATCTGGAAGTGCCTGAAAAACCTCAAGGGCTGTGGACCATAAAATGCACCAAAAAAAGCATGATTTACAAGTAGAACAAAATGCTATTTAAAAATTCCAGCTTACCAAATGAGATCTTAATACCATTTAACACCTTTTTACAACTACTAACCATATATGCTCAAAGCAAGTGTGCTTTTAGATTAGAACAAAACTGCAGCACTAATATGAAGAGTAAAGACTCACTGAGAATATTGCTTGCCACTTGTGCAAAACGAGCAGTGCTTTCTGTTTCACAAAGTGACAATGCTTTGGATACAACAGGCTACTGGGATTTAAAGTTATAAAGCCACAGGAAAATAAGTGCCTAAGATAGATACCCAACTCCTCACCTTAAATACCAACAGAATGCAGAAAACACCATTTTGAAATAAAGCACTTGCATACAGCATATAAATGAATAGAAAACAGATGCTGGAAAATATTTTAAGTAGCAGGTTTGACCCTTATTTTAAAAGGCTTTGGATGAAAGTACGTGTCTTTTTGCAATTTCAGTTATCAGACATCTAACTTGTTCCAGGTTAGAGGTGCAAAGCTCGTGTTGGGTGGCCTACCAGCCTGGTCTCCAACACAGCATGTGAAAGGAAAACGTGAAAAGAAAACATCTGTCCCCTTCTGGCAGAGATCAAACAGAGAAAGCTTCAAATTTCATTTATGATGTTTATAACTTTTCTTCTGTACTTAGCAATTTCATGCCACCAGAAATGTTGTTTTACAACACACAGAGGAGACACACAAGCCTTGATTCTGTGCTCCAGCTGCAAGACAAGCAGAAAATCTATGGAATGGAATCCTACTCCATCCAACAGGGACAGGTCTTCTATAATCCTTTCAAGGCTGTAGTGCTCCAAGGCAGTGCAGGAAGGCTCCTGGCTGTCAAAAACTACAGAAAGGGAAGGAAAGCTCAAAAAGAAGAGCTAGGGAAAACTGGGTCACAAAAGACAGTCCTCTTCAGCTCCAGAGCCCAAGTCCAGGTGATGGGTAACTGCAGCAATGCTCCCTGCTGCTGGCAGCACAGCACTCCTCTTTGCACCCCAGGCAGCTGTCACCACACATGCCACCAGCCAATGGGGCAGCACAGGCAGTGCTTCTTGTGACAAAAGCAGCTCTCACACCCATCTCAGCAAAGTGGTACATACACAATTAAATTTATGCCTGACTCACTGAATGTGCTCCACAAAAGTTGGGGCTTGGCCAAACAATCCTCAGGACCCCAGAGCCAGCTTCCCCATTTGGTTTTCCGTGTGCTTGTGAGGGCACAGCTCAGAACAGACCCAACCAGATTAGTTCACAATCTGCTGCTGATTTGAAGTTAATTTAATTTAATTCGAAGTTTTGCAGTGAAGGGTTGGGGAAATTTGCTCTTTCTCCCTCTACCTTCTGAGATTCTGGATCCCCAAATCTCCTCACTACAGAGATATCACTTGAATCACTTCAGTGAGCCACCTGTTTTATACTGCATCTGGATGGCAATTTTCTCTGAGGACAGCACCTGTCTCTTACTCCATAATTCTATTGGCAGCACAACAGGCCTCACACTTGCTGGACCATGACTCATTACTATTTTAACAGAGTAGTGAAAATATTATCAGTAACAATTATGCCACAAACATCAGTTAAAAAAAAAAAAAAGTTGGGATTTTATTCTTACTGTTAAAAAAAACAAAACAACACAAACCAGAACAAAACAGCACCAAAAACAAGGCAGGAATTCCTTCTTTTTATATAGAGCTTCAAACCCAGGGGCAATTACCGCAATTATTTCATACATTACCCCTTGTGCTATCCAGGATAGAGGAAATGCAGCTAAATTGCTTATCAGAACTAGAGCATGCAAGTGAATTAGATCCAGTGAATGCTGTAGCTGTGTCTGATTCTTGTTTAATAGCTTTGGATGATACCATTTGGCATTAATTTCTCTCATTTTGTTTTGTCACACTTGGCATTTACTTCTGTGGTACTCAACTTCACAATCAATACAACTGAAGGTACAGTGATGCTGAAAACATTGCTTTAACATCCTAATTGTTCAGTATATATTTGCATATTTTCTTCCATCTTTGATCACAGCATTGCACAATTATCTCAGCAGTATTTGTTTCCAGTGATGCAAAGCGCTGGAATTATTAAACCTTGTTTTAACCTTATGCTTTTTTACCTCAAAGTACTTTCCTTTCCCTCCTGTTTCAATCTGGAACTCAAAAGGTCAGCTATGCACATTTCATTGCAAGGCTTCTGGTATTTCCTACCTTTGAAGGTATAGGTTAAAACAAAACAAAAACCTAAGCCACACTGACAGTTCAAATACAGAACTTCTCATTTATTTTCCCTAAGCTCACACAGTTTGGAAGATTGAAAGAAGCATAGTCAACATCATTAAAATAAACATTCAAAATCTTTAAAAGTAAGATCTAGGCAGGCAGTTTGCAGGTGCCACAAACAAACTGAAGCCTTCCATGGTATTTTGCTGACAGGATTCTTCCTTTGCTCCTAGACTCTAATCTTCAACTAACATCCAGCTATGGTGGACATGTAGAAACAAAAATGGAATTTGTCTGCTATTCATTTGAGTTTATGTACTTGCACTACAATATAGCAATATTTTTATTTTGGTTACAAAGGAGCAACAAAGCAGGAAATTGAATCTTCAGAATAGTGAGCACATAACAAGCACTAAGACAATGGCATTTAAACAATTTCCATCATCTTCTCTCTCCCTACCCAAATCAATAACTCAATTATGGAATCACACTCCACTTTTAGTCAGAGCACTAATAAAAAGACCGAGTCTTCAGGGAAAACCAAAATTCCAGTATAAGTTATGCCCTGAGTTTAGTGACTTCTGTGCAGAAACTGTCCTGCAAAAGCACTATCTGTAACTTGCCACATTCATAACTATTTTTTCTCCTCCTCACATCTGAGTAGCCCCCCATGCCCAGCCAGCTCCAGCACCACACAAAACTGCAATGCCCCCCTGAGCTGCCCTACACCCTCACAGTGCTCCTGCACCTGCCATGAGACAGCCAGAGCCAGGTCAGTTGAGAGACACACACAAGAAGGAAGTTTGTAACTGATTCCTTTAAAAAATGCTTTGCTAGCTCACCCAAACATCCTGCCTCATTCCATAAAGGTGTGCTATCTACCTGTGACTATTTTGAAGCCAAGAGACACTTGAGTCAAAAATATGCCCAGAAGGGCACAATGTTTCTGGATGGAAGGATCATCAGCAATAAAAGCTTTTGAGAGGGAAAGTCAACCCAGCACACAAAGCAAATGCATTTTAGTGAAGAATGCATTTGGGCCCAGCACTAACTGGGAGGAAAAGCAATCCTCTGGGTGCCAGTAAATTCATCCTATTGGTTTTTAAATCCCATTGCTCATAGCCAAACTAAAAAAAATCTGGCTCATTTAAAAATATTAGAGCACATCTTCCTAATCTTCAGTATGTCCCAAACACACGTTTATATCAAATCAACATTTCCAGGGTTACCCACAATTCAACATCAAAACTGATTAATGTTCATTGCCACCTAATTTGTTGCATTTGTTTCTAGATATTCAATACATAAATCAGTGACTGTCAGCTTGAATAACTCCCTTTTCCATTTTTCTCTATTCCATTGCACCTGCTGCTTCTCAAGAGTGATTACTTAATTGCAAAGTAAAAATCATGATTTAATACTTTAGCTAGGAGGAACAAAGTTTTTTTTGTCATAGATCAATAACGACTGAGTTGTGCAGTTTGCAATTGAACTCATGTTAAACATTTTTTGTCATCTTCTGTAATATGGTCCCAAACCACAGAAGGAAGACAGATGACTGAGAATTTGCTAATACCACTGGCACATTTTGATTCTTCCCTTGTCCCCTTCAGTGGCCTACTTAAGATTTTCATCTTCTGAACTGCAGCAATTTCTTCTGCATTTGTGGGAGTTTTATTATTTTCCCCAAAATACATCGTAATGTATCAGTGCTATAATCCTCATTTAGACAATGGAGCCACAAATTCTTAGGGAAATTGAAAACATCTCAGCTTAGTCCTATCATAATCAGTAACCTTCTAGTTTCTTCTGTGTTCCTTTGAATTATCACAATAAGAACACTGGAGTTTTTTGCTAGAGGAGAATTTTTAAAGTGAGTAAGTCTGTTTCCTCCCACTGAACCAAGGAGAAAGCAGAAGCATCTTATAAGCACCTATTGCCATCCTACTTACAAATTTATACTCCACAAATATTATCTGAAGCCCTTCACTGCAGATTTGAAAACAGCTGGAAGAAAAACCAGAATTTTGCCACATTCTTCTCCTTTTTCTTTGTTTAAATATAGTGATAAGCAATTCAGCTCTGAACTTAACCATCCAGTGACTGGCTTTTCATCATATGCATTTGCAAGCTGCTGCAGGTTGTCAGTCCACACCTCTAGTGTGCTCAGCTGTCCATGAGGGCTTTGTGTTTGGTGAAGGATTTCAATGCTGCTGTTAAATAATACATTTTTCCTTAAAGTAAGCAAAAGCTTTTGGACAGAGGGTGAAGTCTCTAATGCTTCACTAAATAAATGAGCTATTACCTTGTGTAAAACAAAACTACAAGGCTGACCAGAAATCAAATTTGTATTTCACTTACACTCATGCATTGTTTCCTTTACTGGCTCATGTAAATATTTACCTGAGAAACTGGTAAACTATAAAATAACACCTCAGTTGACACTGTTAGTTTTCAGAAGTAGACTCCTAATCTGACGACTTCTGAGCTAACAGGTTGTAGGTTTCTGACTTAAAGCCTTACTGTTAGGAGTTTGAAAGGAAGTTTGTCCATGATAAACTAAACTAATTTTGAGTGTAAAATTTTTTATCCCAAGTGTCTTTGAAAGGTAGCCAGTTGTCCATGCTAATGCAGAGCCTATTCTTTTTACCACTGAATATTCAGTTTCTTGTGGAAAAAGTTATGTATGTTCATAATTGTCCATTCAGATGTCAGGTCCTGTTTAGCTTTCAAGGTTCCACACAATTAAACTATTTTTAAATTACAAGACACCAATCATTACTTGATTACCCATTACCATGTAAGTGAATTAGGAAAACAACACTCAGCATTTAATAAAACATAAAACAGATTAGAAATTAAGTGCACAATTGCTCTATTGAGTTGTTTTCAACGAGCTCTCTCAAGACTTAAAAAATATATGTTGAACACTTTGTTTATAGTGCTCAATTTTGCTTTTAAAAACAGGATACTTCATTATTTCATCTTATAGAAGGAACCTGAAATTTACCATTAACACTATCAAAGTGACAGTCAAATGTACTGAATGCACAACTTTTTGTATTAGAGTGAATATATCTACCTGACACTGTTGTATATAATTCTATCAGATTTGAACACATTAATGTATTCAGCCATACTCTTTCAGGCACTGAGTATCCAAACAAGCACAAGGTTCCTTAAAAATATTTTTAATCCCTGTGTTATAGCAGAAGATATTAAGTGCCATATAATTATTTTTATTTAAAAAGGAGAGGGAATTCTTGTTCCAGCAGCTGTGATTTTCTACATAATTGTTCACTTAGTTGCCTAACTTTGTCTATAAAAATGTGCTTTATACATAAGGGTTTCAATTCACCACAAAAGCATGCACTGAATAAGCCCCTCTGTTACTGTTTAATTACTTGGTCAAATGTGATTAATATTGGAGGGCAATATCAAAAATCATGGGAAATAAAATGCACAGGGGCAGGGAAGAAAATAACTTGTCTTAAGCCTTGGTGCCCCTGGAAGCAGGAGTAGAACTTACTGCAAGATCAGGTTCTTAGCCCATTATCCTTGTTCCCACTAAGCAGGAGCAGATGCCAATAGCAAGACCTGAGTGATATTATTCATATTTGTGTCACCAAGGTCTGAGATGATCCTTTCTTTCCATGTAAACACTTAGACCTGCCAATGGCAAAGTACCTTATCCCACTGAAATGACCTCCACCACCTCTGGCTTTCACTCCAACATAGTGAGAGAGATGAAGTCTTTGGTTCTTGTGACCAAGCTAAATTCAACCACATACACTTGCTCCTTTTTCCTCTAGTAATCACATGTGAGAGTTTACATCTCACATCCTTCCTGAAGGCATTTTAGCCACAGAGAGTCCCTCTCAATTTCCAGCTGATGCTGGGCAAACACGAGTGACTTCTCCAGATTCTCCAACGTGCCAGGATCCTGCTTCCCACTGCAATGGTGACACCCAGTTAAAAGCATTTGCTGGAGATGGGGAAACGATGTTCCATGGCAGTTTAAGGTATTTCACTATGGTCATCTAACATCTCTCAGGCTACTTTTAGTGCACAAGTGCTGCTCAATAACACTGAAGACCATGTATCAGAGAATGTGCTGCCCCTAGGCTGAGAGGACGCATAACCTGTTTTTAGTAAAGCATCTTGTAGTGCTACAAAACAGACAGCTGAGCAATTCCCACTCACAAAGAGTGAGACAAAAAAAAAAAAAAGAAAACCAAGGCAACTGGTCCAAGCATTATGTACTGAAATTTTTTGAAGAAATACTTGGAAGTAGATTTAGGAAGGAGTAAAACATTAACCCATTTATAAATAAAATACAAAATAAAAAACCCGAAGTGTGGTTAGCCTAACAATTACAACTTGTGTTCAATTAGTAGATGTAAGAAAAGACGCTTCAAAGAACATTAACGTGAAAAATATCAAAGAAAAGAAGATGTTTAAGATAGTAGGAATAGCTACACAGGGATCCACATTATTATAATATTGCCACTGGACCATTGCTTAAACCTAATTTAGACTCCTTCCATCCTATACAGCTCTAGAATTACTAGAAAAACAAATTGGAAAACCTATCTCCATGGAATAAGATGCCTATAATATCAAACTGTTCCATAAATGGGATAATTTATTTATCATTATTTTGGTTGAATTGTGAACAAGCAGGTTTAACAAGTAAGCTTTGCTGGACAAACCTAAATATCATTTCAGCATACAGCTAATGTGTTTCACAATGCCTAACACAAAAATTAATTTTCTTTTAATAGGAAATGATCACACTGCATTTTATAAACACTGAAAAGAGATGATTCAGTCAAGAGTAAAAAAGTAATTTTCCTTTCCTCTATTATGCTTTTTTTCTTTTCTCCCAGGGTATATGAGGGAATAAATACCTTTTAAAGAGTAGTTGTTTAAGACTGATCTTATCTTTTACCTCAGGTCACAGCACAAGAGGATACATTGCCTTTTTCTTTTAGTGGCAAAGGATTTCTTACTAAAAGGACATGGTCACTCCTGTTCCTAGGAGAAATTATTATCCAAGAAATAACACTATAATAGAGTGTGAACATGCAGGCTGGGGCTATCAACGTTTGTCCTTGCTCTTAAACTTGCCTTTGTTAATAATAAATTGTCTAAATTGTTTCATAATAATGACAATCTTCCCCACAGGATAAGAACCAAGATACTTGTTTTCCTTCCTTTTACTCTATCAGTGACAAAGAAACGTCCTTTCTTTCCACTGGGCTATTTGATAATTATGAACAATTAATCATTAGTCCAAGAGTTGATACTATGGGATTTTAAAGTATTACAATTGAGGAAAAACTGAGCATAACACTTAACTGTTTCGATATATTTTTCTGCACTTGCCAGTGTCTTCTGTAGCAGTTTCATTTCAAATTGGATGCAATTCAAAGAGACAGGAGCAACAGCAACTAATGCCAGGCTGAGGTCAGGTCCAATTTCTTTTTGAAAATGTTGGATAGTCACGTTTTATTTCAAACCAAAAATATGTTTAAGCTGGAACAGAACCAGAAGGACAGTCTGGGAGAGCTGCTTCACAGTTTAAGAACCCTATTCACCAACAACTGATGATAAAACTATTAAAAATGGGATTTTTATCAGCACATGATGGAATTAGAAGCAAGCACAAAGAACATTCATTAAATAAGTTTGCATTATGACAACAATTAACTTGTTCTATTTAGTATGACCTTATACGTGAGGCTCAGATTCATGACATGAAATTCAGATGATCTAGAAGTTGAGATCAGATAAGCATCCCAAGACAACTAATTAAGAGTAATCAATCAGATCCAAAAAATCTGCATGAGCCAAACCTATCACAAGTCATTCAGCAACAGGTTTTTTTAGAATGCAACAGGAGTTGCAGTTTTTTGGTCCACTGGCAGAGAAGGACACCAAAACTCTACCCACAAGATGAGAATTCCCAGTGCTCTTCTATTGCACCCGCCTAGCATCAGGGAACAAAGCAAGCTGAGCACGCAGTATTGCAGCACTCACACCACAATCCTATTTTAGAAGGCTCAGCTCCCTGGTCAAAACCTTGTCAGACAAGCCCATTAAATGATAAAAAAGAACCTACAAATAAGCTCTAACATGATTTCAGCTCACCAGATGGTGGTATTAAGGTATTGCAAGAGGCACTAAACAGTGTTTGAGCAATGTTTATTGTCTGCCCCAATATGTTTCTTTAATAGTGCTGGATGTATGAGGAATACAAAGTGCTCCATCTCTTGCTCACTTAGTGAAAATCATTTTCCAAAATCTGCTGCACATAACAGGAATCATCAGCTTTTAAAGCAACATGCCATATGGCATTCCCAAATTAGAGGTTAAGAGGAACAAAATCCCATCAAGTCTAGGCAATAGTCTTTCTCAGGGAGAGAAGATGTTTCCAATCATGTTTTAGAGGCATTTGTCTGACCAGACACAGTAGCTCAAGTGGAACTCCTGCACTGGCCTTTCCTGCTCTATTCAGTATCTCATAACCCACCCATGGGACATGTTCTTGATTGCTCAACACTCTGCAGGCAAATACTCTTACACATTAACTGGGTGTCTTGTTCTTTCCACTGTTTTTCTACCCAATTTATACAAATTCATATTTATGTTTTGCATAATACACTGCTTAAGTATGAAACGAAAGCCTGCTTAAAAGTTAAATGACAAATGCAGTTTCTTCACTACTCTGTAACAGTGTTTTACTCCCCATAAGCTTATAAACTGAGTTATAGACAGAAGACAGACTGGGAGTTTGCTCTGTGAAAAAAACACCAACACTCCTAAGATGGAAGAGAAACAACAACGGTATTTGAGAAGATACTGAGATCTGGGAAGACTTACCTACTTCTGAAGTTCTCTTAAAGCTAGGATTACTCTATTTATAATACAATAGCAACCTACTTTCTTCCCCCCAAAAAACCCAACAGAAAACCCAAAAATACACAACCAAAAACCATATCAAAACACTCAGTGAGAAGAGCCACCTAAATAGATGAAGATTTATTTCAAAAGTTCACAGAAGTTTCAATTTTGTGCTGTGCTCTCAGCACAAAAAGAACATGAATTTCATGGCATGAGTCCCAATGATACCTGAATTCACTGCACTGCTAACTGCTAGTCACCAAATCCCAGGGGTGATTGTGATAACAGTATTTGTATTTTAGTTACAAAAGAGTAACAAAGCAGGGAAGAGGACTTTTTTTCCTCAAGTCTAGGTCTTAATTGCTAAACAACGCAAGGCAGCAAACTCAGCAGCATCAGCACAGTGTGTTCTACTAATAAGAGGAGATGCATTTTTTGTGTGAACTGGGAAAAAAAAGCAAACCCAACAACCAACAAAAACAAATTAAAAGCCCCTCAAAAGCAAAAATCAATAAAACACCAAAACAAGAAACAACTGGGGAGGGCAGTCAGACAAAAGACCAAATATTACGGTATAATTTCTGTTTCATACCGCATAAACATAACTGTTCAGCAGTTACTCAGCAATTGCCAGACAAAAGAAAGCTTTTTGTTTTCTTGAAGATACACAGGATAATTATGCCAAGTTGCCTGAGACACTGCTGTAGCTTGTAAAGATTATGCTTTATAATAATGAATCATCACACAAGATAGCAGTGAGCAGCCCTAATACCAAACTTAGAGGCTGTTATTCATGCAGTTCTTGCACTCAGTACTGTATCAATAGATCGCCTACATAGTTTCCATACCATCATTAAAAGCTTGTTTGTCTACATACATATTTATGCACTCAGCCCACCAGGTCTTCTGACTGGATCTGGTTCACAGTCAACTTTCTTAAGGTCAACAGTTCTTCATCAGGAAAGAACACAGGCCAAGACTATAAAAAATATAGGTCTTTACACTTTGAAAGTCAAGATCTGAAAGGGGCAGGCAGACATGAAGGCATTTTTCAAAGGACTAAGAGCTGGGTTAGGCTCTAGTCTAGAAAGTACAAAGGCTACATATATTATATAAGATTTCTCTCATTAAGGGACCATAAATCTTGAAGTACAGATAACTACAGAGAATCAAAGGACTAGAGAGAAGGAATTCCTGCTAATGTACTTTTACCCTGAAGAGTGACTTTGTTTAAAGAGCAAAGCCACATTCCATCATCTCCGAATCTCAACAACAGTCAAAATTTTTCCAGGAAGAGAAAGGCAGTTCTAATTACCTCTTTTAAACTCCCCAAAAAACTTGAAATTCAGGCTGCTTAGTTCTGACTTTGACAAAATCTCCATAAATGTGGATCAAGAGCACAGGAAGTCATACCACATTTACACACCTTTTAATTCTGTGGTCTTGGGAACCACACAGAACAGGCAAAGATCTGAAGATGATGCAGAGCAGCTGGCCTTTATTCGAATCCAGTCACCACTTTCACTCTTAACACCAGGGCCAGAAGAACCAGTATATACTTATCCATTCCTGGGTTGGATTCACTGGGCTGACAGGTGTATGTAACATTACTGTCAGAAATTATGTGAGAGCCTGCAAAGCCACCAATATGCAGCAATCAGAAACACGGAGTTAGCAGGATGCTATTTTTAGGTCGTCATTTTAAGCTACAAACCCCACAGTTTAAGGCTTCCTTTATTCTTTCTTTTTCCGAGCTCAGTGAATTTTGGCATGGCTGGCTGTAAACACTTACTTGTGTTTCTACATAATAGAAAGATAGCAGATAACACTAAACATAAAAAGTGTTGTGCTTCCAGTTTTACATTAACCTCTTGAATGGCACTTTCTTAAACTGGGCATACTGCATAATCCTCTACCTTTGATCTAGACATAACAACCACTTTAAAAGGAAGGATTCTGTTTTATGTTTTATGACTTGCAAGGCTGATTCTACTCAGCTATGAATTGTTAGGTGTCTGTCCTCAGTTATATGCTCAAACATTTAAACACTGAGACAGATTTTTGAACTCTTCCATAAGTAGTTCATATTAATAAATCTAGATGAAAGCCCCAGCTTTCCCTATCACATTGAATGATTACACAGTGAGTTTGTATGAACTAATAAGACACGTATTTCTGAAATACTAACCATTATTCTATCATGTTCTGGGATTTTAAGGGTATTTCCGTCACTCCATTTAACTCACATGCCTTGTACTTACTAGAAAAGAAAACTTAGTTTCTAAGGATGACTGCACAGGTCGTTTTCACACCATCCAGCTCTGGCTCGTTGTCACAGCTTGTCACAGCTCAGACAGGCTGCATGCCTGCTCAGTCTGAGCCAGCACTGCCTGCAGATGACAGCAGTGCCCAGCAAGTTACAGCAGTGTCCTTGGGGATCCTGTCACTACAGCAGTTCACAGGAGGGACACCTGGACAGTGCTGCTTTACCACAAAGAATTAAAGTTGCCCAGAACAGAAAATTTTTCTCCTGATCTGTTGTCAGAGTGGCATCACAGTGCTCTGTATAACAACATCTTCACATGTTTGAATGCATCCCACCACTCCGAACAGTGAATTCAGACACTTTGGGACAGGTTTCCTTAAATCATGAGCACATGTTACTACAACGTGGCAACACTGCTGCACTGTACTGTCTTATTTAAGGTCCATGAAGATGAATTGGTTGTTACATCATTTTCCATGTACATTGTATATCTGGGGTTTTATCTTCAGGAAATGCAGAATCTACATTGTTCTAGAACTTTATTATTCTGTGCTCAATCTTCCTGTGATAAACTTTTAAATTCTAGTTTGTTGAATGTGCTATTGTGGGACAGTGCTAAATCTATGCAATATTTAAATTCAAAGATGTGTGGTGGCTTAATGTACACCACTTTGAGTCAGACTTTTTGATAGGCTTACTTATCAAAGTAAAAAATAGTTTGGATTCAGTCCAAGGTGAGAAGAGCAGTTTAGGAAGTGATCAAATATTAGCCATCTGAAAACAGAAGCAAAAGAACTATCCACAGCACTTCAGTCAACTCCTGGCATTCAGAGGAGGAAGGTAATCTGAAAATTTGAGTTAGTGACTTACACACTAAAAATCTGTCTCTTGTATTCTGCTTACCCAGATGTAGCTAGCTAATGATTTTTACTATTGAGCATATGCTGTCAGACTGTATATCAAAGAAACAAAACAACATAAAATATTATAAGGTAACAAGTGTGAGACAAATCTTCAGGAAATGTAACTAAGGGTGTATGAGAGAACAGAATACTCAAAAATAATAGCAGAACTATTTTCAAGGAGACAACCAGATGGCTCAAGAAGAATGCAGAAACAGAAGAATCTACACTATTTACACTTTGTCTGAATGTTTACAATAACTTTGTCAAAGAGGGCAGTAAAGGTTAATCTTTTGCACAGCATCTATTCCTATTAGAAACACTTGAAAACTGATGATTTTTTATTTATAGGACATTTATAGGACATTTATTGACAAAGTTATTAATAGGTTAATCAATTTTTTTTGTTTTTTTGTTTGTTTTGGTTTTTTTTCAGTAAGGCTTGATTCTTTTGCTTATATTCTTTCAGTAGGATGATCTTCCCTCTCAGTTCCCTTTGGGAAGCCTTTCCAATGTTGTTACAGGTGTCATATCTGCAATACTATACCTTATATACAGGAACTGCTGTGCTGAGCTGCCAGGTTGACTCTTCACCTTAACTGCACTTCAGCATTCTAGTTTAGGCTAATTTCTCTAGAATAAAGAGCAAAACCAGAAAATCTGTATATCTCTTCCAGGTGAGGAATAATGCCTTCAGTAATCCTACTGAGCAGAAATAGCTCTTTGAAGTCTCATTTGTGAAATCTTCCTCTCTACATTGGCTTCAAAGTGTTACTGCTCCTACCACATGCAATTCATCTAATAAGGTCTCATGAAACTATTTCCCAAACTATGTAGACCTGTTCTGTACTACTTAGCCAGCCTTCCTTACTGCTGAATATTGTTACCTCAAAGAGGAGTTAAAACAACCACCATTAGGAAACCAGCCTTGCAGATGACACACATGAGGAGGAACTCAGACCAAAACTATGAAGACAGGGCGAAGATGGCAGCCCTCCAGTGCAGCCCTCCCACAGCCAGTCCTGAAGCTGGTAATAGCCAAAAGGCATTATCTACAAACAGGTCAGCTGCATTCTCTGGGAGGGATGTAGGTGTAGAGCACCAGGGAGATTACATAAAGCAGCTTTGCAGTGCTGGGAAAAAATATCAGAGAAACAGCAATCTCATGGGGGGAAGACAGGGAAGGAGAGACCCTCCGTATATGATTAAAAGCAAAACTTTTAAAAAGTCTTTCAGAGAAACAGAAACAGCTTATTTCAGGACAGTGTTATACAGACTACATCTGTCACTACTGAGGAAGGGTTTTTGCCAGAGGGACTGTCAGTAGTCAGTTGGCAGAGGGAAATGATTTCTGTGATTAATGACAGCTAATAAAACATCACATATTGTAGTAAGGAACATTAGAGGGATGGATATACAAAGGACATCAGCAATTGCATAATTAAGTGGGCATGGCCTTCCTTCTTGTGATGGGATAGAAGACTTGCTGAGAGGGAAGATAATTTCCATGCAGCAGAGTTAAAAATAAAGTGAGAAATCCATGTATTGCAGTGCAGTGCCAGGACAGAGTTAAGACTACGTGGGTATGTACTTGAACTCACTTGTTCCTCCTTTTCTTATCTATGCAATGTCATCATATGTGTCTTACCAAAAAGCAGGAAAGCCAGAGTTACACATCTCTGCTTTGACCTCTTAACTGTTTGGCTAGAGATGGAGGGAGCTTACGGACCTTAACACAAGAAGGACGAGCTTCTGTTTGCAGAACCCACTGGTGTGGTAGATAAAATAATAAATCCCTACCATCAAATAGGGTTTCACCAAAAATGTGTATTTATCACTTGGCAATATATTCAAAATACACACAGTGGGATGAGCTAAGGGAAGCACATTTTCTGTTTGCTGAATTCATGCAAGGTCTTGCAAATAACACATCACTGAGGTGAGAAAAGCATTTTTTTTCTGTCCATATCTCCGGAACAAGTCAGCCACTGGAAAGAGCAGCCATGACTGTAGAGGGCAAAAAGGCTCCAAGGACACAATGGTAGAATCAAAAGAATTGTAATAGGTAAGTGCTATTAGGGTGTGCAGATAAGATGTAGAGAAGACACACATGGTGCCTCTTTGTAGTGAACTGGTGCACATAACTTACATGGAAGCACTGGTGTAACATCCTTCAGTAAAGGGCAGTCAGGGTAAGTCAACCAAAGGCTGAGAAAGAAGCATTCAAATTCTGCTATCAGCAAAAATTTAACACCAACAGAAAATGATTTATTATTCATATCTGTGAAAACATTTCCCCCCCCCACCCCTGCACAAAAAACTAAAAAAATTGATCAAGCCAAAATGAGCTGCTGAAACTATACCCACAGAGATGATTCCAAGGACAAGTTGCATCTGGAATACTCATGCACTTGCAGTAAGGGAATAACCACACTTCAGGTTACTTTTTTATGTAATATATATATCTACACACAAATTGCACTTGAACTTCGCACTGTTTGAAATGTGGGATTCAAATGAAGTCCATGTTCCCACAGCTCATTCAGCCCAGCCCCTAACTAAGGAGCCCCTGCCCCATATGAGCCTGAGCTCTGAAATAAGGCATGGTGCAGCATTTTTGCACTGCCAGGCTAAGTAAGGGGTGTGTTCAACAGAGGAGCATAGAAAGCTAGAAAAGGGCTTCTGTTTCTTGGGAAAGAGGAGCTAGGAATTAAGAAGGAACAATAGAGGGATGAGCAACTTGCTGGAAAAAGAAATTTGCCAAGAAAATCTCTGGGAGTTATGGAAAGCCAGTTCATCTGTTCTTTCCCCACATATCCAGCAATGGATATCTGGAAAAGATGAACTCACAAACACCTCTGGTATTTGAAGTGTATAATTTTTCAGTCAGCCTAGCTTACATTTTCAGACTGGAACAATCTGACAGTATTTCCTTGGGACAGAGGCAAGAATATTCTGTACAAAGCTATTTCAGTAAGAATTATGCTGAAAGGATGAGAAAAAATTAAGCAGTTTTAGTGAGAAATAGTCAAATCTTTTTCCCCCCACTAATTTATACCAGGAATTGCATGGCCCAGAGCAACATGAAAACCTAAAAATTGTCACATGCATAGCACACTCGTCCTTTTTGTGGGCTTGGCATTAGCTCCTGCTTTATTTGTCACTTTGGTCCCAGCTCAGAGAGCACAGGAACAGGCAAGAACCCTCTCAGCAGGCTGGTGGAACCAGGACACTTCTGGGAGTGCAGGGACAAGCTCTAGAGAGCAGGAGACCTGCCTCAGGGACCCCTCCCTCTATCTTTTTTTTTTTTTTAACTCAAGTCCTACCCATCTGCAAGTGCTGGCCTTCCCCTGCTGAGACACACACACAGACACTTGCTAACTGACTTCCCAAAAGAACCCAAAATACACCACTGGTTGCAGCAATTATTATAAGAGGAGAAGGGCTGTGCTACACATTCATATAACACCAGGTCCAGAGCAAAAAGCAGCAGCAAATAATGCATGCTACTACTCACCAAAATACTACTTTGAGCTACTTTTTCTTTCTTCCACAAGAGATTTTTTCTGCAAGTCGGAAAAATCAAAAGAGCTTCTCTCCTTGCATTGCTTTCTGGAACACAGGTTGTATATTAAGTTAGAAGACCTATATTTTTTGGTGATTCAGAAATCCTCTTGGACCACAGACTCCCACAAACAGTTTTCAAGTGCCACTTACTTAAATAACACGACTGCCCAGAAAGGAAAACAGTGATCAAGGAGTATAATATACCATTTATGGCCTAGGGAAGGTGCAGCCTTATTTGCTGCATATTAAAATTAGCAAAACCACTTACCAGACCTTTAGAGCCTCATACATTAAAGTGGAAGATGCAGGTCTGCTTGGAAAAGCAGCCCAAGAGAAATTGTATATCATTGAGTTAATTGCTGTATCTCCATCTTTTTCTCAAGTTATTAAAAAAAAAAAAAAAAACACCCCAAAAAACCATGAAGAAGTGATAAAGGTGCAGTTTTTCTAGCCTCCACACTTTAAAAATACAGTAGGATCTTCCCACTCTTCCAACATGATCAATAAAGAGGGTAATGTGCTGTCCTAACAAGGTTTTAAGAAATGAAAAGGTTGTCCTTCTGAAACCATGAACAAAATCAGCAGCAAATTCTTTTCAGAAGAGGAGGCTTTTGTTATCATATTTCAGCCATAAAAAATCCTGTTCAAATCCAGAAAGGCATAATCCACACAACTGGATTTGAAGTTTCCCCTATTTGTCGGCCTATCCCCAAAACAGAGGGAAGGGTGACAGAAGGGGAGGAGCTCATGACAAGAACCCTGGTCCTCACCAGCTCTCACTCACTTGAGCTTCCTTCTGTGCAACAGGCACAGCCAAGCAAAACAATAAAACACACAGATTATAATAGGGAGTCATTTATGACCTTCAGAAGTCATCTTCAAACCATGAAGCTAGCAGTGCAACCTCAGGACTGCAGGTATCATCTTGCTTGCTCAGGAGGTGTTTAAATAGACTCTTGGTTTTTGTGCTAGCTCCAGTCTGAGCTCAGCTCAAGTATACCTGAGTGCAAGAGTTCATCCCTTTGGTTAAAAAAAAAAAAAAAAAAATTATTTATGCATCAAGGACCAAATTTGTGAAGAGAACTTCTTTCTGATGGGACTTGACCTTTGTATTAGCAGAAGAGTTTTGGAGCTTTCAATCATGAAATAGCCAAGGAACCAAGGAACTCTGTAGGTCCTGACACAGGAGGCCAGGCCACACCTGGATCTTCTCCAGAACAAAATTTTTTCTTCTATAAATACAGCAACAGTTTTGCATACCACCAAATTCTTGTTAAACAACCTCATTATTTGACCCTTCATTGACCCTTCAGCTCTATTTGTGCAAAACATACCATTATGATTGTTCTAACCAAATGACAGAAGAAAACAAAGTGATTCATGTGAGGCTGAAAACCAGGGGTCAGGAGAATTCAGAGTGTGTAGATCAAGTAGACCAACACTTGTGACATGTCAGCAATTAGAGATCCTCAAAACTTTTCATTACCGCGCAAGAATCATCTCAGTCTCTCTTTATCCAGCAGTAGCCAATCATTTTTCACCTATTATTTCACCTCATCCTTTCTAAAAGCCAGCTCATAAAAACACAGAGAACTGATCAGCTGCAAGTTGTGACCCAAAATGAAATCTCATCCCCACAAGGTGCTGAAAGAATCACTGGAACACATTTCCAGGAAGAAATGTCAGTCTCTGTCTACTGAAGAAGGCTACTTGCAACAAAGTCTGTCTCCCACTTAGAACAGCACAAGATCATCCACTTTGGTATCCCAAATCAACATATCAGTCCCAGTGCATTTAATTTCACTCTCTGGAGTGAGATGGTCACTAGGCCACAGACCTGAGAAAAACCCAGCAATTCACAGGATTTAAATATATGAGCTGCATTGGCAAAGTGTTAGACGAAGCTCATCGTTTCTGTCATGTTACTAACAAGAGTTAGGTTGGTGCCTTTCCTCTCTTTTTGTATCCAAATTAAGTTTAGGAAATTTGGTTACTGATGTCAGGAGACTAACAGAAAATGGGATGGTTATCAGAGACAAATCAGAACAGCTGCAACTTTGAGCTTCACCTTATATCCAACAGTGACCAGGTAATGTTGAATTAACTTGAAGCTGTAATGCAGACAGTACACTCATAGAGATAGAGCTGTCAATGGGATTAGACTGACTGCAAAGATTTCAGCAAGTCAGCTGCAATGAAGCAGTTCAGTCATTAAATTCTCTACTTTTGACCTACAATCCCAGTATATTTTAGAGTATATTATACTCTGGCATTTTAATTGAGAGAATGAATCTGTTCTTACAGCAGTAGAAAGGTTGAATGGTTTGCAACATTTCAGTTTGCCCCACAATAATATTCTCATCCATTTTTTTTTATCTCAACCCTCTACAAGGTTTGCACCCCAATAGTATAAAGTTCACTAACATATCAGTGGCACTTCCCTTCCCCATCAGCCAGGGAAAATATCCTAATATGCCAGATGTGTTTCCCTACCACATTTATATATATTGTTATCCTTGGTTTAACTCCCCAAATACACCTCATTTGCATATGTACATATTTGAAGGACCTACAATTTCCTTTCTTATTGTTTAAAAAAAAAAAACTTGAAGTGATGCATTGATAATAAAAGAAATGAGACTTCTGCAAATAGGCTTAAGACCTAAAAATATTGAGGATTAGTGTAAGTCAGCATACTTCCTTTGATAAAGCTCTGTTAGTTAACAACAGGCAGGATCCAGTCCCACCTGGGCTGCCTCTAAAGTAGATAAAAGTAGTGCTGAACTCTGAGGCATGAGCCAGTACCAAAGAGATTTTTCAAAGAAACTGCTTATGTTTCCCCAAAGTTAAATTCAGATTCAAACTGCCCACTACTTCTAAAGAACCTTCCTTTTATTCAAGCATAGCAAGTCCTTGATGAACTTGCTTGAAAAAATTGTACACTGTATAGTCCAATAGAAACACTTCTGTTTTGCAAAGGTATCAAGGATCAGTAATTATATACTCTTACTCTGAAACATGCATGATACTTGATGTAAAAGTGAACACAGCTCTGAGCAGTCATTTTACTTAAGAATAAAAGAGAACCTGTCAAACTAAATATCATAATCCTATGTAGTCTGATCATAAAATGAAATACTACTGAAAACTGACTGAAGGTTTTGCTATACCACAAGATAAGATCTTGGCAAATAAAGCTACTGCAAGTGTTTGAGAGGATCTTATGCATGTGCTGGATCATGTAACAGTTTAAGGCACTTCCATTAAAGAGCTGGAGCCTCTTTCTGCAACTAACACTTGAATTTTATTTTAGGCTTCGTAGGAAACATTATTTTGCATTGCAAAATCCTTCAATACTGTACTTCACCAGAGGTCAGAATAAAGTTTTACTTGCTTTCTTAATAATGGCTGAGAACATTAGCTTTCTGTGCTGGTGGGAAAAGGTGCAATATTTTCCAGTATTTAATCTGCTAGCTGTGTTTCAGCAGTCTCACAACAGAAAACAGAACAAATTAAAAGGCTTGAGTCCTACTCCTGCAGGCAGTCTGTGCCCAGTCCCATGCAGCTCCCAGCCCTCAGGATGGAGGCCAAGTGCAGCACTGTGTCCAGCAGGACTCTGCTGACACTCCTATCAGTCACAAATGCAGCGTCAACAAAAAGAGTTGCTTTTCAGATGTAACAACAACAAACATCCAGCCTTATCTACGCGAGGCAATGTACACAAAAGCGCAGCACAAGGCTACAGGAAAGTAATTTTTATTTCTTGTAGACAACTGAAATGGGATTCCAGACAGTGAATGATACAGCCCTTCCTCTTTTTGGTATCTTCAGCTTTGTGAACAACAGTCTAGCTCAATTATTTGTAGATGATGTATAAAGGCTGCTGCTGAAGGGCTACAGATCAAAAACATCATCTGAATACACACAATGCCTGCTAGAATATTCTATTATTTATCCTCATGGCAAGTTTATTTGTCAGATGAAATATTTCAAACAATTATACAACTACAGAAACATGCACGGAAAAGTTCATTATGGATTATTAAATTTAAATTCACTCTTCATTGCTTCTAAAAATCTCATGGGTCACTCAAGTGCAACTACACCACTCAGAAGCCAACTTTTTTAAACCTTAATAGAAATAATGTAGCATGTTTCATAGATGCAACATATCCAGAATTTATACACTCTTGACTACAATTTAGGGATTTTTCTTCATTGCCGTATGTTTCCTTGATAGTGTCAGGCTTTCAGGGATTTTGTTTCTTAATTTGGGAGGGGCTGGGAATGCATGTGTGCTGAAGAATACTATGCTATTTACATAATTTCGGCCATTGACTCCAATGAGAATGAGGCTAGAGCAAATAAGGCATGTTATCATAAAAGCAGTTTGCAAACCCTAACTGCTCATTCTTCCTACACAGCTAGAAAGGCACGATTAGTGATGCCATTATCCTCGCCTTACACTGCAGAAAGAATTGTAATGGAGGCTCAGAGGCTGCCAAGGGTCTCCATGGGAAGCAATGCTTGAGACTCAGAAAAACACTTCTAGCTGAAAGGGCAAAAAGCACTTCCCATTACTCTGAAAAGAAAGGCAAGGTTTAACTAAGAATAAGCCTGTCAGGTGTTTAGGTGGAAAATTAAGATAGGACAAAGACACAACAATAGAGTAAACACTTTAATCATCTTAGTGCTATTTAGCTTTAACATATCAAAAAGCATCTGTACTTATATAGATCAAAATAATGCAGTGAGAATAATATACACTTCCACCACAGACTCACATTTCATCTGCTGAGAACACAAAGGAGATAACTTTGTGTGTAGGTGTAAGTTTTGAACATTTTAGAAACTTAAGCAACTTGAGTTACATGAATCAGTACATAAAGTGCATGAATCACATTGCCCATTCATATTTACATACATGCTTGGCCCATAGAAAAGATATAATAAGCATTAGTGTCACACAAATTGCTTTGAACATATTGTTCAAAAAATTTCACTGTTTTAACTAGGCTAGTGTTTTGCTCCTTTGTAGTCTGTGTCTGAGCAAATCTTTCCTCCCATGTGCGTTCAGATTTAAACATGAGATTAGTTCTATTTAATCAAGGCTGCATTAGTGCTTGCCTCCTGAAAAGATGACAGCAGCATGGAAGGTTTATTCTAAAAATTTGACTCCTGTAAGTCAGCCTAAAATTAATACAGATCCATTGCATAAGTCTGCAGAAATTAATATCAGGCCTTTTATAGGCCTGGTACCAAGGCAAGTAAAACCATAATTTAACCTGAATATTACATACATATGCCTCAGTGTAGAAAATCTGAAGGGAAACTAGTTTTTCTGAATGTCAAAAAAAATTGGTTTGAGTGAGCTGCTAAGTTTTAAAATACTTTCTAGGAAAGATACTAGGCGAAGTCCAAAAAGTTCTGAAACCACTAAAAATTAGCATTTCCCCTTTATTGACCACTTCTCTCTAAACACATTTCCTTTGTCCACCAATAAGTTGAGGCATGTAACTTCCTCTTTCAAAGTAGGGCCTTTGCATAGTTAAGAGGAGCTGCCCCAGTAGCTCAAACAAAAGTAGTTGCAACATTCACAATTTACCATCTGACCAGGATTTGAAGATTGATGCTAGGTGGCAAGGACAGGTCAGAGCTACTCCAAACCAAGTTAATAACTCCTCTGCAAAGGAGCTAAACTACTTCTATATTCAACTTGAGAATCTATAAAACCACCTGGAGGGCAGTAAGGGGATGGACATGGAAGTCTTTGCAAGGAGGGAGGAGATGGGCCATAGCAGCACCACTGGGGGAAGAAGGGCTTCTGCAGTAAGTTAACCATGCACATGTGTACAAACTACACTGCTGCTGAGCTGCAGCACTCAGAGACCTCATGAAAAAAAAGATCAACCACAAGTTAGGCATGTGGTTTGTCCTCATATAGATCTCTGGAGTTGGCCCTGTAGATTTAGTGAAACAATGAGCACAGGAAACAAAACTGACAAATGACGAGATAACGCCCATTAATAGGTAGGAAAGACAAAAGGTGAAGGGATGTGCAAAAGAGCCAAGAGCACCTGAAATTTCAAAAGGCATTTCTGAACAGAGTAAGCATACCTTGTTCTTGAGCAAGATATAAATAAACACGTTAGTGGCATCACTGAAAGCCAACTCAAGACAGAAAGCACTGTCAGGAAAGTATATTTCTGTATTATGTACCTCTCTTGCTTATACTACAAAGGAAGCTGAAATACCTGACCTAAAATGAGGAGGAAGTGGCAAAGACAGGCTCTAAATGTTCAACTTCGGGTCAATACTACTGAAAATGATTCTTACTTCTAAAAGCCTAAACCCAAATTAACAAACAATTTACATTTAAACAAATTTGCTGATATCTAAGCCTATTGCGTGTCTGTGCCAAGCTAGGATGTATGTATGCAACACAAAGACCAATCTAGTGGTTTATAGCCAGATTCATTTGATCTTACAGCTTCAGACACTGTGCATGCTAGATCTGTAAAAAACGTGTTAAAATCAATATAAAAATAACTATTATAAGAAAAATGCCTATCCTGAATTATTGTAGCATAAGATCTATAATGGATCAGATAAAATGAGAATCTTTTCATTGCTCAGCTATTAGTTTCATTCTCAGGGACTGGACTAAACAGAGGAGTATTAGTGAAATACAGATTGGCAATGAAAAAGCAGCTTTGCAGCAGCAGGCTGCCTGCTAACTCCTGTCCCATCTACAGAGATCCTCCCTGGCCTTTTGCAGCCAGCAGGCCAGCTGTGCTGCTCCACTTCTTACTGGATGCATTTCAGTATCAGAAAAATTAAAAACTGCCTGGAATAAAAACTGCCCCAGACCAGCATTGTCCTGTCACAGGTTGCTGGCCCACCTGAACACCCAGGTATAACAGGACACTGTTGTCACCTTGCTTGCTGATGAAAACAGGCAATGAGCTTTAGCGGCACGACTCTATTTCACAACATTCCATTCTGCTCCAGAGCACTCCTGGGGAGCTGCTGAGAAATGGTAGCCTATCTAGCCATGTTCCTTCCTCTTTTTGAGAATCACATCAATGCTCTCTGGCACTTGGATTACCCTGCCTTATGCAGATTTGTCTTGCAGTTACACTCAATGCTGTTTGCTGGGAGGCCGAAAGCTCCAGCTGCAAAGAGGCTGCACAGAGCAGCTGCTTGCCAGGAGCAGAAACCTTGGAAAGTTAAGTAAGGAATGTAATTAATGATGCCTGTTCCTTTGACCAGGAGAACACTTGGACCCAAGATATGAAGCAGTAATTACTGAAGTGCACTTACAGAACTGTGCAAAGGAACTCTAATGCAATAATGAGCAACAATATTCTACAAACTGGGTACATGAGATGCATCATTCAAAAGATTACTCACACTGATCACAGGCAAACAGAAGCAGAGATCACACACTCAAGGAGACAGCCAACCTGGCAGAATGAAAATTCCAAAATAGTTCTAATGAGAAAGGAGACTTTTATATCTGGAGATGGCTGGGCTTCACAGGACACTCTACCCTCACAGAAATAATGGCTCTATCTGCAGCTCCATATCCTGGAGATGCTAGAACAAGTCAGGTCTTGGCAGGAGCTATTTCTTTTGTACTGTCATGATACTTTAAAGATTATCGCTATTATTATCATATCTGTGAGCATTTCTTGGTAACACTGAAGCCATAAAATGCCAGACAATGGAAGTCTCAATTTTCACTTTACAGTCACAGTATCTTTTAAGACAGAGAAGACAGCAAGAAAATTCCCACTCCTCTACCAGCCAGTTGCATAACTGTCTTTCATGTACCTCAGAGTCTGGAAGGCACATGAGAAATACATCAGCAGCTCAGGAATTTGAGGGCTCCAGGCAAGATGTGTCACTTAAATCAGGATTACCCTGCTGGACTGAATTGTATAATTATGAGAACACTTTCTGGAGGAGAAATCTCCAACTCTTCTTGACAGAAGAGTGCTCAGGGTGCTCACCTCAAACTTTGCTTTTCCACTGCAAGATCTACTCCACTAGAGATTCTTTTCCTTTTCTTGTGTCAACCAGAATTCAAGGAGCAAGGTGAAAAAGGGAAAGGTATGGGTTCTGAGGAAGATGTTTAAGTTTCTCCAACTTGCTCTTGCAGTTTTGAGTATGGTGGCAGCCTACAAATGTTGGAGTAGAAAAAGAAAATCAGTGGTGGAAGCAATCAAACCTGCACAGGACAGTTATTGTGTGTGATGCTTTTCCTAAGCTGAAGTACAGCCTACACCAATCTAATGGTCTGAGGTATTAAAAAAAAAAACATACAAAAAGCACACTAAAATCTCAAAACTACTAGGTGAAAACACCTTCCACAAAGCAGTTAAACCCAGGCTGAGGCTGTGGGATTACTCAAACCGTGTTTGCAGTGGCTTGGCAAGTTCCTGTGCAGTTGGTGGTTTGAGAAGGGTCCTTGCCAGTCCTGGATACAGACCTGAAGCAGGATGTCTCCACATCTGGCAGTATTTACTATTGCTCTCCTGCCTCTGGCAGGGAAGGGAGGAAGGAATGGGGACTGGCACATTGCCAGGGTTTTCTAGCTGGCCTGAGATATAAAGGGGAAATGACTTTCCATCTTCTCAGCCACCAGCTCCAGCTGAGAGCTGCACCAAAACAGCTTCATTTACTGGCTTATCCCAACTCTATAATACTGTAGTTGACATTAGAGATTCATTTAGTCACTATTGCTATCAGTATTGTTTTGCTTCCATAAGCACATGACAAACCACACTAAACCATCACAGTTTTAAAACCCAAAGTTATTCAGAAAGGGAAAAACGCCAAGCAAAAAAACCCCAGCCAAACCCAGAAAAACTTTAATTTGCTAAGTCTGATAAATCATGACCAAAGAGTGTATAGGTCTATCACCTCAGACTACAGCTTTTCTTGGTGTCCCAGGGTGGAAATGACTTGTCAATTTTCCAATCTATGCAGAAGTGAGAAAAAAAGTAATTTAAGAAGAGAAAAAAATACGTCTTTGGATAGGGGAATAAGGGTGAATAACTTCTAGTTTGCTCAACTCTAGAGAAAGATTGAGTGACACAACATTCTGAAACAGAGCAGTAATAGAGAAAGTGGTGATTTACCACTTGAGAAAGAGGAAGAGAGGGGGGAAGCAAGACCTAGTCAGCAAAGTTTATCATTTGCTTTTCCACTTTTCCACATTTGGGCTGGTGTCTCTGAGAAGAAACAAAAGTTAATTTATTTCTAATCTGCGGTGTTGCAGAGTTTTTCAGCAAATCTCTAAACCAATCATGAAACAAATCTCAATGGTCACAAATTCTTTCAGAGTGCACCTGTAAAATGCTAAGCAATGATCCTTACAATTGCCTACTTGTTAATGTACTCAGACCTTGTCTATAAAGTCTCAAGCTGGTAAGATTAAGTCAAAAACTTTTCTCAAAGTTAGCATTCACAAGCTCCGTATTTTACAGGTATTATATCTGATGAGATCACTTCTCTTTCTCTGCTCCAAAGTGCACAAAACTCAGGCCAAATTCCATCATCATTTAGAGCCAAACTGGTTTCAGGTGGGAGTAAAGCCCAGGTCAGAATTGGCTCTGTATTTCCTGAATGAAAGAGACATGATCTCATCATGGCATTAAAGATCCTCTATAAGATGAGTCTGCACCTGTCAAACACAAAGCTAATGTGTACAAAATGAACCATATCCTGCTCGAGTCCTCACAGAAGTGGCAATATCCCTCCCATTCACCATAAAAATGGAAGGAAACACAAGTGGTATAAGCACTTTTTTAGGGCAAGGGTAATTTGAAAAAGTTTGCTGATGTTTAAAAAAAACTTTTTACTCCCAAGAAGTACTGGGCAGACTCAGTTTTGCCAGAAAACACTTACCATGATGATTCAGGCACACAAGAGAGGTGGAGAAGAATGTTTTACATGGGCACAGATCAATAGGACATGGTGTAATGGCTTAATACTGAAATAAGTCTGGATTAGATATGAGACTAAACTCTTCACTATGAGGGTGGTGAAGCACTGGACCATTCCTGGAAGTGTTCAAGGGCAGACTGGATGGGACCTGGTCTAGTGGAAAGTATCCCTTCCTAGGGACTGGAACTAGATGGTCCTTAGAGCCCCTTCCAATCCAAACCACTCCGTGATTCAAACTTGCAAGTTGCTTAAATTGCCAAAACTTAATGCACTTTTTATATCTATTTCAAAGTTTTGCAGCAAATAGTATTTTTAAGTATTTTCACAAGGAAGTTTTTCTGTCAGAAAGAATCAGATTTAATTCTTCTTTACATACAGAAAGTTTATATTCAAAGACAAACAATTCAGTTATTGTAAAAGAGAAAGTCATACTAAATAATGACAAATAAGCCCTTTAATGAAGGGTTATAAACTTGCAAGGGATTATTTTTTAAAATAAAAATTACAGAAAAATACTAAATCCTCTAGCAATTGAATCAAAATCAGTATTTAAATTTTAAAAGAAGATCTGTTTTTGCTTAGCCAAGCCCCTTCTTCAACAAGATTAAACTACTTAAATAAGTGCAGCTAATTTTTGCTTCAGGTAATGCTAAATCAGATTTGTGGTCAACTGTAAGCTAAATTGCATTTATTCTATCTAAAAGGAATGTAGGTCTTGGCTACATTCTTTCTTCATATGAAGTGTCCTGCACTCAGAGCAACACAGATGTACATGGTCATCCCCCTCCAAAGAAATTAGTGTCCATGTGTGGAGCTGCAGAAAGGACACAGCCAAGAGCTGGCCAGAGCACACAGGTTTTTGTACACATGCAGAAGAAGAAATGAAGGTCTGTACAGCTCTTGGCTCTGCACAGATAAATTCTCACTCCTAACCAGACTGCAGATGCACATTAATGCTTTTGCTGCTGTACCAGTAAGTGTCTGTATGGAGAGTCATTATGCCTAATTCCAGAGCTCAGCACAGTTATTTGTCGGATACTGTGGGTTAGCACCATTCTTTTTATTCAATTACACTATAATAGTGAGATCTTCAGTACAGTTGACTGGACATTTATTTTGGTCTTACTATCTCTCATGGATCCAGATGAATACAGACTAAGTACTGAAACCACTGAAGGTACACTAAGTCTTTGGAGTATTTCTGTTGATGCACAAAATTTCTTTTAACTGCAATTTAAAGAAACAGAGTAGGTGATTTCCTAGTGGATCAATTTTGGGATGACAGCTCCCCATGATCATCTTTTCAGCTTCCACTGAGAAGCTCCTATTTCTTATCAGTGAGAAAAATGAGGACCTAGGGCCTTGCAATACTGGCAGGGGTGAGTATTGCTCTTGGTGTCATACTTAATTAGCAAGAACTCCCATAATAGTTTGAACCTGCTTCTTTAATGTGATATCCTACTCAGTGGCAAGCAGTTAAACATTACTGATAATATTTCAAGACAAGAGGTTACAAACAGCCTTCATATTTTGTGGTTTTCTTTCTCAGATTTGTTTTTTCCACATCCCAATTTGTTTGGGTCCCCATGGCTTTTCCCTACTTTCACCAATAGGAAACCTTGTAAATAATACAGATGTTCAACTGTCCTTGCTGCTTCTCTCTGCGCTGACCTTCCCGCAGTACCATGTACAAAGCAGGTTACAGACCTGCCATTCTATCACACAGCACCGGGAACCACTGTGGTGACGGAAACCAAAAATACAACTCACATTTAAAGGCATTTAAGATATGGGAGAACAAGTATAGAGCTTTCACTTTTTATTATGCCTGACTTCTCTACCCCAGTTCCTCAGACAAATTCCAGCTGCACTGACCTATGTCAATAGCTACTTTTACCTTGCACTTGACTCTGTCACCTCCACTGCAGACTCACAAATTGATCTATGATTCCCTTTTTCTCCTGATAGTCAGACAGTAGCAGATTGACCACACATCTCAGTTAAGTTGGAAGTGCTATAGTTTGACATAAAGACAGGGGTATCCCCACTGAACACCTTCCCTTCTTTTATCTCAAGACAGTCTGTGTTTTTCCCTACTATTTTGCCATGGCTGAATCATCAAGTTTCTCAGTGTGGTGCCCTGTTACAGCTTTATCAGTTAAAGGTACAAATGCATTTTATACACAGCAAGCCTCACAAATTCTTTATAAAAAAAAGAGTGGTATTCATGCTCCTTTTTCTTTCTACTCAAAAAGATTTTATTTCTACTCTAATATAATGCTATACAAACCTGATAAGAACAAAGCCCAATTACTATAACAGGACAACATACTCAGAACTCAAGAGCAAGGCTGATAAGGAGATAGATAACACTAATGAGTAAAATTCCTGTCGTCTATTAAATGGCTTATGAAGGTATCCAAGACACCTGTATCATTTTATAAAGGAAAGTACAAAAAAGTCCAAATACAGCATTTTTTAAAAACCCCACAAACTCATGGTATAGTAATTTGTCCCCTTTGAATTTGGATAAACAAATTAGTGAAAAATAATCTTTTTATGACAAGTCTTACCTAGTTATATAAAACCACATAATGGAAATTGGTCAACATAAGCATGAGAGGATGCATCAGGGGAAGCCTGCTGAACACTCAGATGCCACTGCATGCATAAACTACTGGTTCACCAAAAAAACATTACTGTACTTGACTTTCATCTATCCTGACTAAACAAGTACACCCCTGCAAAGTGGAGCAAGGCTGAGCCTTGGGAAAGGACGTGAGGAAAGACTCCAGAGCAGCAGTTGTGGTCATGGGCAAACATCTCCTCCCAGAACTGTATTTTTAAGTAATGCAGTGGGAGACTAAGGCCCTGGAAAAACTAAACAATACCAGCTCTACAGCTGTTCTGATTTCTCCACAGAAGTGATTTGGACATGAAGATAGTGGCGAGAGGAGCAAGGCAAACGTGGACCAAAGTTGAGATGGGTAAATGGCACAAAACTGACGACCACAAATAGCACCTGTAGCACAGCTTACATTAGAAGTATTACCCATCTCAACAAATATCCTAAGTCTTATAAAATTTGCAGCTATCATAACTTCTACTCTGAAGATTTGTTTCTCTACCTAACAGCGATAATTGTGCTTATTTCTTCCTGTTTGCTAGGTAAACAACTAGCAGTGATGGAGCAAAAGTCAATCACAACAAACCTTACAAAAAGGCTTGCGATGAATGGCAGCAGTTAAGGCCATTGGAAAATAACACTGTATGTAGTGATGCTCTCTAGCTCCCCATCCAGTTTGCTCTCATGAGGTGTGGTGAAAAACATCCATCCCAGTAACAGGCACGAGAAAGACAAGCAGTGTTTTTCATATAAAACTAGGCAGAGCAGCCAGTAGGCAAAAGCATCAGAACACAAGTACACTTGTTTTTCCCTGTTTTCCCTCTATAACCTTGGGTATGTCATTTATTTGTCTGACTGCTTTTCCTCTGCAAAAATGGAGATAACTACTCAAGAGCTCTTTAGAATTTACTAACTCTTGAAGACTGTCAAGTACTAGACTGCACCAGCAGCAAGTACAAGAGAAGAAGGCTGGCAGGCTGATGCTCTTGTAGCAGGGCCTTTTACCACAAGAGAGGATGTTTTTGAGCTGTAAGATAGAAGATTTAGACTACACATAGAGGAAATTTTTTACAAGCACTGTGAGACACTGAAATTGGCCAGAGAGGTGATAGAAGCACCATCCCTGGAAGCATCCAAAAATCATGCTGCACAAGGCTCCTAGCAATCCGCTCTAGTTGAAGATATGCCTGCTCATTGAAAGGGAGTTGGACTGGATGACCTTTAAAGGTCCTCTCCAACACAAACCATTACTTTAAAGCTGTAATTTCACCACCCTTAGTGTTTTCTCTTCTTGCCCACTCAAAGATAAAAATCTGCTACTGATTTAATCACCAGAAAAAAGAAAATCACTTTAACAGGCAGTAGTTTAATACCTTGAGACAGCTTAAATAAAAATTCCACAATAATGAAGCACTGACTTGGGTCTAGTAACCTCACACTTTGATTTCAACAGAGTAAACAAAGAGTGAGGCTGTTACATGCTGGCCTTAACACCAATTTGTCCTCACTTTCGAAGGTCTGCATTTAGGTCTCAAACACTTAGAAAGATGACACTTGTGCTACAATATATAATCAGTATTGCTGTTTTAGACATACCAAGTTGAGGCTCCCACGCCAGTCAGTGTTAGACACAGAGATAATTTCAGTCAGAAGAGAGGGCAGTCACCCCAGGGCTTGTTTGCCATGCAGCATATCCCTCTGCTCCCCCACCAGCCTCCAGGCTTTGCCATGACTGCCCATGGCACAGCACAACCCAAGCTGCCCTCGGAAATGGGGCCTCCTGTGCACCCTCTTCCACAGGGCAATGGGAACTGCCTGGACAAAGCTTCAGCCTTTGCTGAGACTGTGAAGTGCAAACAGCCTTGACTCGCTTCCAGCACCACACTGCTATTGGGAGGCTGCAGGAACGTGCACGTGTTCATTGTCCGGTTCGCTCAAACTGCATCAATCTGAATTTTTCTTTCAGAACAATTTCCAGGAGCAAGATGTTTTTGAAACTTTATTTCATGTCGTATTATACTTTAAGACAAATCCTTATATTTGATTTTATAGTTATTATTCATGTTATTTCATGACAGGGGTCAATGATAACATTAAATACAACACATTGTACTAAGCCATGTCATAAGCTTTATAAACATAACGACATGTCAGATTAAGGCACAGAAATATCTCATTTTTAAGGGTGACTACTGGTACTTAGAACTCATGAAACTTTGTACTTTATTTTCTTGGTCAAAATATTTTCTTTTCCCCTCTGTAATAAGACTTATTGTTATTTTTCAGATCAAACTATTTCTAAAATGAAGAACAGCTGCTTTCAATATCTTTGAGCTTCTAGTATTAAACTAAACCAGCCTCTTTTAACTATGGGATCTTTCAGGGACGACTATTACTGAGAAATAATGAAAACCCTGCATGTTTTAGCTACATGTAAAAGCACATTACACTTCAAACTAAAGTGCTCTGTTAGTCAATTTAAAGTTTCAAGTGCCTTCTAATATACTTATTTTTGAAAAATTCTCATACAACTTTTTTTCTCTCTATGGAAAGAAAACATAATAATACATTGCGACTTCTAACACAAAATGTTTCCATGTAAATCAGCTCCATGCCTGATATAAGAAATGGAAGAAGTTCAAAGAATCCAGTTTATTAGAAAAGGATACTTGAAATTTTGATTTAATAACTTGGAACTGGTAAAAGTTGTTCACTTTTCCTCCACAGCTGGAAAGTTGCTAAAAGTTTCAAGTTTCTATGTGACTCTGATTTTCCAATACTTTCAGATTTTAATTTATTATTACCTAAGAACAAACTCCTAATATCAGATTTTTGCCAATAATGCCGCAACCACAAGGAGGAACATTTTACACAAGGGAGCAGCACAGTGCCAGGGAGAGACCAGGAGTACCTGCTCAGACCAGAGCCATGCTCTGTCCACTGACAAATTTTCCATGAGCAAAGCAATTTCCAGAGCAGCTAAGTTACTCACTGGACCTACATGTTCTCCCACTGCAGGCAATTATTTCCTTTTCATAAGGTAGCTCATCACTCTCAATACCAGATGACATTCTGTAACCAGCTTACCATCCAAAATATTGGCATAAGATTTTACTCCCATTGCTTTCCTATCATGTTGCCCCAACAACACTGCCCTGGTGCTCCCAGGAAACCAGCTCCCTTGGGAAAAGGAGTTGGATGGAACAGTGAAGTCCCAGTTCCTTTGCTCACCACGGGCTGCAGCTCCCCTCATTCCTTTTGACTTGTTCCAGCAACACCAAGATGAGGATAAATAATTCCTCACTTGCAAACCTAGCTAATCAAAGCCCTACACATCCATTTTGACTAAGTGGAAGAGCACAGACCATTTCCTGGCCTCCTAAGCACAGAACACTCTTGGTACACAGTGAAGAAATCACTGCCTAAACAATGAGAAACCATTAGGAATTTGTGGGCAAAATAATGCAATACAGACAGAACTGTACTGAAGTTGAATTATACATATCAGACCATGGTTTCATCTGGGACTTCTCTCATTATTTGGGATGACCCAGGAAAAGAAAGATCAAGGCAGAGTATTGAAGGCTGAGCATTATGCACAACAGGAAGAAACAGCAGAACATTTAGAGGAGCAGTGGTTTCAGCCAAACTGAAGCAGAACTGGCCTCTTTCTCCAGGCTCAGACACAAGCATTCCCAAGCACAGCCATAGAGGACATCCCTGCTGTGGGGACACCCTGCAGCTCCCACTGCCCAGCCCCAGGGGACAGCAGCCATGCTGCTCCCAAACATACTCTATAACCACTCACACAGTGACCTCCACATGGCTTAGTCTGCAGTAAATCCTCATCAGCATTTACTCTGAGGAATTAAAGGATTACTTCACTAGAACTGCCTGAAATAAATACTCCAAAGACAGCTTCTTTAATAGTTTACTAAATGAACAAGCCCAGTCTAGTTGATGCATCCCTAAGAGCTGAAAAAGATAAAGCAGAAGCTTCCTGTTACCCTCTCCCAATCCCCATCAACCTCACTCCAGCATAGGCCAGAGCAGGCACCAGGCTCCTCCAGCCCCACACCTCAAGTCTTCCTCCAGCCCCTTCACTGTGGCAGCACCCAACCTGTCTCCTGCTTTTGAGCACCAAGAACTCCTGCTTTAGCCAGCACCAGCCCTAGGAACCAGGCTGCACATATCTCTGTTAGCACACTGCAGGGCTGATCCCATAACCCTACATTACTGCAAGAAGCCAGCAGCTCTGCCAAGCTTTCACTTATCACCAGAGCCAGACAGCCCAGGAGCACTGGAGAGCTAAGAAGCATGCAAGGAAGCACAGAAAAGGCTGGGTTCTTGCAGCCCAACTTCTATGAATGCATTAACTTAAGATTCTAGCTCATTTGGATTTTGTTTTTACATCCTAACCACTATATGAAGTCTGAAAAAGTTCTAAGCATTATTTTTCCTTTAAATCAAGAGTGGCTTATGTCCAAGTGCTTCCAGAACATCAGCTAAAAACCCAACCAGGGCAACCTCTAGACCGCAGATATTCAACACCATTACATTATAGAGATTCCCAAATTCCATAGTTTGTGTCACATTCAAGCAACACCAAAGAGAAGCAGAGTGGGGAGATGTTACAAATTATTTTTAAAGGAAAAATTATTTTTAAAGGAAAAATTATTTTTAAAGGAAAAATTATTTTTAAAGGAAAAATTATTTTTAAAGGAAAAATTATTTTTAAAGGAAAAATTATTCTAGCCACCATCTTTTTATCTGAAATGAACTTGTCCAGAAAGAGAAACCAACACACCCAGTGGAGACACCTCAGCTAGGAATTCATTATTAAAATTCATTTATTAGTGACTCCCTATAATTTTAACCAGTGTTTTTTTAATGTCATATAAGCTTCAGACCTGAACTCAGTAACTCAGATGACCACTCAATACCAGTCAAATGCCTTGAGACATTATGAGGTACTTAGAGAAGTTGAAGGAGGCAGAACAGGAATGTCCTACCCAAGGGATTTTCTGCATGTTAACCATGGAGATCCCTGCACCACTGGCCTCACCTCTCCCATCCTACTTCTCTCACCTGGAAGGCCAGAAGCTCCATGCCCATGTTTATTCCAGGCCAGATGCCAGCACAGGTGCACCTAAAGTTTAAATCTCCAAGTTCATATTAACACAATTATTTGTCACTAATGAAACTACACAAATTTTCCAGATGCTGTAATTCAACATAGGAAGGCTGTGACTTATGGCTTGAGCAGATGCCAGGAACTAAGGAAACAGCCAGGCTCTCTAGGGATTCCATTTTAGCTCCTGCAGACAATGACCAGGCCCTGTGCTAGCTGCTACCAAAAACAATCAATCCAGCCATAGCTACAACAATCCTTTCCACCAAAGCCCAAGCAGAATACCCACGCAGAAACCTACACACTCTCCCCCACTATCAGGGAAATCTACTTCTGGAGCCTTAAAAAACCACATGAACGCTAATGAATTTAGTGGTACTCTCTCATACTTGTACCATAATTACAGCATCTATATACACACACAATTATAAATTGCTATCAAAATTTTGGCTTGTCTGCTTCTTTCTACAATCATCAGGACCTGTGTTATGGAAAAGAACTTTTGGAATAAAGGGTAGTAAAAACAAAGGACTAACAAGCACAACCTCAAGCACTTTTTCCTGCAACTACCATCTTTTTTTGGTATTTATTCTTGGGTTGTTGCTTCAATGTATCTTCCAGGCAGTACAATATATCAACATTGTCTTCATATAAATTTAAATTAAGAGAAAAAAATAATTCTCAATCATTTGCAATAGCAGGAGGAAACATTTCATCTCCCTTACCAGGCCTCCACAGAGACCACATGGCAGCAAAACTGTGAGGAGCCCATTTCATCTACTTTGTTTGCAATTTTGAAACCGGAGGTGTTTGGCATCTGCTGCTAACAGCTCAAGTTCACAACCATTTGCACTCCCCCTTGAGAAGTGTCAGGTAGTAGCTACAAAAATGTTCTGCGGCGTCTCTGAGATTTCAGTACAGGTTACGTATCGGTACTTTCATCACTTTTCATGAAGTGTTCCAAGTGTTAATAATGAAATCGGCCAGAGACTATTAAATACTGACTGAAGTGACAGCTCTGCTATATTATTACAATGTTTGCACAGCAATCATTCCACAGGTTAAGTTATTTTAGGATGAGTGGTGTTTAAATTAAATATAGTCCCCCGTGTTCTTGTTTCATTTAAAGTCTACCACAGACTGCCTGTCTCAACATTGTGCAGACTCAGTAAGTTTTGCCGAGTCTCATTTGTTTGTTTTGCTTTTACCCCTCAGTATTCTTTTTGCCAGGCAAGACAAAGAATTTGAAAGAGTCCTGCTGTAATATTTCACAGGCTTTCAGAGCACAAACCCCCACAGAGCATGAATGATGGGGGAAACCAGGCTTAAATAATTTAATCCAAATAGCGCACACAAACTCTGCAAACCATCTTAGCCAAATCTAAGTTTCCAACTTTCTACCAAAGTCAGTACCACATTGGGTCAAAGTGAACAAGGACAGCAAATCCCAGGTCTTTCTCTACGAACACAAACAACAGAAATACTGTATTTAAGTCAGAAAGAACAGCTTCCATCTTTGCTATGCTGTTAACACGGCTGTACAGAAGTACTTACCTACTCAAGAGCATTTTTCAGAGGCATATTATCTCCATCAGACCATTTATGGCATTAATAAGATTTAACTAATAGCTTTCCTGAAAAGTGAGCAAACTGCAGTAGTTGTAATCCACCTATTTCTCAACAGGGAAATAATTCAAGTTGTAGTTTTTACTCCACTTTCCCCAGTGGGTTGAAAACCCATAACAAACATTATCATTGTATCCATTATTAATACTTACTCAAAGACATTTTAATAAACACCACATACATATGCATACTTTACATCAGCCTTTCAATGCTCATGGCAAGGTATTTCCCAGAGCACATACTGTTTCCTGCTATGGCACCAAGTACATTTACAGCCAGCTGTAGGGCAGTCCAATTTGTAGGAGTAGAAAGAGTAAAAAGACCAGCACTGTGAGGCTGAAGAAGAACAGAGATGAAAATAAAGCAAGGAGTTAAGTGGAGGTCTAAAGGATGGTCCCTTCCCAAAAGCACTGCTTAAGAACAAGCACAGCCCACAATGGGTGAGGAGGTCACATTCAGTCACAGGTCTTATTTCAACTTTATCATGAAATAACTATGCTAAGACTGGGGTGTATGGGGGAGAGAGAAGCAGAGTACTCTAATAACAATTTTTATTACCATGACAGCTATTGACCAAATGGAAACAGTAAAAAGGATAAAGATCTCTTCCCCAACATCTGAAGATACACCAGCAGTGCAGGGACCACTGCATTCAACTCACCAAAGCTCAAGCTATTGAAACCCCAGTACTAGTAGTTTTCCAGAAACAGGACAGACCACATCCAAAACAGTCTGACCCACTCTCAACACCATACCTCCATATCTATACAACCACAGAAAAAAACAAAACAAAACAAAACACCCAAAAAAAACCAACCAAGCACTTCAAAAGAAATTTGCTTAGGAAACAGTTGTGGTATCTTAATGCACTTCAGCCCCTACTTCCTCTATCAAAGCTACTCATCATCCAGAGCCTGACAGCCTCAGTGACATAAAACCACAAACACTTACCGGCCCATCCTGTGGCAAGGCACCTACACAAAACTGCGGAGAGTCCCACACATCCAGCAGCTCCCGTGCTGTGACCAAAGCCCCCAGGCACAGGGAAAAGCCCCAGGCTGTGCCCATCCCGACCATACAGGCTCTGGCACAGCTCATTTGCTCATTGCAAACAGCAGAGCAGTGAGAACAACCCAAATGGTCAGAACCCACCACAGGGACTTGGAGCCCATACCTGGCACCACAATGCAATGGGGATTATCTGAAATGTCAGACAGCTGGAACAAAACACTGCAAGTGAATACAGCTGAAATGGGTAAAGCAAAGTGCTGTGTCACAAGTTTTACCGAGGGAATAATTTCAAAGTATATTCTGATTTTTAATTTTTTTTCCCTTATATGTCAAACTTCAATGTGTGGATCTCTAAAGCCACTGTGTGGAGAGGGCATGTGGATGTTCCTGTAGGAGCAGAAGGCAGTAAGGGAGAGACAGGCCAGGAAATGCTGAGTGAGGGACACCAAACACAATCAAGAAGCTGAAAAATTTGTGGCATTTTAATACATGTTAAATCACCTATTCTATGGAAAAGGCTAGTCCTCCAACTCAATAAAAGTAGTGACTTAAAACAGACTTTTTTTCACCTCCTTTTCGAAACATTGAACCATAGAAAGCTGGGCTTCAAGCAGTTGGGCAAGCATGCCATTAAATTATCAAAACAGCTACTTCACAATTACCTGAATTTGTATTTGCAGAATAGTAAAGCCTTTGAACATTATCTTTAAAAAAAAATTGTTTTCTGGAGGCTCAAAGTAACACCTTAGAAGGATTCTGCAGTTCTGAGCAGACAAGATTATCACTTCTAGAGCTAGACTCCTTTTAGCTGTTACGAGATGGAGGTCTCAAATCCCCAGATAACTGAAAATCTTCGCACAGATCACAGAGTCTGCCATGCTAGAAATGCTGCTGAACACAGCAGCCCCCCCTCAGCTGAGTAATATTTAAGTCATATGTAGATATTTGCAGGGTCAGGGGCCTGAGTAATAAAGAACTCATGGGATATACTGTAATAAAAACTGGAACTAGCAAATTCTTGCTTGAGTAGCATTTATGAAGATTTATTGTAAATATATGTAAACATTAAGTAATAAATGTGGTAAAATATCAGAATGTTACAGGCTTTAGCTGCTCTGTGTGAAAACATTTTACCTAAGATAGCTTTTAAAATAGTCCATGAATATCCATGCTTTGCCATCTGCTTTCAAATTGAATGATCCCTCGAAAGCAGCACCATAAATATTTCCACAAATGAGTGATCTGTTCACATTATATCCCCTAATGCTATCTTATGGCAGAGCAAACAAATAACTCACATGTCACATCACTGCACACAGCAACAATAAGGTGCACTCTGACTGGGTTTTAGCACATTACTAAGAACTGCATCACTGGTTGTCTCTGAGGATCTAACCTGGCTTTTTAGAGACATATTTCTTGACAGCCTGTCAAGAAAGGCTGGAGATGCACATTGAAGAAAGAATACCTTTAGCATCTCATTTTTTTAAGACATGATGAATTCTAATCTGGGCTGAGTCTCAAAAAGATCTGAACAAAAGGATGAATAGGAAATAGCAAAAGAGGATTTACAAAGGTGGTTTTATAAAATGAAATCTAAAAAGCAGAAAATGCAAAGGAAATTTTTATGTATCAGTTATAAAATCTGCTAGTCTCGTCAATATTTTAAAATATAATAAATTAATTTGCTACTTTTATACAATTGTAAGGTTTTTCAAAGTGCTCTCAACAGCTTCTTGGGAGACAATGAGAATTGTAGCAGCCAAGTAAATGCATGCACAAGGTTCACTGAAGTTCATTGACTGAAGAAAATATTTCCTAGTTGATGCTCACAAAACTCCAGGTCTCTGCTTGATCTTTCCAGCAATAGGTTCAGGCTGAAAAAGAGGTTTTGGCATGCTTTTGGCTTTTTTTTTTTTTTTTCTGTTTGGCATTGAGCAGAGCAGTGGGTCCAGAGGAGAGAGGTGCTGAGCATGTTCTCCCTCCCTTTGAGCTTTTGCTCTCCAAAGCCCTGCTGTCAGTCAGGTTTGATGAAATCAGCTGCTTTGCCCTAGAAAAGGGCTGGTTTGGATCCCTACACAGAGGCAAGGAGAGCTTAAAATAGATTTTGTCCCTGGTGTGGCAAGGCCAGGGAGGTTTTCCAAGGCTCTGTACCAGCCAAGTGCTGTGGCATTTGCTGAGTCTGCAGCTCTCTAGTGGGAAGCTCTGTGGAAAACCCTGTTCTCCTTTTAAAGTAATCACTGAAGAAAGCCATGGGATGGGGAGTGATGTCAAATGCTAAAGGCAGATGAATGAAACCTGTCTGGTCTACACTTGATACCATATCACTTACTGATTTTTTATTTCAAAAATGAATGAAGTAAAACACTGATTTAATAAGGCTTCTTTGTTTGTCAGAAATAAAACAAAGCATTCAGAGGCACAAGTGGGTAGATAATGAAAGAAGAGGATTTAAAGTGCACTTAATGCAGTTTTCCTTATAAAAGCTATTCTTGTGACAGCTGGCCTGGTCCCCCTGCCCTCCTAAAAGGAAAGAAGTAGTTCTGCAGGTGGACAGTAAAGAAAACTTCAACAAGGTTGATTGTTTCAGGAGACACACCCTGTGCTGAAGTAGCTACTAGCACGGGCTGACTAACCTCAAAGCCAGCCTGTCCTGTGAGCAAAGACCTTTTCCTCTGCTGCTGGAGAGTGTCCTCTGGGGCTAACTGTGCCTGGCAATTAGCAAGCTGACTTTAACATCACAGTATCCAATGTTATATCTAACTTTGTCCTTGGGTCAACTGGTAACATCAAGGACATTACCTATTGGCTAACAAATAACAAAAAAGAGGCATGGTTGTAGAAATAATAATACTCATACAATGGCACAAAGACCTATAGGTTCTAAGAAAATTAAGAATACCAGATGTTACTGTTCTTTCCAGTTGCCATGCAACCACAGCCACCCTGCTATGCTTCACCTTCCTAATCTCCTTAACAGCTAACTCTAAAACAAGTACAATTAATTCCCCAATGAACAAGACAGGACATGACCCAGTCCTGTGGTTACAGGAGTACTTTGATTGTTTGTATATAAACACTAAACAGATACAGCACACAGAGCACGGCACAGAGCTGGCATTTTGTACAACAAACACAAGTCATTGTTGCAAACTATGAACTTTCTTGTGAACCGGTTTTTACAACTACTCCTAACAGATATTCCTTGTGCTGCTTAGGAGACAGTCTTTGCCAGTTCTCTAGTGATCCAGGCAGCCTCTTACCCTAGAAACCCAGATAGAAATGAGTGTGCTGCACTCCAGCTGAGCAGCATGTAGAGGCATTAGGACACACAGAGCCTACTTATGCCCTCTAACAATAGCTTTATGAATAACGATTGCATTTTCTCGTTTAAGAGGAATGTCTCAGGTAGTCTGCTGTGTTGTGGTTTTTAAACAAATAGCTTCTGTACCATATGTAGAAAAACAGGACTGTTATAGCTGTGCTAAATCAGATCACTTCCATTATCAATAAAATGGATGGTGAATAGTCACTTCTGCTTCTAACAAATATTTGTGTATGTTTATAGATTTAGAGAAATTAATAACTACTCAAAAATCCCTTTGATTCTGATGTGGTGCTCATTTGCAACAGGCATAGACCCATGATAGTAATATTACTACATAAGCTTCCTGACACAGTGCAGAGCTGGCAAGCAGCCACAGAAATTATTCAATTAGCACTGAATATGAAGATATCCCAGGGTTCCTGATTCAGCATTTAAGATTGCATTGTAATGACTATAGATTGTACAAGTTACATGCCCGTTTTGTGCAGTGCCTTATTTCACAATATGGGTGAAAAATACATGAAAGGAGAAAAAAAGCTGTTCCATTTAATTTTCTG
>PYHW01010052.1:2963123-2973824 GCA_013186435.1 Turdus rufiventris | reverse complement strand
CTGATTTTTTAAAGGTGTTCTTAAGTGATAAATACTTCAGTTAAGCACATGATAGAGAAGCTCTCAAGCATTCAAAAGTGGTGAAAATTCTCTGTTCATCAGCTGTAAAAATACTGTATTGGAAACAGAAACATATTTGGCTGTGCAATAGGGTAGTGTTAAATCCTCTCTTTTTCACGTCTCCTGTGAATGTCCCATTCCCTCTCAAAACTTCTCATGATGGATTGCTATTCCTGCTTTCAGCCCACTGCCAGAAGTCACCACATTCTCCCAACATAATCAGATTTCCCTGGCCAAGCTGTCCATTTTTGATATACAGACCGTGACAATCTGTAAAAATCAGGAAAGAATTAAACAGCTACATGTGCCAGAGCCTCATCTTCAGAATAACAAAATTATATGTTGGTTAGAGCACCAAGAGCACACCTATGCCTGGAACTCGTCTTCCAAAGATTTCCTGCAAAGGTTTTAATGCACGGTTGGAAATGCAGCACTGCAGCCTGTTGTGTTGGCCAATGAAGAGAAGAGCAGAACTGACTGGTTACTCCCAGAAAATATCAGTAAGTGGATGGTTGGTTACCTGTCAGTTTGGGGGTTTTAAGATGGAGGCTGATAGGAAGCAAGTTAGCATGGGCAGGGATGGTAGAATTTAGTTGGTCTGACAGGGAGCAGCATCTGAACTATGTTGTGTTTAAGTCAAATAGATCTTACTCTTGGCTTCATGGCACAAGTATGTACTTGTCCACATTATGCTTTCATGAGTTCATCAGGTTTTAGGGTTTGCCAGTTTTCATGCACTGCTATTCAAAGCAAAGTTGACAGAAAAAAAAAATCACATGCTGTCTGCATAAAAACCTCTGCACAGCTATGTTCTAGAGCCAACTCACACTTCAAAGCCAGCAATGATCATCTTAGGCTAAAACCCTTCATCACAGCAAGAACTGGTACCATGATCTCCTATTACTGGTTCTCAAGCATGTGGAAATGCACAAAAGGATTTTTCAGTGTCATACAAACTAACATGCAAATCAGTTAAAACAATATTTTAACATTCTGATTGCATATTTAGATTATTAATTGCTAGTCCAGCCCTCCTTATATTTTCCTATCTGCTCATTATCTTGTTGTAGGTGATAAGGGAGAAAGACAAACCTGAATGGTATTGTAGCCAGAGGGGCATTTAAAATATTGCTCTGCACCTGGGAAACAGGTTTAATTACTGGTGCTGTCAAAATGCTTTAATGTAAACAGGTTTCCTGATGGATCACATTTGCTTACTGAGAACTATCATCCCCCCAAACACAATCCACTTTATGGTGGGCTTAAAATGCAATTATCATAAATTAGAGCAATGAAGCTTTTATGATTAAAGATGTTTCATCTACTTTTAATGCCTCAAATTATAGAAACTATAACAAGACTTCACATTAAAATTTAAATAGGATTAAGAGTCTAAAATTTTCTATAAAGTAGGTGTCATAGGCCTGATTCTTTCTGAGTTGGTACATAGTGCAGACTTAGGAGGAAAGTAGCTCCTACTTCTTTCTTTCAGGTATCCTGGAATTGGACTGGATGTTGGTGTGTTTTAAAGAGACAGAATGCCCTAACCTAACACCAGAGGCAGTCTTTGATTTGAGTACCAAGGGAACACTGGGACTGCCTCAGCCATGCCTGGTGCTGCTCTCTCTGGAGGCACCACAGAGCTCTCTGCACCTGCACACTGCCCTGCACCTCAGGGGCACTCCAGCACCTCAACAGGTAGCACTCCTCCTCTCTACCTATGCCAAAAGAGGATTCACCACAAAAATACCTGCACGTGAATTCAGGGATGATTCTGATCACTGTTGTGTTTGATTTATGTAAGCATCTTATCCTATTCATGTTACTCCTGGTAATAACTTAGAGCAGGTTTCATATTAAGCAGTGTTTGTCAAAAGCAGGTTTAAAATCTGTAATTATAACATCTGCTTCCAAAACATATTTATATTCTGCTCATCCATTCAAGATACAGAAACATGAATCTTATTTGACCAAGCACCATTAGGCAAGGAAGCTCTGCTTTCAGATCTGCCGATTACCTCAGAATTAAAAGGAAAAAAAGTAAAATAAATGAAATTATTTCATGTAGGTGGTACATGAAAGAGGAACCTCAATTCATCTTATAAATTATTCATGTTGAATTATTCACTTGACTCATATAGAGACAAAGAAGGTGCTTTTTTTTACTATAAAATCCACTCAGACTTAAAACCTGTATTAATATGAAGTAATGTGTGATTATAGATGGACATGCACTTTTAAATTTTTTTGCAATCTGACTTTTACTAAGGACACTTACTAAGTACACACTCTGTTCCCTGATAAGAGCAGTCACATGGAAAGCATGCAAGCGAAATATAGAATTCAAGAAACACTAAACATCACACAACTTGGTAGACCAAAGTTCTTTCATTCTTTTGAGGGACGAAGCAAACAAGAAAAGTCCAAAACACTCTAAGGGCATTCCTCAAGATTTCTGATTTCTGTTGTGAAACCACAACCTCCTCTGTATGTACCACAGCAGACTTTAGAAACTGTTTGCATTTTTGGTAATATTTAGTAGTTCAGACTCATAAAATCCTTTCACTAAACTATGGAAACTGAAAGCCCTGATCCTTCCAGCCTTTAATCATGCTAACAATGGAACTGTGAACATTCCCACTGATTTATTTATTACCAGATTTGTAATTCAGGTGAGTGAAAATACATACGTACCTGCATGTCAGCAGGCTTAGAAACACAGGATGGAAACTTAGTCAAACAAGGCCGGTATTCCAACACTGAAACATTACTGTCAAACAGTGCCCTACTGAAACAGTATGATCCTTTTCTTGGTGGAAATTTCTTCCAGAGCTTCACTACTATAAGAATTTGGAACATTTTAGTCACACTTCATTGCAATAGTAGGATTGTCACTAAGAAGACTGATAAATAGATGCAAAAGAAACCTGATATGCAAAGTTGTGCCCAGACCTCTTCAACAGGATGTCAGATATTTCATTCAGATCCCTGTATTTTATTTAGTGTGATACAAATTTTGTTATGAGGACAACTTTCTACTTGAACTTATGAATAAATGCAAGATCTAAAATAATCTTTTTTTATAATTCATTAATATTAACAGGTTTGAATTTCATTCAGATAATTTAGAGCATTGGTTATTTTCAAGGAAATAATATAAATCAGTAAGATAATTAAGTTGTGATGCTATTGTATTAATTTATCACATCATCCAGTACTAGTAGAGACATAGCTCAGCATCAGAAACTCATCAAGGAGTTTTTGAGTCCTAACCAGATGACCTTCTGTCTTTAAACAGTACTTTTGCATAAAAGCATGCTTTTTAGGAATATATGCCTTAGAACTGGCAATTAGAATTTTAATTATAATTCAGGGTCTTAGCATAACTTGTCTCACCTCACCTTCTTTTGGTCAAGAAATCTGCATCTTTTTTTCCCTTTCAGATACATTTCTATGAATTACTATGAATTGAAAGTACAAAGTCTTTCATGCTTTATTTTTACCTTTCGATTTTTAATCCAAAGAAATAAATGCACTTGCAAAGGATTTTTCCTTCAATAGACACATATTAGAGACAGACTTAAGCTGCAAAGTTTGCATCTGTACCTTTCATTTTCTTTATAGACACTAGGAAATCAACCAACAATCGGCATGATTTTGGAAAAAAAAAAAACAACTTAATGACAATTAAGAAGACTATTTAAATCACTTTTTTTAAAAAATTTCTTCTAGTGAAAGATTATTAAAAGTTTCCACTCTTGAAGATCCAAAATGCAGCTATGAGCTCCATAGCTGATCATCTCCTAGTCCAGAGAGCAGGAAGCTCTGTGCCTCTGCTCCTTTCCTGCAGCTAAGCAGCCACTCTGCTCCTTCTAAAAGTAATCAAAAGGGATTTGGACATTGTTAGCAGACAGACATAGAACTGTCATCAAAATATTAAAACACAAAAAATAAATGTAGAACCATCTGAGAAGGCTGAGCCTTGGAAAAATCAGCTTTTATCCTTCAGTTAATTAATTCTGGAGAAAATTTTTGATCAAATCTCCTTTTTAACCTTGTTGTCAGCTGGTGAATGGGCCTGTTTTTCTCAAGTGGGTGTTGGCTGATAGCAATGTCTCATCTTAGGTCATACATCTTCAAAGACTTCTATTTTTGAAAAGAAGACTTACATTGGGAAAGGGCAGGAGGTCTTTTGAAATTACAGTACAATGCATATATTTAATTTTACTTGTAAGATGTTTCAAGATGTGTGTGCCCCACAATCTGCCTCTCTGGAAAAGTTTTTTGATTTATCACCAAAGCAACAATTCAAATGTCCTTTTCAGAAAGGACAGCTTTTTGTAGAACAAATTGTTTCATGAATACCAAGAAAATTCATTACTTTTGTGTTCTTAACCCAGAACTACTGATCAGCTAGTACTTATTACTGAAAATAACGAATTACTTTTGCTACTGTGAGAGGGGACAATAGCAAAATAGCTCTTGCAACTACTCTCTAAAATGATTCAGAATTACACTGCAGCACTGCACACTGTTTCTACACTAAACATCAGCTTGGACATGCTCACATTTTTTGGAGTGAAAGCAAGTATGCATTTTTCTCTAGAGGACTGTGTTGTGGGAACATTTGCATTACAAATGTGACATAGAATTTCATATATTTTGGGTGCTTCCTGGAAACTGACCCTTTGCCCTAGGTTTGAAATTTATTATGTATTAATTGCAGCTCTGTGTATACACAGAGAATAGCAGGCTATCTAGTACTTACATTTTTGCTAAGAAATCTGGGAATATGCAACACTGACTTTGGCAGTTCCTTTACCAGGAGACAGAAATGCAAAAAAATCCATGCAAATTAATCTGCATTTGAGCTCTGTCAAATGTAGGATTGTAAATGTCCATGATGCTTCCCCAATTACTATTTTGTGTGAGGGAAGAGTAGAGCAACAGTGCTAAAATATTGCACAAAATTCAAACTTAGCAGCTTTTTACAGATAAAAAGGTGTCTTTGAAAGACCTTTCTACAAATTTATAGGGTACAGACAAAATCAACATACAGACAGCTTTAATAATATGTAGATTATTTAGGCCTTTATTATTGCTAAGTGAGGACATTTTCTGCATGGTTGTATGGAAACCCCTTGTTGAGAACAAAAGTCTTACAAAAAGCTTCCTATTGACAGCTGCTTTTGCAGGAGGCAAACCTAGTGAATTCCTATCTTTCCAAAGAAAATTTCAGTCCTGGATACAGAAACTGTATTAAAAGTTAAGATCCATCTCCTGCAGCTTGTCTGCAAATATCCTCTGTGCACCTTGGATCCTGCTAAAGAGGACCAGAAGCTTTAATTCATGTTTTATAAATATTGCTCAGTGCACATGTCTTTTCAATCCTTCTCTATAATCTCTTCCTGTGAAATTCCAATAACCAATTTTTCCCACACAAGGCTCAGGGTGGACACAGAGGCAGAGCAGAAATGATGGCTGACCCTGGTAACAAGATGTGGCCCATAGCTGAACACAGGCTGAGGACTGAAAGGCCTCCCAGCATTTCAGATGCTGGTCCCTACCATCACCTCAGTGCCCTAATGCCTCAGAGCCACTCACTGGTGCAAACTGCTCTGGCTGTGACTGCTCAAAAATACAGACTTAGACCACCACATACAAATTACAGAATAGATATTTTTATAACCACACTAAGTACAGAAGCCAGATTTCTTGTATTTTGGTGAGTGCTGAATATGACCCTCTGTATGGTCCTTTCTGTCAAACAGCAGAATGGTTAAAACACCATTAGAAAACCTGGATATCCATTTCCATTGTATTTGCTGCATTGCTGCTACCTATCCTAACCCTTCCAGTTAAGTTCAGGAAGTGGGTTGCAGACTAAACCTATTTTAAAAATTGTCATAAGTTTTATTCTAATAAAACATTAGAACTTTTTCTGTTGTAAATGTAATATAGCATCTGAAAGGATATTTTTCTGAGCAACAGCTGAAAATCCATTATCTGTAACACGTGCAGCAGAAATTTTACATCCACGCTCATCACAGCATTAAGGCTAAGAAAAATCTATCCAGTTCAGTGACCTATTATCCATGCTATTTGACTGGATGCAACCAACACTTTTTCATTTGAATAAAACTCAGCTTTAAACATTTTCAGATTTCTTTACCCTTTTAAGGGAAATACAGAAGATATGCTGTACTACAGTTGTAGATCATGCTAAAATAGTATGGTGTGAATCATTCAATATGCATTGCAAAAAAAAAAATTAAAATCTGCTCCCTATACATCAGGGAATGTATAGTACTTAAGAATAGTGAAAAAATGGAACCTGCAAAGTACTTTAACACCTGAAATGGAAACATTAAGGTGCACAGTTTTGAAACACAGCAGCACCTGTAAGATACAGAAAGGAACACTGTGGAATGTCATAAGTCCCCACACGTGTTTCCAACCCACAATTCTGTCAGTATGAATGTTATGATGGACACATATGTCTGCACCTTAAAGTTTTGATCCCCCTATTCCTAACATAATACCTCTGCTCAGAAATAGCCCATATAGGAATCGGGACAATTCCTCACACTCTTATTTCAGGGTTTCTATTGTCTTTTCCCCTCGAGTCATTGGTCTGCCTGGGAGCAGGCTCAGCTGGGGGCTGCTCTGAAGGAGCAGAGGGCCAGCCCTGCAAAGCACTCTCACTTTGGCAGCATTATTTGCTCAGTTGTGTACAGCAGCAGTTTGTCCTCTGACATGCAGCAACTCTGCAGGTTTTGTTGACTGTGTCTACAGGGGAAAAAAAATTCCAAATAGTGATGGTTTTGGCTGAAGTAATACTGGAAGGAGCCCAGTTATTCCTCTTCTCTCCCCTGCTGAGACTGGCAATGTGCACCTTGGGACAGTGCTGTCCTTGCACAATGGACACAGACTTTGCAGCAGTTATTAGGCAGAACGCAATTTTGGCAGTGTGCTGTATTGATCATGGATGAACTGCAATGGTACCAATGAAGCTGCCTTCACAATGGACTGCTTCCCAATGTGTAAGATAAGCCCATTCACATTTGAAAGCTGTTTCTTCATCTGTCCTCAGGAGCCAGAATTTTGGAGGCAGTTGCCCACCCACTAAAATCAAACTGGAATTACATCTAAAATTTTTCCACAGCCGCAGGCTGTTAACGACTGCAGTGCTCACAAGAAGTCTACTTTTATATTTAATGCTTTATGGCAACATATACCAATAAGATTTGCACTGCTCCACTTAGACTTTCAGCTTTTAAGACACTTTTCAAACCATAAACCTATGGATAAATTTTTCAGTGGGTAGGAACATACTCAAAAAGAGATTAATAGGAGAAGAAAGACAAACAGGTTGCAAAAGGGATTTAAGGGATGAGAATCTCAACAAGGATACAGAACCATAGAAACTCCCTTAAAATTTCCATTTAACATGTTAATAAAGGATATTAAGTACAGAAGTGTCCTGAGGGAACAAGACAGATGCAAATACTAAGAACAAAGTAGTAGCTAACCTTCAGGTTTTGGATTAACATGTGCTATGATTCAAGAAAGTCCATGAAAGCCCATCAACTACAGTCTTCACTCCTTTCCTTTCTCCAGGTCCACATAGCAAAGAACAATTTAATACTCAGCTAAGAGGCTTAAGTATTGGCTTTTACACAATTTTACTGCTCTTCTGTCACCAGGGCTACAGCTATGAATATTGCTACTACTAGTAAAGTTCAGCTTTTGCTGAGTGCTTTGAAGTATTTAGGCAGGCAGTGCAATCAAATATAAAAATAATAATCTGTTTCTCCCACTGAATGTAACAGAAAAATCTAACACAATTCAAAGTCAATATTATATAAATGAATTATATAATATTAGGTGGATATGACAGAAGAATTGAATGGTAAAGGAGAAAGCCAGAAGTGACTCCTATTAGATATCTTTGTTCAGTTAAAAAGCAATTTCTGATTGGAATGTAAGCAATACTGGAATAGGACTATTTTTATTTACCTCAAAGAAAAAAAAAAAATAAAAAGTAAGGTCAGGTAAAAACACCTGCAAAATTAATTTTCTTTACTGTTGGTATGTAATGCTTTTTGTAAATAAATTTCAAAGCACTGGAGAGTTCACTACCACTATCATATTCATTTTATAGATATGGAAATTGAGATACATGATCAGAACAAGTAGGTTACAAAAAATACATATCCAAGAAATTGCCAACACTGAAGAACAGATTGTGGAACCAGCAGGGAAATGGATATAAAGAAGAGAGGGAGTGCACATGTAAGCCATACTGAGCACCCACACAGTTGCTATTTGTCTATTATCCTCCACACATAATGATCTATCTTAAAGCAAAAAGGTAGTCATACAAATCTCTATCTGTTTCCTATCACGCATAATTGTTTTCCTTTATTTGATAAAACCGATTTAAATTACTGCTGCATTGCCAGATTATGTTTCTCTGGCCTATTTTATCAAAAGCATCAGCTAAATGTGTGTCAGGTGACAATTTTCCCTGGTTGGATTTAATGTGACTGTCAGACATATAGGCCACTTCACCAGTGCCTCCGTAAGTAAGGACCACCATTCCAAATTCCCAAATAGCTGACACGTGCCAAATTCCCAAATATCTGACAATAGCAATCCAAAAGGTGTATTTTTCAGTTCAGCAAGCTTGCTATCATCACTTCTGCTTTTTGTTTGTTATGCAAACCCAATGGCATTCAGTAATTCTGTACAGTTGATAACTGCTAATTATGGAAGGAAAAGTTATCTGATTGTGCAACCATGGAATCAAATGAATTGAAAATATTCCACCAAGCATTTAGGAAAGTGCAGGAAAAAGATGGACTAAAAATAACAACGAACATGCTCTTTGCACTAAAAGATCATTGGCAGAAGTAAATCACACAAAATTCAGCTCCTTGTTGCTTAATCATCTCCCATTTCATTAACTACAGCTGCCAATTGTCTTGTGCAATGTGAATTGCTTTTCCTAATGAAAAAAATCATAGGCTAGAAATCAGTTTCACTAAGATGCAGTGTTAGAATGCAAATATTAATTTCTGAATTAATTCATGACAGAGGGCTTGGCCAACCTGAGTTAATCACACCCCTGGGGTCCTCTAATCCTCTAAAGCTGATTATCTCATGATTGTCACACCCACTGGGAGTTGCCTTTGTCATTAGCAAATTCAAACCGTAGTTTGAAAAAAAAGCCAACTTGTTTTGATGCTAAGGTTGGGTAGTGAATAGCTGCTCCAGCTCTAATCCTTTGGCTGGCTGACAGGAGGAAATGTACTGTAGTATGTGTCATTACTCCCTCAGAATCACCAGGCTTGAGGAAGAATGAACAGCTACCAAAGTTAGGAGGCAATGGTGACATTTGTCTCCAGCAGATGAACCTTAATTCTATTTACTGGATTACATCAGTAGAGAACTAAAGTCAAAAATTAAAGCACACTGCTGGGGCACTAACACATGCACAGTCAGCCCTGTTGTGAGGGAGATTCTCTGTGAGAGATGATTTCAGTTGTGTTCTGTGAAACTCATGTTGTACAAACACTATAAAATTTGAATCTATGTCATGATGCAAAATTGTGCAGGGAAGCTGGCACTGAGGGTATGATTTCAATTATTCATCACAGTTGTTCAATTTGCATTGTTTTCGTGCCCGCATTTCCAAGCTGCTGGAATTTGCTTGATCCATTAGCTGTCTAACCACCGTATTTAAGTGCAAGATAGTGGCTTTTCACTCCCTAATCCAAACACTACTTGTATCTCATTTGAACTGTTTACATTTCTCATAATGACTCTGTGGGATTCTTTTTTCTTACTGTTTGTTTTAAATAAAAAGGCGATAATTGTAGATGGGCAGAGGTGTGCCTTCACTTGCAGGTATGGGATATACTAGAATGTAAAATCTATTAACTTTTGCAGCTGATATATGAGAACATTGCTGCTACTTTTTTTAAATCCTTAGAAATGCAATTGGACTTATTTATTTTCAATGTGTACATACAAGGTTTCAGTCAGCTTTACTGTCTAGACTACACTGCAATATGCAGTCAGTCTTGCTTAGTGAGAGTCACACTGATGTCCTGAAGTCTGCATTAGGAGATTCAACACTCCTTCTGCATGAAAGCTCGGAAGGTGCAATAAAATGCATATTTTCTGAAAACATGAAACAGAATGTGCATAGCATGGCTCATGTTGTTCCAGCAATATAAAGAAGTGCAAGATTTGCTGTAAAAGTTTGTGAGGGGCCTGCAATTAATTTTACTTGCAACCTGAAAGTAAGGCTATTAAATTTGTGTTCTTTCTTGAATGAGCTGGGAAATTTTTATCAAGCAAATTAAAATCTATTCCACCTCCCACACTGTTGATCTGTTCTGTCTATTGGTGTCACAGCTAAGGCAAGACAGATAGGGCTGGCAACACCATCAGCCCTTTCATATGCATTTCTTACCAGTCTTAACTCCACACATTTTCACCTTCAGTCCTTATTCTCATACAACTCTGAGCTCAACTCATTTTCTTCTACAGATCTTTTCCTTCTACACTACTGTCTCTTTTCTCATAAGCCTCTCTGTTAATTCTATACAACTCTGTCACCTTATCTTATAG
>PYHW01010052.1:2951254-2962975 GCA_013186435.1 Turdus rufiventris | reverse complement strand
CCTTTGTACCCTGCACACTGATTGGCCAGGCACAGATGTTTCTTCTTTGCTAATCAGTACAGCTGCAAGTTATCAGGGAAAATACCCTCCTGCACTACCCTGGCTCACCACATATTGGTACTGCGTGCACACTGCTGCTCCTGTGAACATTTGTACTTCCCTCAGGTGTGCTGTAGAGCTCGTATGCAGTGCTCCACATTAGATATGCATGCTGAGAAATCCAAGCTGCACAATAAGAAATTTGCACTGAGTTTCCCTTAAAGACATCACTTATCTCTCCCACAAGGTACTCACAACATGCATGTTCTATGAAATTTTCATTGTAAACAGGACATAAAATGCAAACAAAACAAAGGTAGCGCTGCAGTAAAATTGTGCTAAGTATACACAGATGCACATAGACCATAAGGTCTTGAAGGTATTACAGAATTTTACCAACTCTACCTACAGTGGCAGTAAGACTTTTCCTCAAATATTCCTGATTCTGCATGAAATTGGAAATCTTGTTTCACATAAAATATTTTAGACTTAATTTTCTTATAAGCTTTTAATTGGCTTGACAATCATACTGAAAGTTTTATAAATTGAGTTTATTCTGGAAAATTCTTACTATTATAATTTCAAAACCAGTGCTGCCAATCTTCTCAAGTCTTTATATACATGATATTTTCATGCAGCCTCAGCTCCCTCTTGCAAACACACATGGAATCCTTTAAACTTTAAGTAATTACTCATGTTAAAACTTAAAAGCAAGAACTGAAAATTCAAGGCTTTATGCATGGAGACCAAATAAAAACCAGCCACCACTGGCTGCAGAAAACTCATTTCTTTAAATTGTTTTACAGTGGCAGAAAAACTTTTATGCTGAAAATGATGGAAAAATGGAAAATACTAAATTCTCAAAATTAAAAGTCATATCTCTTAAGGACGTTATCCATCTATTCAGAATGATGATTTTAAGAGCTGCTTTGCTATGGATTTTATAGGCCAGGCTAAAAAATCCTGAAAATTTCTAAATCTCTAGGATCATGTAAGAAACAGGTATCGGAATGTATGCATAATCAGAATTTAAAATAAGCTGTATTTTTCCTTTTATAGTAATTTGATAGGTTTGTTTTTTAAAAGTTACATATCTGAAGCAAACTAATCTTTATTGTATCTTAATACACCGTGAAATTCTCATGGGAAATGAGGACATCTAAATTATTGCCATATGACAATGAAAACAATTGAGCTGTAAGAACTGAATTTACAATTGTATTGGTGAACCCAAGTCTTTCACTGTACTTGCCAGTGATTTAATTCTTCGGCTTTTATTGTAAAAATTATTACTTTTCTGATTACTCTAGAATCTAAATCTTCAAACTGTTTTGATCATTAAAACTTGTAAATCTCTTAGAAATTTTTCAAAATATCCTGATGCAAAGTTATTCTAAAGAGTGTAGAGTGTGTGTGCAAGCACACATGCTTGTGTTTGAACATATTTTCCTCAACAAAATGAACCTCTGTCTTTTGAAGTATGACTGAGCTTTTTACAATGCAACTATAGAGCAAGGAAAGAGAAATGGGATTTTTAAAACCCAGTAATTTAGCATAGAGGAATGAAAGAATTTTGATAGATGGGACAAGTTTGGGCAAAACCCCTTTTTTTTACAGTTTTTTTTTTTCCTAAACTTTTCTTACCATCATTGCAGCACTCTGTGTCTCCTCTTCTGTATCCGAGACAACTGAAGTGAAACATCTCTAGCATCCATGGGTGAACATGAAGAGATGGATACAATGTTCAGCCATGACATGTCCCATTTCCTCACAACATGCCTCGAGTAGAGAAGTCTTGTGATGAAATTGAAACATGTCAACCCTGCAGCACACTGCATGAGTCAAATGGAAATCAGGTGGTAAAAACATCTTTTAAACCTGTAAATACACTAGTTTTATTTACTTATATTTATTGTGGCTCACCAGAAATCAGGCTCACTCAGAGTAAGAAACATTCTCTTGGCTAGGAGAGGGAGAGCTTGATAGCTTATATTGCATATTCTATAGACAGTTATGTGGACCCTATTGGCTTCTATAATATTTTGAAAATGCATTCACAATAATATTCTATTTCCATGCTAGTAATGTCAGTGGGAGTCCTGGTAGTATGCTATTTAGGCACACTGAGAAAATAATAGGATTTACAATAGCTGGCAATTTGTTTTCTACTGCCACAATGTCTGCTTTTGTTACAGTCTTTGTAGCTCTTAGAAATTTCTTTCTGGCTATTCTGTTCCTCTTTTCCACAGAAACATTTCTTCAATGTGAATCGCTTCAGTATGAATTGGAGTGGGTTTGCTGCCATGAGTTTTTATTACTAGAACTAATACAAATAGTGCAAATGTTTTTTCCAGAAATAGTCATTCACATTTTTAATGTCTGTGGTGCTGATGGATGGTCTCACCAGCAGTACTAGCACGCTATTTCAGAAGGCAGAGGATATTGCCAAATCCTGGCAGCATGCTTATTTGCTATCCTTTTGTCCTTAATCACTTCCAATTATTGGAGCGAGCCGAGCCTCCTTTACCCATTCCCAGGCCATTTTGAGGATTTTTTTTTTTTTTTCATACGTGATAAAATAAGAAGGGCGGTGGAGGAAGAAATAGTATTTGTTTGCCACATCTTAAATAGGGAAACTGCAGTCCTAAACTCCTTTCTGAAAGTTCAGTCCAATCCCACAGCAAACTAACTGGTCACCTGCCACACAAGGATAATAGTAATGAACTTTTTAATCGCTAACCATTTTCTTCAGGTTAGTCAGAGCTGCCTTTTTACATAAATGTCCAACAGAACTCAATCCAACACTGGGATCCACAGATCCAGCTAGTCTCAAACCCAGACCTATCCAACTCCATCTACTGACCAAAAGATGCTTGCAGCCAGTGCATGAATCCTATAGGTGTGTTTCATTCTGTGGCTTCACCATCTGACTCAGCAGCCAATTTTTCCTGATGGGCAGGCATGAGTCCAGAAGAACCTAAACAACTGAGTGTAAGGCTAGACTCAGGACCAGCCTAGTCAGATGGCATTTGGGAGGCTCCTAACTGAGCCAGCACCATGGAACACAGTCTTTGGTCCCAAGGCTGAGCCCTAGACAGGGGGCCCAATGGCACAGTCTCACAAGTGCCCACTGTGCACTAGGGAAAATGCATTTAAATATTCTATCTTTCCATTCTCAAGAAGATAGAAGCACATTTAGTAAAAGATGATTATTAGAAGTTAATTTGCTGTATTTTTTTTCTGCCAAATTACCAATTAATGTAGCTGGAAAGAAATATTTTACAGATGTATAATCAAGCCCTGAAAGGAGTTAGAGCTTCAACCGAAGCCTCTAACTATTAATGTATTAAATTATCATGATGTATCTTCAGCTGATTATATCAAGCACTCTTCTAGAATTTGAGGAAGTAGTAATAAATTAAATGATAAATTACTATTGATTATTTTTAACTTATTATCCTCTAGATTTTGATATGAATATTGCCAGCTGATGCTGAGATATGGTGAACATAGGCAACAGTTTAAAACAGATACTTCTGCATAATAATTGTGTATCGGGGTGGATTTTTCTCTATGCTCCATGGCTAGGTCACGATGATTTATGGCAATACTTTTTAGGCATGAATGTATGCAAATGTATACATAACAGCAAGTTCCCTTCAGACAGAGGAAGAGAGCTAACTACAAGGGTTTTCATTTAATTTTGTTTATCCAAGACTGCTATCAACAGTTGATTTTATTTAATGCAGAAAATTACTAGTATAGCTAATAGGCTCTATGACAACTAAAAAGTAATACTTGTACTAATACATTATTCTAATAAGTATGTAATTTCTTATTAATTTTTGGCATAATAAATGCAGTCATTTTACAATATATAAGGTTGTTTTATTGGTCAATGCAAAACTCCATTTCCTTTCAGACAGCTCCCTGAAGTTTTGTCTCCCAATTACAGAATTATTCCTGAATGAATTTTTAAGTGTCACACGTCAAACTTTCTAAAAAGACTACATGAAAACTGACTTTAGAAAGTGTCCCGCTACATGATTTTGTTTTCCTTAGCAAATTCAGCCTGGAAATATAATCACAAAACTAGGTTTCACAGCTTGGCTGAAAAATACCTTTGCATCCTACTTGTCCTAGGGTGTCCATATAATCAGCTTTTAATAGGGAGGGACATGCAGATGCAGAAGATTAAGACAAAGTCCATATAAAATAGAGATGAAATAATAAAGAAAAATATATTTCTCATATGTATGAATATTTGTATCTTCTTAAATTTTAGTAAGTATTCAGAAACTGCATATACAAAGACTAGATAAAAAGGTGGAAGTAAATGCACTGCAGTGTTTGTTGTTTGAGTCAATAATAAAGGCCTGTTTTTACGATATAACCCTAAGAATTTCACAGAGAAAAAGTAATGTAGAATTATTAACATTTCCCAAAAGTAAGGCAAAAATAACATTGAATATAATTAGTAACCTTCGGATTTTAAAAAAGGAAACATCTGAAATATTACTTAATTTCATGAAGAAAGCAGCATAATAAAAAAAATCTTCATAAAACAAATGAAAACACCCACAGCAGCAAAATACATCTCAGAAAAATTTTATCTGCATTATTATTATTATTATTATTATTATTATTATTATCCATGAATCTTAATATTTAAAAAGCTCTTAAGGTAAACCTAAGGAGTAAGCATCAAAAAACACCAGAAATCCTTCCCTGGTCCCCCAGCCAGGCCTTGGTTACAAAGATACATCACCTTAATGATCTTAATCATCATCAATCAACCTTAATCACCACCTCTAATGATGATTTTGAATTTTAACTTGGAAGCCATGAAAATGAAATCAATTATTCTACATACCAGCAGTGCTTTTTTCCTTCTTTTTTTTTTCTTTTTAAATTTTTTTTTCTTTTTTTGCAATGTGTGAATATCACCTTCAGAAGCCATGTGAAAATGTACTGGCCAGAAGGATAAAAAGTAAATCTAAATGACAATTTCTTTAAAAAGGGCTTAAGAAAAGTAGAGGAGTGATTCTACTAAAAAATTTAAAATATGGCAATTTTTAAGAAGTCTGATGAGTCAGAAGCACATTCCTGAAAAGGTGTCCTATTCTACAGAAAAGATTTAAATATCTCTGGTTAATGTGTAAAATCTTGCAAGGCAAAATTAAAGACATTTATCTTATTCAGTACTTATTAACTCTTAAAATAATAAGTAGATTCAATGACTATCATCAACACTATAAGCTGATGCCCTGCTTTCAGTACAGAAAGAGGAAAAATTATTTCCCTGTACCAAAAGAGCTTTATGAATTTGGGTAAATCAGTGAGTCATTATATCAAAAGTTCTTGTCATTTTTCCTACTTTTTCTTGTTTGCTATACTCATGCCTTTCACTAAGTATGAAACGGGAAGAATTGAAAATCTTGAAAAAGTATCCTGGCTTAAGAAATACTATAATCTAATGTTCACATCAATAAGAATCAAGATTGCAGTGGTTCCTATGAATAAAAGCCTTGTGGATTATGGATTTAACTCTTTCTAAGGGCTTTAGACAGACTGTTTTTCTGGTCCCAGTGGCCTTATTTCCTTCCTGAAGGAAATTACCTCAAAGCAGTGGTAGACATTCAAAAGGTTTTTGCAAAGAGCATGAAAAATATATTAACTGCTCATGCAGTGTGACATCTTACCTGCTGTTATTCATTATTATGTTCAGTAACAGGAATAGGAGGTGCTGCAATTACAACCCCCAGCCTCCAACAGACCCTTCACCCAAAGTTAGTGGAATAGTGTTGTGTTCAATGGTTTGTTTCTGTTCAGTTCCAGGGGGTTGTATAGCCACTAGCACACTGGGAGGGATAAGAATCAAAAAGAAGAGAAAAGGAGCGCACAGCATAGAGGATCATTCTGCAGCCGACATTCTAACAAGGGGATGACAGCCAGGCACCATTTAAAGCAACAAAACTGTTCAGGAGACACTGTGTGCAGCAGAGGAGCTGGGTATGTGTGTGTAGTTGATGCATGCAAATAAGAACTGAATATAGAATCGGGATTTTCCACTGTCTACGGAACTTAGATAACCATTTCCTTTAAACAATTGGATAAAATCAGGGTGCACCATCCTGGCTTGTAACAACCCAAAACACTGGGGCTAATGTCTTCAGATTCATTATCTTCTTTCCAGCACTGACATTAAAAAATATTGCACAATTTTTACAGGGTTTTTAAAGCTTATTTAGGTAGTTTTCTATTAATAAGATTATTACAACATTACTATAGCAACCTAAAAGTTATAGTTGAACGAAATTTTCTAAGCCTTTCTACCCAGGTGCTTCTGATTTTCAAACCTTTTTGAAAATCTTTTAAATTGCTCACTGGTTTCATTTAAATATTTCAAGTCTGTTGTTAATAGCAAACACTTTAGAAAAGTTTTTTTGAGAGAATTGTCATGCTTTACAAATCAGTGTGTATGAATATCACAACTTGCTTTAGGAGGTATGTTTAGATGAGGCAGTATTCAATGAAATAGGTATAAAGGCAGATATTGAAATATAAAGTAAGGTTGTAAGTTTATACAAAAACTAAGTAAATTAAAAATTGCTATATCCTTAACACCTGAAATACTGTTCTAAGCAGAGAGATTAACATACTACAGAGGGCAGTATTAAATGACTAAAGTAGGCAGCATGCACAGCAATGCAAAACACTATGTAAGGACGGGGTTATTTTGGGAAACAATTTCTCCACTTGTGTGTACAAACCCTTATGCTGACATAGGGCCTGATTTACTGTGGCAGAAATGCAGCAGAGATGAGAAGAAAGCCCACAGGCTTGTCAGTGGGAAGTTTTCCCTTCAACAGGTACTTTTCATTTAAAAGTAACAATAGTTTTCACCTACAGACCTGTGTGCAGGGCCAAGAGATCAGCTCTGTGGCACTCCTTGGCTACCAGGTGAAACAGCTGTGCTTTGTCTGAAGCCAGACCTGCGTGGAAATTTCTTCTTCTCCTCTGTGAAAAGATCCATTGGCAAGGTGGAATAATCTAGAAAGCCCATTATTTTTGTTATCTGCAAGTGTTGCCTTGAAGACAAATTGGACATTTTCACAGCTGACATTCTCTTTTGTAGCTAAGAGAAAAATCTAATTTTCTCATGGATGTCAAATGCTTTAATGTTTTCAATCTTTGAGCCAATTTTGAATCATGCTCTTCTGGCCACAGGGAGACAATCATGACTGGAATCACAGTAGTGTATCTCCCTACTTCAGAGCAGAACTAACCTATTCTGATAGATGTTTTCCTCTAGCACCCTCTCAGAAATTGTCCATGACTCCACAACCTCATAGACAACCTGCTTATTGTTGCACTGCACTTAGGAAGGTGTGGTAATCTTAGGGCTAGGAAGTTTTTCCTGATGTCAAACATAAATCTCTCTTCCTGCAATTACACTGAATTTATCTCTTGAAGATAAACTACTGTGTTCAGTAGGAGATGATGTGTGGATGATGATGTGGTGACTTGTGAAAAGACATCACCACTCATCAATGTGCTACTCTTACAAGACAGGTGGTTTATATTTTCACTAGAGATCATTTGTAGAAAAGACATTTATCTGAAGGAAATAGTGCAGCTTTTAAAGATATTTAATTTGCTATTACTGGTTTCTTTTTCAGTTATACACAGGCTATATTATACAATATTGCATACAGTACAATACAAATATATAATCTCATGGAGAGTTTTGTAGGGAATGTTTTCTGTTTGCATACAATAAAATTAAGTCTTTAAGGAAAAAATACAAATTTTTATTTACACATTTAAAAAACTTTTTCCATATGTGCTGAACAACCTACAGAAAAAGTCCCTTATAAGTAGGATGTACATACTAATAGACAATAAAGACTGGAATGTTTTCAAACATCTGAAAATTTTGCAGAGCATAAGTTCCTTGATTCCTTCAGAATACACCTAGAAAAAACACTCCTTTCATAGCATTTGTTGACAGAAAATGATGATTTCCTATTTGAGGTAAATTAAGAATTTTACATGTCCTAAGGTTAAAGGTTTCTAAACACAGCTGTTTTCTGGCATAATCAGACAAGAAATGCATATGGAAGAGACCCAACTAACATATTCTGTTTCTTGCTGCTGAGTGAGTAGTTTATCAAAACATCTGACTTCTTCAGGAAAAGATGACCACATTTAATTGGTTAAATGCTTTCTGCACAGCTTGTACTTGCTGAATTTTATACCTCTGGCAAACAATGAATGAGAAATGTAGAGAAGAATATACAGGCTAGCACTGCTCATCTGTGGGCTGGGAAAGACTTGGGACCTTTCTGGGGACAGAAGGGGGACTCAAACTAAAGAAAGCTTTTACTCAGTGAGTTCAATTTGTACATCAGTCCTCAAAGAAAACAGTAACACAGGTTTGGCTGGGATAGAGAGGATGTGATCAAAGACATCAATGTGTGATGAATGTAGACTGTAGCAATGACTATCTCATTTTTAATAAGGGTACTGAAGCTGCTGTTGTTGAAGGTCTAAATTCAGTCATTGTCTCAGCAGCCCAAAGGGATGATAGCAGCATGCAACACTGTGAATGTAGTTAAGAAAAATAAAGGAGCTATTACATCCCAGAATCACAGCTACATTACTGCATTGAGGCAATTTAGTGACCAAAAGCTGACAAAGCAGGAGAGGCAACTGACACACACTGACACAGAGAACCATTGGCAGCACAACTGCTCCTGGCAGGGAATGTGTATCCAGATCCAGACCTGCAGCAGTGTAACTGCAACTCCATGGAAATCAAGCATTTTAACTATGCAAATTTGGTCTGAATTAAATCTTTCAGGTTTTATACCAATTTTAAATGACCCTCCTCAACTTCTTTTCCCCAGAATAACAATATTTGGTCTAAGTGTTACCAACAGCATGGAAAGATGACAGTAACAGCAACTTCGGGATTCTTTGTGGTTCTTCTGTCCTGCTGAAGGAACTGCTGAATTCTTACAACTGTAGAATGTTTTGGGTTGGAAGATTAAAGATCATCAAGGTCCAGCCCCACTTGGGGTTCCACTAAACCAGGCAGGCTAGGGCGCCCTCCAACCTGGCCTTGAACACTTTCAGGAACAGGGCCTCCACAGCTTCTTTGGGAAAGCTGTTCTAGTGCCTCACCACCCTCACAGTGAAAAATTTCTTCCTGATACCTCCCCTAAATCTCCCCTCTGTCAGTCTGAAGCCATTACTCCATATGCTGTCCCTTTATGGCCCTGTACAAAGTCCCACCCCAGCTTTCTTGTAGGCTCCTTTAGGTACTGGAAGGTGCTCCCGTGTCTCCTTGGAACCTTCTCTTCTCCAGGGTGAATAACTCCAGCTCTTTCAGCTTGTCTTTAAAAGACAGGAGCTTCAGCCCCCAGATAAACTGGTGACTCAACTGGTGTCGTCATTAGATTTTTTTCCTGGCTGAAATGAGAATTCCTAGGGGTTCAGCTTTCACAGTACTCTACAAGGAGCTTCATAAAACAGGAATATGTTGTGAGTTAATTTTCCACATGGAATATTTCATACAGCTTTTTACCTAGATAAAGAATCTTCAAAGGAAAAGAAAACTAATGACTGAAGATGTTGACTGACAAGGGCAAGTTTGTAAAAACAAACTGGTTTTAATTGAAAAGATTTTTATTAACCACTCAGTTAACACTGATGCAAAATAAAATAGAGTTGTCCATCTTTTAGGATCTAGTCATGCCTTTTTCCCTGCAAACATGTAATGAAATTCCATAGTGTTCAAGAATTTTAGCAAAGTCAGAGGCCAGAGAGCAATTAAAATTAATAACTAGTCACTTTCTGTGAAGAAGGTTATATAGAAATATGCTTGCTGTCAAAAGTGTTAATTATCACTTACATGACAGCTAGGGAACACAAGTATGCTGAAGCATGAAAACACTGCACTGGAGTAAAAACTTCTTTTTTTTTTCTTCCTTTTCTTCACTCCTTCAACTAAGACACATGATGTTGCTACTGAAAACCTATTCATATTTGGAACCAGATCAGGTCTGAAACACATTTATTATATTCTATCTGAGGAAAACAAATAACTAAATAAGAAAAGTAATTTATTTACCAAACCCCTCCAGCCATGGTATAACTTAATCCAGTGCAAAATGTTATGAAATAAGAATTGCAACATTCCACACAGGTGTAAATGAATAATTACACACAGAACATAGAGTGTATAACAGACTGCACAGGATGCAAAAAATGTTCCCATTTTCACTCAGATTAATATTTAACTGTCACTAAATCCACCTAAGTACAATTTCCATTTTTTCCATATCCTTGTGTTTAGCTCTGTGTGTGTGCATGTGTGTGTATGAAAGGATCTCACATGTACTCACTGCTCCTACACACATCAAACAAAATAGGGTGATTTACATAGGTGCATCAAGAGTCCTCCAGGAAGGTTTGTGTAAAATTACCTTTACAAAAACTCAGACTTTCATTTTTAACATGTTTTCTGGTATTGTCCAGCAGATATTCCTGGCCAGGAGACATTCCCTGACATTTATGTAGGACCTGGGCTCATTCACAGCAAGATGAGTCCATTGTACTGTAGACCCCAGTCTTTCTCATCATTATACACTGCACAGCTATTTCACTGTAATTCATGTCTTTTCAAGTGATTTCGGTATTTTCTGCTTTGATTTCAGCTAGTATATTACTTAGTTTTGCTCATTATTTCTTACAACATGTTTCACACTCATAAGTTCTATATTCCTGGGAAATGCCTGTATTAAGAATTTCATAGTACCAAGACTGAAATATTCCAAGAATGTGTTAAGGAATCTTCATCATACCACTGTCAAAAGGCAGTGCAGCTGAAAGTGTGTGTTTTCCTTAATCTTTCTAAAACATATGTAACATATAGAAATGTTTAAAAACTATGGGAACAGTTTTTCTAACTATAACCATTGCTTACTATTCCAACAGAATATAGTGATCAAAAAACCCCAAAGATGATACCCTATCTAAAATACTTATTATCTGAACAATACAATAGATTAAAAAACTAGTCCCCAGCAAGTCTGTGAATATCAGAGTCCATTAAGCCTTCTTTCTATTAGAGTTCCACATTATGACAGAGAGGTTTTGATAATAATATTAATGATATACCATAAATTCACTTTTTATTGGACACCAAAGAATACACACAGAAGAAAAAAATTTCCAGGCTGTACTTGTGGGAAATTCCACAAAACCAAACTTTACCTATGGAGAGTCCACAGAGGAGAGAAACACAGACTAAGAACATAATCTCTGTAATACCTAATACATCAAGTCCCTCAGTTCTCTGCAGGGATTTTCTACTGTCTTGTAAAAATAAGATCAAACTGCATTCTTTCTTTTCAGATGAATACAAAATAAATTTCTTTTTTTCTGTGTGGCCATCATCTTTGACAAAACTTAAAGACACTTTAAATCCTTTACTCCTCTTCCAAGTTTTGCCAAAAGCATTTGTACAGTATAATCACAGACATTTTGTTTCCTCAAGAAACCAGTCCTAAAACCAGATGACAGAAGAGCTAACAAGGAGCAGTTGGTTTAATATGGCAAGAGGTGACAAGGCTGGACAAGCAGGCACTTGAATGGAAGGAGCTGGAATGAAAG
>PYHW01010052.1:2940273-2951204 GCA_013186435.1 Turdus rufiventris | reverse complement strand
AGGAAGGAAGGAAGGAAGGAAGGAAGGAAGGAAGGAAGGAAGGAAGGAAGGAAAGAAATTAGAGAAGAGAAAAAGAGATATATAATGGATGAGAATATGGAGATTAAAATAGCTTTTTGGGGACTAAAGACTGACAATACTCAACAACTAGACCCTCTGGAGGATATCATCTCAAATTATTTGCAAGAACATTCATTCATCTTCACGCAAATTATGTGAGGAAAAAGAAGAGGGCATCTCAGAGGAGATGCATCTCAGATGCCACTCAGTCCTTCCACTTCTCTGAGGAAACAGCATCTGCTCAGCACTTCCAAGGCAAGGAAGTGAAAACTAGCTTTATATAATAGTTGCAGATGTAGACTGCCAGGAAGTCAAAGTAGTTCATTGCTCCTTCAAGAGTCTAAAAATTCACAGCTCCTGGGATCCACTGGAAGCTTGTTGGAGGCTGTAACAAACAGTTTGAAGAACACTCCTGTGGAGAATATCAATTGTGGGAGCACAGAGGAATGATGCAAGCAATGGAACCTACAAAAGAAAAAAAAATCTATATATTTCAGGTGACATAAGAGATGGCAGTGATCAGAGGCTCTGGATGTCATTGATATTCTCCAAGATGGAGCAGAGAGGGCAAAAAGAAAGAATGTTGCAAACTGAAACTACAAGAATGAGGAGCTGTTCAGAATAGATATCTGAACAATGCTGGAAAATAATCTTCAGTTAAGGAAGGCTCATGCCCCTGGACTGCCTTGGGAAAGAGGTCATGGTGAGAGAAGTTATGGAGCTCTGTGACAGTTAATGAGTAATAATCTGTAAATGTATGTAGTCACTGACACTAAACTGGTTTGGAAATGTTATAAAAGTGGGAATAGTAAAGATTACCATTAACCTGATCTGAGGATGAAAAGGTCTTTGCTTTTATTTAGCAATGTATTGTGAGTTTTATGCTAATTTAAAACCTAAAAATGCAACTGAATTATTTTAATCCTTTCCTGACATCACTTTAATGAGGACCAGAACATTTCATCAGCTCTTGTACTCTCCCTGCTATTAAGAGCATTGTGGTGGGTAGTGCTGAACATGACGTAAAAGCAATCCTCTCCAGAATTGCCCATGCTCACCACGCTCCTAACCAGGTCGCTGGTGCAAGTCCCACCCTGCATAACTGTGGAAAGGCAGACCTCCAGAGAGGAGCACAAGGGCTGCAGCTCTATTTGCATCACCTACCCCTACAGAGATGAGATCTCTCTGTTTCTCTATTGCACCTTTTCCAGAAAAAATGTCATAGTTTGATCTTCCCTATAATAGCAATTATTGAACAGTTCTCTCTTTTGGTGGCAGTAAAAGTACATGATATGTTGGCATCTCATTTTCAGCTCTTGCAAAGAAATGAAATCTTTCCTTCAAAAGAAAATGTAAATTTTATTTCCAGAGTCGCACAAGGAGCCTGAGCAGTCAAGTCTGAGGCTTGATTGTGCTTCAGGAAATGAGGAGGGAGAGTATTAGTAGTGGCCCTCTGCCTTAAAATTAGATGTGTTTCACAACAACCCTCTCTTCTCCTAATTTTTAAAACTGATTCTTTTCAAACAAACTCTGAATTGACATTACCTGTTTTTAAAATTACCATGGCTAAATTACATAGCCATGCAAAAGACAGCCCAGAAGACACAGGTTATTCTGTATTTCCAGCTGGTGGTCTCAACAATATGCACTGATTAATGGTTCCAAGGACCCTGAAACATAAATAGGAATAATTCTCATTTTACAGATGAGGGAACTCAGACACAGAACGATTCTGTGCTCTAGGGTCAGAATGCAGCAATGCTATCTGTCTTATCTGTCAATCTCTGCTGCCCTTTCCCACAGTATATGATCTTCTCTCACAAATTAATAACCAATATTACAACAGGCCACAATTCTAAAGTCCCTCTTTCCTTTCCCCAGACAGGGTTTACCTGACTTATTTCTTCTTCTCTCTCCATTCTGACCTTTTCTGCTTTCCTCTTTTCTTCATTGATGCTCTAAGCTGAGTACATTGTGGGGCTAGCAGTGCTAAAATAACATGTTATACTTTACCCTGAAGGCTTTGAATGTTGTGATCATTCCTTTCTGTTTCTGCAAGGGCCTCAGAAGTCTTCTATGTCTTTTGCTGTTAAGAGACTTACCCTTGAGTTTAGGAGAAACACTGTTCATAATGTAAGGCAGATGGCAGGAGAGAACATTGTCTGAAAAGAAGCTGTTCCAGGTAGTGACTAGAAAACAAAGCTTTTAAATTGAATAATGATATTCTGAAACTGACCCAAATTCAGTGGAGGCCAGCCTACAGAGAGAAGCAAACCTCTTAGATTCCAGGCAGCAGGGTAACTATTAGTGAACAGGTACACCAGAAGACAGAATAGAAATCTCCCCTTTCTAACGCTTGGCAGAAAAGAGATATTTATTTTTCAGTTGGAAGCTCTGTTTTATGGAGAAATGTTTCTAACTTGAGCACAGTTCTGAACAAAATACAAGTTTGCTTCTTCAGATATGATCCTGGCAATCTCTCAGCTCCTTTCCCAGGTGCTGAAGCATTCTGCAGCAAAGGTGGACAGACATCACCCCAAATCAGACGCAGGAATTTTGTACAATTTCAAGGGAGTGCCTTTTCCCAGAAACCTGTCAACTTCTTTGAAAGATATTAAGTCCTGTGACTGCTGCATGGTTACTGCCCCCTAAAGAAAGTTGACCTATTCTGGTAAATATGCTCAGGTCTCCCTAGAGTACAGTCCTTCCACATTCACTGCAAGTACTCCCACTCTTTTCTCATTTTTGTTTATTTTTACAGGGGACAGAACCAGAGATTATCACTTGCCAGCCCTGAGCCTCAGGCACAAAAGCACTTCCTATTCTACTGGATCTTGCTTGTATGAACCATGCTTTTTGATAGTTCAGAATGACTCCATCAATAGCATAGTAACTGCTAAGAAATAATGCAAAGAAAAGAAGTTGTGTTGCACTTTTAAAACTCTTTTTCCATTTACTTATTTCCTTGTTGGATAGAATTCTGTGAAAGATTAACGTGTGAATGTAAAGACTGACGACTGCTTCCTTGGTACAAGAAATCAATGAAAAATAATATATAATTAAAAAGAGTTTTGTTTGGTTCAGGATTTCTTCCTTGAAAAAGATATCAAGTGTTTTAGCCAGGGCTATATTAGCCCCATAATACTTCATATAAAAATTGAGAATGATAAGTAAAGAGAAAAACACCTCTTTTTTCTGGAGACTTAAAATGCACATTGCAAAATTATTAAGTGAATTTGCTGATACTTCTGATTAACTGAACCATTTTATCCTTGATTTGATGCTGAGACAGTAAAGCATCACACCAATACATCAGATAACTATATACTGGATATTAGGAGATATATGGAAAACACTGATGGGAGTTACTAGCTTTTCTCAAAACAACCTGGCCATCTGTTTATATGTTGGCATTTAAACACTTAACTTTAACCTGTGTTCCAGTTCAACACTAAATTAGATTAATTCGATTGACCAATATATTTTCTCTTAAAATTTCCACCGGTAGGATTAATACAGTCTACTAGGAAGAACATTACTATTTAAAATCATGATCAGTCTGACAGCAAAGGCCAGAAGTTCATTCTCACACATAGCTGAAAGAGAGACAAAAATAAGCAGACCTCAGGAATAATGATCTCCATTTAGCTAATTAATTAAAACAACGTAAGGTAACTTAGGAATAAGAATACCCCTGAGAGATTCTTTGGTGGCTTTCAACATCATGGATACAGTACAAAGTAAAGTCATCTTTTGATGTTAGATGAGTAGAAGCAGCTTCACTGGCATATTTTTTTCTGCTGTTTTGAAGTTAGCACCATGTTCTTATTTGTTCTGTCATAGCACAGTCCTCTCTATTTTTATTTAACCCAAAAGCACTCATAAAACCACAGTATGTTAATATTCACATTAAATATTAGTGAAAACATAATATATGGTAGTAAATGATAACTGTTAGGAATTGCAGTATGAATAGGCAATACTACAGTTAGTCTGATCCAAGCGGAGCTGGCATGAATTAAGCTTGCATTTCTTACACTTTCTCACCAGTGCTGCACAGAACACAGGAGCATCACTTCAGCTCAACTCCAGTTGGAGATATCAAAACACATTAAACTCAGGCTTTAACTGACACTTTCATTGTGCTAATTATATTTTAAACTTCCACCTCAAGTTTCTGCCCCACAGTGCCATCTTCATGAATAGCATATTCTGTGATACACAAGTGCAGTCACACAAGCCTCGTAGCTGGAGAGATATTTATGTATTTATTAAACATTGTAAGTAAAAGCACAAACTGCAGAACCACCCTGCATTGTGAAGGAGGGCTCCAGTAGCAGCTGGGATTACTGCACTGGCAAACACACAGCAGTCTGTGTGCTGACATACATGTGAATAAAGGCAGGGAAATGCCACAACGGCTAATTAAGAGGGGAAAAAAAAAAAAGTGAGAAATACCTTCATTTGGCAGTGCAGCTGTGCTCCACAGGCACACGGAGATCATCCTTGGACTCTCATTCTCTGCTGGGAGTGCAGGACAAACAGCACAGTAGCTGGCCAGGAAGGACACTCACATGCATCAGCAGCTACCCAGCCAGATGAGCAGTAGTGAAGGACTCCAGAGAGTGTCTGGTTCAGTTCTCACTCAGAGAGGATGCTGCTCCTATTGGTAAAACAGAAATTTTCATTACAAAAAGGAACCAAAGTTCAAAGAAGAGTTTGTTGTTGAAACTATGGGACAAGACTAAAATCAGACTTATTTCACACCTGCTAATCATAACTTCTTTCCTGTGCAAAGATTTCTGGCTGGTGATACTAAATGAGCTGCTTAAAGATAGTCACATCTTGACATCACACAGACGGGGTGATAAAAATGACAGTAACATTCAAGCAGCTCAATTCTAAGTTTGCACCACTTCACCACTCAAATACTTCAGAGAAACATTTCAACATGCTGAATGACAAAGAGAAGGCCACCACTTGCCCTGAGGATCCAATCCCTTCTTATTCTTGAGTTTTTGCCAGTGTATTTCCAGGGCCTGACTTTTCATCTTAGATGGCTTTAGCTGGAATTATTTGAGACCTCACCACTCAGGCTCTCCACTTCTATGTGACTGCTCCAGCACAGGAGGCAGCAGATCAAATACATGGGAGCTCTTTAGCTGAGGCTGCCCTCCCCTCTCAGCCCTCACCACCACCATGGGTGGAGATCTGTTCTCCCGCTGTAACTGGAAACACTGGACACAAGTCCCACTAAGGGAACAAGTCCCACTGACCAGGGCACAAAAGAAATTGCTGGGAGTTGCAACACCTTCTGTTATTGTAGAGACTGCCCAGCAAGCTCGAGTCAAGGCTGTGGAAAACCAGCCCTGCCCAGTTATTTGCAGAGGTGATTTATCATGGTTAGGGCCCTGACTTGACTTTCCTGTCCCTTTGTGGGAGATCAGGAGTGCACAAATGCAGATAGTTTTTTGTTCCAGTCAAAAAGCAGGATGCCACAAAGCTACTCCACAGGAGTCTTTGGTAATCCTGATCTTCATAAGCTAAGAAAAGAATTGCTTTTCTTTATTGCAAAACAGCATCAGTCAAGCTGGTCTTTACCCAGTACAGACATGATAATGGGAAATATGTACAGGCCTTACCCTATAATTAGGGTGCTTTCAGAAGTGTCCCTGGCTTTCCAGACAGGCAAATGTAAACCTCTGTGACTCATCACTAGAAGGTGTGATGGCTCTCAGGAAATTTGTAAGATTTCTTTAAAAGCTGATAGGTTCCTTCCTCAATGGGATGTCAGAATTTGAAGAGCCTGATGGGGACTGAAGTGTCAAAATGCTGATAAGCCAGATAAAGCTATTTGTGCCAATTGTCACCAGCTCTGAAAGGCTAGAAGCAAATCTTTTACTCACCTAACCCCAGGGAAATAAATAGGTTAGTCAGACTGAAGCAGTAAGGACCTGTCCAGGATCCTTTTTCTTAATAACACACTCAGGATGGGCCAATTTAGTCATGTACTTTTTAATTATTACTTTTCTATAAAAACATCCATCAGCTTATGAATAATGTCTGCCTCATGTGTATGCTTCTTTCTGACCTCAACTTGGTCGGGTGAATTTGACTTTATAATTATCTTGCCTTCCCTTGGCTGGCATGAATGAGGATATCAGCTCGATTACTACCAGCCTGTTCACTTTCTGCTTTCACTCAAACTTTGGTCTTTTGGAGCCAGAGCTTTTATGGTGCCAAAGGTTTCCAATCTAAGCAGTCTGCAGATAGCACTAAGACATATGCTTGTGTGTAGACTTACACATAATTCAATCTGAGATAGTTTAGGGGTGGAATGTCTCTATTTGTAACAGGGAAATGTAATTTTTACTAGGCCTTCAACATTATTCACTATTACAGCTTTCATAGCAGATTATCACACACACCAAGAATGACAATGCTATTTTACTACACCCTGTGAGCAGAAAAGGGGCAGATTTCATATAGAAAGTTTTTCAGAAATGCTGGTCTGACGGGGTTATATCTGTAGAACCATGCTCTCCCTAACTTATGATTTACACACTATACTGCTGAATATACACCACAAAATAATTTTATGGAATTTATGAGGTTACTTAGAGACCTATTGTGCTCACAATTTGGTACAGATAAAAGTCTGCCAGTATTTACATTTTATTCTACTGCAGTCAAATATTCAAGACACTGCACTAAAAATTAAATGCATTAAAACAACTGTAACTACACATATCTATACATCAAGGAGAAATATACAATTAAAATTTCAAGGGAAAAAGTCCTCTTGCTTACAGATTAAATAATGTTTATTTATTGAGAGAAATATCCTTATGAAAGTACAGTAGCCAAGAACAATTCCACCTGAATTTTCTCTATTTTTTTCTTGCTTTTCCTAAAGTTTTCCAAGTAGAATGAAAACCATAACAATTAAAAGCTGCTTTCAACAAAAAATAAAGTATGGATTTCTTTAAAGCACTGATACTCATTTGACATGCATAGCACTGAATTCATGTGAATGTCTACAGGAACTCTAAAGGGGCCACTCTGTTTTTTCCTTGCATCAATAATCCACACACAAGGAAATAATTTACACAACAGAACACAAGAACTCCATGGGAACACTGTAATACAACCTTATCCACATGATTTTGTTCTTTGAAAACGTGCATTTATCTGTAATGTTTTTAAGCACTCAATGCTAGTCTGCCCATTAAAAGCCAGTGGCCAACTGACCATTTAGTCTTCCAGTGTGTAAAATACAACTGTCAAATACAATGTATGGGGAACAGTAAGACTTACTGCCTACTTCTTAGGGTTATGATGAAGATTGATTAATTAATATCTGTAGTGCTTTAGTGCATCCTAAGTATTTTTCTATGGATTTAGATACAGCAGTACTCAATGTTATAAAGAATCCTAGCTAAACAGCTAACTCCTGTGTTAAAAAATGTTGGCAAAATTCTCCTGATTCTATTGAAGCATGTAAGGATTCAGAGAGGGAAAGGTATCCTGAAAAGTCCTGTATGAATCCCAAGTTCCAGGCCTCATGACAGGCCTGTCTCAAGATTATTGCTGAGCTATAACAGCCTCCGAAAAGTCATTTTTCTAACAAGAACAATTGAAGTACAGCAGTATTCTGGCTCTTGCCTTCATCTCTTCCACCCAGCCCCATTCCACCCTTCCTCCACCATATTCCCATATGCCAGACTTTGTAAAGTGGAACCCAAGAGATGGGCTAAACACCAGCTGACAAAGGGATGAGGAGGTGGCTTCCTAAGTGTTGGTTCCTGTCTACTGCCACATTATTTCTCAAAAAACTTACCTCCTCTGTTCTTGCAAATTCTTCAGAACACAAATGAAACATAGTAGACATTGTTCTTTAGGGGCTTGTTTTTCCTTCATAAACCTCCAAGAATCCACAGCATCACAATGTAAGAATAATCTCATTTATGGTGAAGGCACAACAGGATGAGCTGCAGCTACTGCAGGCTTCCTGTACTCCTTTCTCCAAGTCACTACATGTTCCTTCTTGGCCCAAGATTTTTGCCTAAACTGCTTTCCTAGAATTCTCTGTTAAAACTGTTAACTATCTTGGGACAAGACACACTTAATATTTGAAAAAGAGCTACCTTACAAGGAGCACTAGTTGCTACTGTGACATTACCTACAAATAAAAACACAATGTAAATTTTACCCCATCCACTTTAAAAAATTGCTCATTTCCTGGTTCTGCAGCTTGTGCCTGTCTATCTGGAGCCCTGTGGCAGGGTGCTGTAGCAGGGCTCCAGCTGGGGCTTTAACACAACCTGGAATGGGAATGCACTTAGGACAGAGAGATGCATTGCTAGGTGATGAATTTACTGTCAGGAAAGTATGACTTTGTAATAAAAAAGATGAAGTATACAACTGTAAACATTAAGTAGCATTTTCAGCTGAGCTGCTCTTAATCATGAAAAATGTATGCTGGCCTTATTTTACCATCTGTACACCTTAAAATGATCGGGGCCAGGAGATCAAAATGCTTTTTACCTAGTTTTGGTCCCAACGTTTGCTATCTAAGAACTTCATGTCAGATGGAGGAGACTGAACTGTGAATTCCTAAACATAGAAAAATATATTCAGATGTCTGTGCAGTCCAAGGCAGCAGTTCAACCTCTGTGTGTAAACAGAAACTTCGCATCTGTGCTCTGACAGAACAGGGAAGTAGACAGACCCAAAAAGACACTGGGCTTCTGAAAAAAATCTAGCACCTTTGCAAACAGGACGTCTAAAAAAAACCCCCAAAGAACACAAAAGCAACAAAACATAAACAACAACGGCAACTGATTGGGAAGAAAATGCAGGCCTCACCCTGAGTGCCCAGGACTTCCTTAGGAAGGCTCTGCAATGCCAGCTGCACTTCCACAATTTGAGCACACAATAAACTGACAGAGAAAACATTCATGACGGGTACATCAGTTAAAAATTACACTGGAGTCAAATTATGAGGGATATGAAAAGTCACAGAGATGTAGATTTGTAACAACAGCTACTAAAATTGGCATTTCTCCCTCTCCTTCAAACTGTACCTTTCAGCACTGCCTTCCTTCTGTGGATGACAACATAACAAACATATCCAAGGAACATACCACCTCTTAAGAACAAAGTGTCATCCATCAAGATCTGATGTCAAATTAATGAATATTCAACTAAATAAATATCTGTTATGTCCACACATTGCTGTACTAAATTAATTTTAATATATTAAAAATGCTGGGAAAAAATAAAATCTAGAATAGTTTTGCAATTAGTCTCCATTAAATGGACTTTCTGAATTTTCAGTTTGTAGCCTGAAAGCCACAAAAGCCACACATGCAGTAGCTGATGTGGTGTGCAATTCTTGGCCAATCTACTTACTTTCATTCCGTAGATGGTACATTCTTCTACTACTTTTTTGGGATGGCTGCAAATTTTCACCTGAAATAATTTTAAAGACTTAATCCTGACTTTCAGAGTTTCAGCAAGCTTCATCGTGAGCATCCTCAACAGAATGGGAGGAGGGGAGGGAGAAAGGCTCTCAGTGCTGACTGATAGATTTTTGATATTGCTGTGCTTCCCTTTTACTAATTATGCCCAGATTGCTCATCATGCTAGATACTGTTTATGCTAGGAATTTTCTACAGCATACCTCAGGGGCAAATTGCCTGTAGTGGTGAGCTGGGAATTCTCTATAGCCTACTTTAACAAACAAACCTCCAGTATTCCTGCACATCATATCGTTCAACTTTCCTGCCAAATCTTCAGCATACTTTTCAACTGAGCTAACTTCAGCTAACCCCAGAGAAGGGTATTCCTTGGCACACCGATTATTTATTCCCTCGAAAGCACGGTATATGCTCTCTGACCCCTTGATCTTGCACAAGCTAAGAAAAAGCAGTAGTTGTAAGTCATTAGGCTGTTGCTAATGAAAGCTATCCAGGCAAAAGCCCTTGTGCTGGACAGCAACTGCCAGTCTTGAGATTCCATGGCAGTTTCACAAACAATTACAGGAATTGTTCATTTCTCCTCTGCCGAGGCCAGTCATGCACCACTTCAACCTCGTCTCTTTCCACACATAGACAGGATCCTGAATAAAGAAACTGGATTTTAATGCCAGTGTGATCAGGAGTATTTACTGGTGGATTGCTTTGGGCACACAGTGTGAGAAGCTGTTCCAGTGCACACCACCACGGGTGCATTTGGGATGGGGCAGAAAATAAACTACATCTCCATCCGACAGCTCCTTTCTGTGACAGTTTCTGTGACACCACAATTGCTGCCGAGGATCCCCGTTCCTCTCTGAAACATTTGTGATTTGGTGTGCTGGCTGCTCGCGGAACAACTAACTGGTTTTGATATTCCTGTTCAGGGCGGTGAGGCTGCAGGGTGGCCAAGGGCAGGCATTTGTGGCGGCGGGGAAAGAAACCGCAAGGGTCCCATAGCTGCGGGTCCCCGTCCCGACCCGGCCGGGCCGTGTGAGGTGTGAGGCTGGCGAGGCCGAGGGCTGCGGACACCGCACGACCCCCGGGCACCGGCCCGGCGAGTGCCGCGGCGGGCGGGAGGCCGGAGCCCCTCGGGAGCCGGGCGGAGCTGCCGCTGCGGGTGAGGCCCGGCCGGGAGGAGCGGCCGTCGAGGGGCGATCCCCCCGCCATCCCCGGGCCGCCGCTTTGTCCTTGCCCGGCCCGGAGCACGCGCGCCCCCGGTGCGGCGGGAGCGCGCCTGCGCGCACCCCGGCGGCCGGCGGGCGGGAGCGAGCGCCCCCTCTCCCCTCCCCCTCTAGCCGGGAGCTCCGCCGGGGCCGCGGGCGGGCGGGGGAGCCCGGGCGGGGCGGGGGG
>PYHW01010052.1:2893107-2940129 GCA_013186435.1 Turdus rufiventris | reverse complement strand
CCCCCCGGCCCGCCGCGGGAGCCCGCGCCGCAGAGCGGGGCCCGCCAGCGCCACCCGCCGGCCGCGGGGCCGCACCGCGCCTCCCCCCGTCCCCCCCTGCTCCGGCTCTCAATGTTCCACACTGCCCGGCCACAGAGCCGCCGCCGCCGCCGTAGAGCCCCCCGGCCGCCTCCGTCCCCTCCTCGGGCGCCGCGGGCCCGGCCCGGCCCCCCGCCATCCCGCCCCTCCGACCCAGCAGCGGGACAGGACGCCGGCGAAGGTAAGGGAGCGGCGGGCGAGGCGGCCGCCGCGGCGGCTGGGCGAGCGCGGTGGGGGGAGGCGGGGAGGAGGCGGGGGGGCTGGTAGAGGAGCTTTGTTCTTGTTTTCGGCGCTCGCTGCCTGGCGGCGGCCGGGGGCGCGGGGCCGGCCCGAGTTCACGCCTCACTTGGTGCACACGCACGGTGCGGAGCGGGGCCGGGCGAGCCGCCGCCGCCCGCCGAGCNCCCCCTCCTTCTTCCCCCCCCCCCGCCTTTCCCGATCGGCGGAAAAATGTCGGTCTGCCTGGCGGAGCTGCGCGGGGAGCGGCGGCGGGGAGAGCTGTGCAGAAGGTGCAGTTTGAATTATGCTTCTTCCCCCTCCGGCAGCTCTGTGGTGGCCAAATGCAGTTCTCGCTGCTGGCCATGTAAATAACTGGGGCTGCTGCTACCCCAGTGGCTTTAAATGCATGGCGGGGCTTTTCCCCTTCCCAGAAAAAGCCCTGCCACCAACAAAAAGCCAAACCTCGTCCCCCCCGTGCCAGCCCTTTAAATGCCCAGAGCAAGTGTACATTTCCATCTGAAATCGACATGAGTGTTACTACCAGGGTATTTCGTCGGAGAGAGGGGAAGAGGGGGGATCTTGGCGTTTGGACCCAATAAAATGCTCTGCTCCAATGTAAATATTTACAGGTTATTAGTGACTTTTTAAAAAACATTTTCGGTGAGGTCTGTTATTTACAGTGTGTCATAAGTTATTAATGTTCATTGCCTAAGTACCCTGCTAAATCTGTCTCATGCCGTAGAACAAAGTTGACAATTGGCATATTGTTTGAAGTATGAAAAAAATGCGAGTGGGTTTAAAAATTGGAAATATCTGTATTTTCAGAAGTGTAAATATTGCTTTGTAGCTGTCAAACTCCAGCCCTTGGGTATGAGACAAAGAAGTATATTTTGATGAATTTCTCACTGAAACTGACTTGTCACCTATTCAAAGTTTTCTCTAACTTGGAGAATGCCAAGAGAGAGTCCTGCCGGTTGTATGAACTCTGGCTCTTTTCTTCCCCCAAAAAGTTCTGCATGATGTCCAGTGATAGGCAGAGGTCAGTAGAACTTGGGGAATGACAAGAGAGAGTCCTTCCTTGTGTATTAACTCTGCCTCTTTTCCTTCCCCAAAAAGTTCCCCACAATGTCCAGTGATAGGCAGAGGTCAGACGATGAAAGTCCGAGTACCAGCAGTGGTAGTTCAGATGCCGATCAGAGGGATCCGCCTGCACCTGAACCTGAAGAGCAAGAAGAACGAAAGCCCTCTGCCACTCAGCAGAAGAAGAACACCAAACTATCCAGCAAAACTACTGCAAAGCTATCTACTAGTGCAAAAAGGTAAAGGGGAGAGTGAAACATCCTGCAGTATTTTTGCACGGTATTTGGAGCCACAGTACTTGCACTGCACTTGTCATGGCAGAGGGATTCTTCTTGTAAAGCTGTGTGAAAGGGAGTGAACTATCAACTCTGGTATACAGGAGCCTGCTAAGCAGTGTTTTAATTAATCCAAGTCCTGTTGGGATAGCAGTTACACAGACCTGTCCTATGTCTTTTGAAGAGTTGGTACAGAATTTGGTAACTTACAGACTGACTGGGAGGGGAGCACCTAGATGCGTTTTGTATTTGCAAAAATGTGTGAGACAGCTTTGGCACTTTTTTTTTTGAGTTAGGTTTCAATGCCTGGTTGGTATAGGGTGGAGTCTTCCTGCAGCATTTTATTATGGTCTGTAGGCTGATGACAGGCAATGCTGTCTAATTAAAGAAGCTGTAAAAACCCAGTAGCCTCTCTGGGCCTTATGAGAGCTTTTTCATGATGATGCACAGGAGAGCCTTACGCACCTCGAAGGAATGGGTTAATTCTGCCATTCTTTAGGGAGAAACTTAGGTGAGTTTTCTCCCTTAGGAACTGTGGGTTTAAACCATGATGTTCTACAGGTAGCCTCTACCTTTAAATATGAGAATCTTCAGAAACCTTGTTTAGTTACATTGGTTGTTTTTTATTTGCATGTAAGTTTGTTGGCAGTCTGGCTCTCAAGAGGTATACTCTGATAATTTTCTCAAAGATCAGTTGTGTGAAATACTCAGACTTTAAATTCTTTAATTCCAGCTGTCTTTGGAGATGAAACATAACTTTCCAGTCCCTTCCCTGGAGTTGCTTTTCTTTGCAGACATGTACAAGTATCCTGTAGCAAGAAAAGTTGTAAAGTAGCTGTAGTAGCTTCAAATTTTGCTTATTCAGTGTGAGTGTTGTAGTTCTGACTTTTACAGATACTTCAGTAATTTTGTATTGGACTTAAACTTAGTAAATTCTTTTTGAAATATGCTAAAATTATTGCAGAGAGTGGCTGTGTGGTTCTGATGAATTTTGAGGAGCTTGTTAAAAAAACCCTTTGAAATAGGACTGGCTGAAGAGAAAAACGTTTTGCAACTGCTATGTAGCACTTGTAATTTGTCTTTATTTGACAAGCCTGAGATACAGGTTTTTGACACTGAGTTTTCCCATCTTGTCTTTATTTCACAATTGTTGCAAGTCTAATCCATGCATCTTGGATAGTTCAGTAGGCTGACTGAACTTTTTGGTATTAATGCAAGGACATCCAGAGCAGTTTCTGTTAGCTCATCTTTTAACACCTGCTATTTGCAAGAAATTCACATAATTGCTCATATGGGTCCTTTTGTGAAGAGAAGTCTTACTTAATATTTTTAAGAGGAGTTTAACGTGTATTTTGAAATTGCACCTCTTATGTACCTGAATAAATTTAAATTGACAGGAAGTTTTCAGTACTCATTTTTCAGATCTTAGCTCCTTGTCAGTGTTTGTAATAGAGTAAAGTTATGCACAGATTATTTCAGGTTATGGTATCACTTTTTATCACATAAATACAGCTACTGTGTAAGGTTGCAGGAGGAAAGGCAGCAGAAGCTATGGAGAGTTGATCCAGAGAGATTATTACAGTAACAGAGACAGCCTGGCAGATCTGCAAATCCACTTTTTAAACACACTGCAAAGTAGTAGGTAAAATATTGTGAAAAGAGTTTGTCTGCTGCCAGCACGGTTCACTTGAGCCTTAGTCACAGGTCCTGTAGCTCTGGTTTAAAGTCATTGTCAAATCTGCCTGTGCAGGCTCCCCCCTCCACCCCCCACCTCATTTGCATATTAGCTTGAAAAGAAAATCTCCCTGGTAAAAAGTGCTCGGATGTGAAAAAGAGTTACTTTTCTGAATAGTTGTGGGAAATTTCTACCCAACCCAGCTGTAAGTGTTCTGTTTACATACAGCGTGGAGCAGGAAAAAAGCTGCAAAGTTTCTCAGCTGTGGGATTTGGGTTATGCCTCTGAGAACAAAGAGGAAGCAGCCATGTTAGCATTACTGAAGGCAAAGCCAATCTTGCATTTAACTGCATGGTGGTAGAGGGCAGTGTAATTCCCTGATTTATTCTATAGACTATCTCAAATGCTTTGTGTCTGTTCTCATTTCACCAACAGAATCCAGAAGGAGCTAGCTGAAATAACCCTTGATCCTCCTCCTAACTGCAGGTATGTAATGGCTTCTTAAATTGCGGTCGGTGGTAGGAAATTAATGTGCTCAGGTTAACAAAAGGCAAACTTAGTGTTTTCGACGGGTGGCTGTTAGACAGAAATTGCATACAGCAGATTGAACAAGTATACAAAACATTTGGAACTGAAGTTTGATATTTTGTCTGCATGTTGGACGTGTAGTCATTAGTGATTGATGTGCACAGTAAAATCTATTCAGTTTGTTGTTCATAGCTGGTTCTTGCCTTTGTGAAACATTAATTATATGAACGTCAAAATAGGCTGAAGATTTCAACTTAATGTCTGCATGTAGTTTGAACTGGGTTTTTGAGTGCTGAGTTTCCAGAGTGATCTTTCCTTTCTGAAGTAAAGAACTGCATGAGATTTTATATGCTTTCTCTTAGTATGTTGTTTAACAGATAAACTGAAGTATTGCCTCTAAATTTTTGTGTCTGTTGGTCAAAGTTGTCTCTTGATAAAGAATATTTTTAAGGAAGTTCCCAACTTGGGAGGCACTTCTGTTTGGTTTTAGAAAATGAAATTTTAAGCATGGAAGACTGAGTGATTGATTTAGTTTTAAAGTGATGGTTTGGAACTGAAGCACTTGATCTGTAGGAAAGTTAGATAGTAGCACAATTAGCTGTTTTCTTTTAATCTTTTGCATGTTTTACTTTGGTTTAAAGGATGCATAAAATTCTCGGTAGCTGTGAGCATCCAGTGTTCAGATTTGCAGTAAAGCTAGCTTTAAATAATGTTGCTTTCATTTGAGGCACCTCAGTAAGATCTCTAACTGGAAGGTATGTTAATAACTCGTGTAACAGTGAGCCATGTACATGTTTTTAAAAAAATGCTGGAAATGCTTTCTGATTCTTTGTTGGAATTGTTTGGGTTTTGAATAGTTGGAAAGGTTTGGTGGGTGTTTTGTGTATTTGATAAAATATGGGCTGTTCTTCTGTCTCACTAATCCACGAGCACAGGGACTAAACCAGAGCAGTGTTTTATTGAATTTGTGGTGAAGGCGTCTTGTCCTGAGGACTGTGCTGTAGATTGCCTGTGGCAGTCTGATGTATTTGCATGCAGAGTCAGTGGCTTTGTTTGTTTAGGGGTTGTTTGTTTTTTGGGGGGGAGGGGGGTTTGTGGATAGATGAGTTTGGTTTGGTTTTAAATAGCTGCTTTAGATAACTTTAAATAAATTACTGGGATCTAGTTTCTGTGTAGGTCCCACACTTTATGTTTGGACCATCAAAGGAGCATGGTGGAAGAGAAAGTATTTAAATGAAATAGAACCCTGACGCTTTGCTTACAGTTGCCAAAAAGATAATTGTAGCAGTTTTGGGTACAGCAAGTTACAGCTTTTAGAAAGAGAAGCTTTCACACTCTGCAGCACTATCTGGTACTTGGCTCCCTGGGAAAACGTGTTCCTCTCATATTAGCACAAGAGTATTGCAGAGCATTTTGCTTGTGAGCTGGTACAGCCAGATGCCCAGGAATGCTATTGAGAATGATGAAAACCTCCCAATGTGTCTAAAATTATTCAAATTTCTTTCCTACAGAGAGTAGGAAAAAATGTTATTTTTTGCCAGTGAGGAAGTCAGTGCTTCTGTTCCCATAGGTATTTTTAAGAGGAATTTAGTGAATTTACTCAGTAACAACTTTATGATGAGTGCATTTTTACCTTTTGCAAAACAAAATAAAAATATCTACGTGAGAAACAAGCTCCTGTAACAGGAGATCTGGGTTTTCATGATAAACAGTTTGAACAGAGTTTCAGTGCCCAGATTATTTAGTGTTCCATTGAAACGGACTCGTTCGAAGGAGCCTTTCTGGTACCAAGAGGCAGCTGTGTGTTGTGTGCAGAAACAGTTGACACTTTAACTCTCTTATAGGGTGTAGTAGCTCAGGTTAGGCTACAGAAAAACACGGCAGGCTGGTGACACCTCTGCATTGCTGATCACACAACAAACAGCAGAATGCTACTTACTGTGTTTCTTGTGAAAGAAAAAGAATTTGTAAAAAAATCCCAAAGCATTTAAAGCCTGTATAATTTGGGCATATTTGCATGTGCTTTAAAAATAAAAACCTTGTATCTAAGTTCTCTCAAAAACAGTTTTTCAAGCACAATTGTTCTAGAGCACACCCTTATCATTTGCAGTCCACATGTTGCAAGCTTCACAAGAACACAACTGGCAACTAATCCTCTTGGATGCTGATAGTCCTTCTGGTTACTCAGTTACATAAGTAATGAAAAATTAGCAATTTTTAGAATGCAGTAATGGCACATATAAAATGTTAAATGTTACTTTAACAGGATATGGTACAAATACTAAAGTAAAAATATGTTGAACACTCTCACACCATGTTAAACAGATATCTGCTGCCACTTCTCACCTGCCAGTACAACTGCCCAGAGTCACCCCGTGGGAGTGACCCGAGGCTGATTTAGCGACTTTAAAATGACACCGACTGGCTGCACTGTGATTCTCATGCAAAAGAGGTGTAGATTTCCCCAGCAGTTGTTTTTCCCGAAATCACATCTATTGCTATAACATCTGCTTGATAAAAATGCCAGAGTCCCAAGAAAGCCTTGTTCCTGGGTATGCTGAGCAGGCCTGGGCTGCACATTAATTTCTGTTTTAGGCACTGGGATAGCAGAATGACAGGCACAGTAAAACTGGCTAAATAGTGGGTTTTTTCTTGCCTGTCTCAACAGTAAAGGTTGATTCTGTTAATTGGACAGTGAATGGTTAAAAAAATAATGTTGTCATGTATCATGCTGTCATGTTTGTGAGCAGTGAATATGAGCTGCATCTCGAGGGTACCAACTAAAAATTCATATTTTCAATGCTGATAGCTATACTCTTTAACATGCGGTAGTACTAAATTCCTGTGATTTTGGTGTGATTTTCAAGAAAGATAAAGCATCGAAACCAATAAAATTAAATTCAGGTTTTGGCCGCTAACAATGTTGGAGAAACATTAAGTGCTGCTTTCCCTTATGTTTTCCTATGTCCAACAGAACAGCCTGAAACAAGTCAATTACTGTCCAACATACACCATAGCATTAGGATGCATAGGTAAACTGAGGACAGGTATCTGATTCCATTTTTTTCTAGCTTTTGCTGGCTTAACTCAAAGCTGTGCTACTTGATGCAGTGTGCTGTATTTAATTTCTTTTGTGCTTTTAATAGCATAAAGCAAAGCTAAAAAGATCTTGGCCCTATTGCTCCTAGGCAGCTCAGTTTCAAACCATGGCCAAGCATTTATACATACTTCAAGGTGTGGAAGTGTGCCAAACCCCACTGTTACAGAGTCTCAGGTAAATGCTGCAAAGGTTTTGTACATAGTGCATGGTAAATCTGGGCTGCAGAGATGCTCTTAAATAAGTTTGACATATCTGGAATAACTATTTTCAGCTCATGGCATAAAACTGTTTAGATCAGAGGTCACTGCTCTGTAGTTAAGTTTATGTCTGAGGCTGCAGTTGTGATCTGCCCAGCTTGGAGGCTGCAGCTCAGGTGGAGCAGGGCACTGCTGTATCCAGCGCTCATTGGATTTCCTGGATTTTAGGGCTGGCACAAGTGGGGCTGTTCCCAGGGGTGCTGTGATTTATAGCAGCTTCCTCTAGCTGTTCCTGGCTGCGCTGCTGATCTACAGTAACAAAAATGTGCACTCCTAGTTTTCTTTGCTCACTCTTTCTAATTTCCATTCCTAAATTAAATATTGTCGTTTGTGGAAAAGTTTTTGAAGTTCAATTCAATAACACTCATGTCAGCTTAGTTTGTAGTTTACAACCCATTTTACAACAAATCCACTTTAGTGTAAACTTTGCAGGAAATGAATGCAAACACCAGTGTATCCACTGAGAGCTTAATTCATGTGGTTTGAAAGGTGGTGAGTTGAAATAGTGCATCTTTCCTAGGCAAGCAGGAGAATGTAAGTCTTTTATATTCTGTACTGTAAATTTGCTTTAGTCTCTTCTCTTTGTTAAACTGAAAATCAGATATTTGAAATCAAGTGGTTTAAAAGAAAAAAGTAAAGTGAAAAGGCTAGGCAAAACACATGCCTTGGAGCACTGGTCAGAGAAACAGCTTGCTTTCTTTGTAGCTGCTGGGAAATGGGACTAATTGATAAGGGACTGCTGCTTGGATCACCCCAAAGGCTCTCTGCTCTCTCATCCTCTGACCAGTGAGTACCTGACCTTATAGGTCTGTTGGAAAGAGATTTTCCTTAATAGGGATTACAATATTGATTCCTATTTATTTTCAGGCCTTGTGTTCTAATACATACTAATGTGGTTTCTTGAGCAGTGCTACAAAGGGTGGCAGTTGATTTTGCTGTTTGTAGCCTTTCCTAGACTTGCAAATAGGTTGATGGTTTATGAGTAGCTCATTTGGAAATTATGTATTTTACAGCATAAAATATAACACTCCAAAGTATGTGGGCTGAGAAAAAATGGAGGCAAGATGTATAAGGGGTTTGTTTTTATACAGGATTCTTCTGCTTCCTAAGAACAGCATTTGTCCCTTTCATTACTGCCACATCTTGGGCTAATTCCGCCCTGCAGAGTGTTGCCAACGCCAAGGTCTGGAGTTTGACACAAAGAAGAATGCCTGCAAAACGCTGGCAGGCCAGCACTGTTACTGCTTCAGTTATGGACCCACGAATCCAGATGTTTGTAACTGTCGGAGTGTGCTTGTTATTCCGTCAGTGTGGGAGCACTGCAGTATGTGTTTAAAGCAATATTGTGAAGGTATTCCTCAGACCAGCAATTTAAACTCTTTCAGTTGAGCTGTCTGAAACAATGAGGAGCAACGAACAATTGTGCTGGTGATGCAGGCTCGTCCACGTGCAGAGGTAGTGCTGGATTTGAGCTAATGCAGCCTTGTGTTTGTGAGGAAGGTGCTGCAGCTAAGCTTGTAGAAGCATTCCTTTTGTTAACATACTCTGTCTGCAGTAAGGTTATAGGCAAATGTTTACTCTGCAAACAGTTGTGCCTGTTGAAGATGTTACTGCACAGCTGTGGTTTGCTCTGGTTCTGCCAGAGAGGTGACTACTCCAGTCAGAAAGTGAAGCAGATTCATGTGATTACTCTGTAATGCTCCCTAGGGAGGGGGAAAAAATGAAAAAAAAAAATCCAAGTTTGCTTAAATGGTTTAAATAGGTGATTCAGATTAACTCCGCTGGGTTTTTCCCCTCTCCTCTCAGAGTAGGCATTGTTCACACAAAGCTTTTTGCCACACACACCAGGATATGAATAAGCCAATCCATTCCTTTGTCTCTCAAATGTAGTAACTTTCCATCTCCCCTTTGTCAAAACTAGGCATTCTGTTGCTTTTATGAAATCAGGAGAAAGAATATTTTGCATGCAGTCAAATAGCAGGCATTTATACAGTAGCACAAATGTGTTCCTCTCTTCATATGTACGTTTTTTTCTTCCACTCGAGCTGCTGACTTTTCAGATCAATGTTAAGTCCCCCAGTTTTGTCTTTATTCTGTTAATTTCTTGTTGGGCAAATGTCTTCATAGTACTAAATACTGGGTCCCAGTGAGGAAAAAAAAATTGTCAGTTTTTCTAGTTTCCACCTCTGCAGTGAAAACCCAGTTGTGAACACCAAATGGTTCCCTACAGAAGAGCAGTTGATTAAGATGTTTAAGAGTTATGTTAAGAGTATGTCCACAAGTGCTTGTCCTGAAGCTGAACAAGCAAAATTTTAAAAATTCACCCAAACTCTACTTGATAATGTATCTTGTGGCATTTACATTATGCTTTTTATTTTTATGTCTCTCCCTGCCCAGCACTTTGTCACCACTGAGTGCAATAAATGCATTCTGCATGAAAAGAAAGCTGAAGTTTGCAGAATGGTTTCGAGAATACAACCCACACAATTATTTCTAACACTTCCTTCCCTATACAGAAATTTACAGTTAAAAAAGTACAGTGAAGAAGGTTCATGACTGCTCTAAAAACATGTTTGAAGTAACTCTCAAATGAATCTTGAAATTCTACTTGTTAGTATTGCCCACCCATCTCTGATTTGTCTGGGATTATTTCTCCTAAGCATTTTCTTCCCTTCTCCTACTTCCTGCTTTTTTTCTAACCAGAAGGCTATAGTCCAAGTCAGAGTAGGAAAGTGGCGTAATTTAGCACAGGAATCAGAAGTCTGGTATTTTTGTATTTCTGTCCAGTTGTAGTAGCAACCTTTATGTTCCAGAGTGGCTTTTACCTTATTTGCTAGTATTGAGGGAAACTGCTTCAGGAAGAGAGATGATGCAAATTTAGAAAGGCATTTCAGTAAAATGTTTAAGTGTTGAGTGGAGCCAGAGTGCATTGTTATTTAATATACTTACATTTTAAAAAAATGCAATAGTGAAAGATTGTGTAACTCCTGAATGTTTTGAATTGTCAGAATATTTAAATTACTTTCTTTTCAGTTGAGACCAGATGAGAGATCCACTAACTCAAAATACCTCAAGTTTTGGGGTTTTTCTCTCCCTCTGCTAGTATTGACCTCCTGCAAGCTATAAAGCAAGGCTTTTTTATCAGCCCCCATACAGTAAATTTCTCATGCAGGTATTCTCAGTGGCATAATTAAGAGAGGGTTATGCAACACAAATCAAAATATCTACTCATGGGAGTAAGTTTTCATGCCTGCAGATTTTCAGGTTTGACACTTGGTGAGTAGTGTCCACGGTACACTGTCCTACCTCCTCTGTAATCTTTGTGTTAGTCCAAAGATTATATGGATATTTCACTAGTTTTCAATAGCACTACTGTCAAAATGAAAAATAAAATTAATGGTAGTCTACCTACTTTACAGGTGCAGAAATAGTTCGAACCCTTTTCATTCAGCTACTGGTGTTAAAGAACTGATGCTCATTATGCCTTGAGTTTTATCTGGAAACAATGGAGAAGCCTCAAACACCAGTTTTTAAAAATTATTTTTTAGGCGTTGTTGTGCAAAAATTTGTGAAAAATGCCAAGTAATGGGTCCTAGACTTAAGGACAAATCTGCTTTTTGGATATCCATTTGTATAACTGTACAAAGGTCCTTCAGACTCTGTGATAAAACTGACTAAAATATGCCATGTATAAGTATTTTTTCTTATTTTTACACTCAAACTGTGCATTGCTCACCACTGCCAGCCTGTAATACTTAGTTTGTGGCAAAGTCCTAGCACTGAATGCTTCCCCTTCAGGCTGACCTGTCTCTGTGTATCAATTTCTTTACTATTGCAGACTTGGGACACCTACTTCAATTAACAATTGCTAATACAAGAGAATCAGCTAAACAGCATCAAACCCTTTATGTAAAATTACCTACTTCCTATAAAACTGATGTGTGGAGGTTTCTGGAGCTGGTGTAACTCGGGTTTGCATAGATGTGGAACATTTGGAGATGGGTAATACACAGATCAGGAAAAGTACCTTGAGCATGTTTTCTGCGTTCAGGGCTGGCTGGGCAGCAGCAGGGATATCCAGCTACCATCTCAGACAGGGGCATGTGTACCATTAAGCTACCCAGAAACTGTGCTGTCCCTTTACATTGATGCTTTACTTTGAGCCAGTAACTGCTGGTGATAAACGAGTCCTAGCCTGCTTGCGTTAATTTGGATTAATTTTCCCTCTGCAGAGGGTGCACTGTACTGTTACCTAGTTCAGAACTGTGGCTGGAGCAGTTGTTAATTTTATAGCACTTACTGTAAAACAGACTGGCCAGACCTTTTAGGAACTTAGTACAAGTTTAATTGACAATGATTAAACTACCATTGTAAGCATCACTTTCAGAAGTAAAGGAGGGGTAAGATATTTTTTTGGTGAAACATCAAAGTGACCTGTAGTTAGTAGCGTGTCACCTTCAGGTTGGGAGAATCTGTAGAGGACCATCTGACAGTCCCCGGTAATTGATGTTTACCTTGTTGATGAAGATACTGGCCTACGGCATATAAATACTGCATTTGGAGTTAACAGTGGGGACAAAAGGGTTGTAGGCACATTGGAGGACAGAACTAGAATGCTAAATGATGGGAACAAATGTAGGAAGTAGCCTTAAAAATATTGTGTAATTTAATAATGAGAACTGCAAGGTATAGTGCTTTAGTACACGTAATCAGCTGCACAAATCCATGGGGACAAAAAGACTGGATGAGGAGCTTCTTCACAGGAGGATGATGTGCTTTGAAGGAAGGAGGAAAGAAAGGAAAATATCTTCAGATACAGAATAAAGTTGCATAGAAAAGGTTTGTCCAGTTGGTAGTTATGAAAAGCAACTTCAGGTGCCGTAATGGAGACTGAAAACCTAATACCAATGTAGGAGTACCTGGCCGTGCATGTAAAAGGTGGTGTGTCTGCATTGCCAGAGGTTTTTAAGAAACAAAGGACTGACGTGAGCAGTTTAGATACAGTTGATTCTACTTCAAGCAGGAAATAGACTTAAATGACCTCTTAAAGACCAGTTTGACCAAACTAGCATTTATACTGGATTTAAATTATAATGCTAAAGGAGAACAGCAGCAACAATTATTTAAAAAGTCATTGGAAGTGCACAGATTTTGTGCTCTTGTCAGTCAAAAAAAGCAAATGTCCTGTGATTTTTCTGCTGATTTATTACTCCCCTCCATCCCTCTCCCTCCACGCCCAATTTTGGCTTTGTTACCTAATCCTACTTTAGTTGCACAAAGTTGTCACCTTCTGCTAACTAGCAATAAACTAGGCACATGTCCTCCAGAAGTGTGTCACCTTTGTGAGAAACAAATAGCACAGTAGGTCTGCAGTAGATGCTGATTTTTGATACTTCATACACTCTGTGCTGTTCTCTGTGTTTGTTCCACAGGCAGGTAAGTATTTCTGACACTGAGCTAAACAAAAGCAAGGGGCATTTTTGTCCTTACACAGAGGCAGTTTGCAGTAGCTGTGCAAGGCACTAATGCATCTTGCCCGGCACCTCAAATGGATCCAAGCACATCAGAAAGCAGTTGTGTAGTACTGTCTGTGACCGTGGATCCTGTCTCAAAGCACCCTCTGGAATTAGAGCTCAGACGATTGTAGTGAAAATGTAAGCAGCCTGGCAGGTTTCCAGCTGATGAGTTAATGCTGCTATAAACTTGAGTAGTTCCTCTCTGAGGCATGCAGAAGGGTGCAGGCACTGGGAAGGTAGCCAGCAAAGTCAAAGAACAGACAGCAAAGCTAAAGGCCAGCCTCAGGGATTCACAACGAATTGTCTTGGAGGTGAGTTCTGCCCTTGCCAGAAACCCTTCATGTAGCTTCAGTGGTAGGGCTGGAAATCAGTAAGCAAATTAAGGCTCTCATTCAGTGCAAAGCCAGCCTGCCTTTTGGGAGCTTGTTCAACATAGCTTGAGCAAAGGTAGCCGTGCCCAGCACTCAGGCCACCCTGTGACTGGCTCACCAGTACAGCTGCTGCAGAAAGCCAAGGGTTCTCAGTCTGTGCTGGCTCAGTTCAGTGAGGGGGTTTAGGTTTGAACTCAGGTTATCACTTCACTCTGAAGCCTAGACATGGAAGTTACCAAAATGTGACAGGGTGAATTAGTAGAACATCAGCTGGTCAGATTTCATTGGACAAATGGAAACGTGGGTGCTCTCCTTTCTGTAAGTGAAGTTAGCAGCAGAAAGCTATTTTTGTTTGCAATTTCAGTAAAGCGTTTATGCTGTAAATCCGTTGAGCAGAGTGAGTTTTGTGGAACTGGGAAAGTGTTTCAATAGATAGCTATGCAGTAGGAGAGGTGTTCAGCTGATGATGGTTCTTATTTGTGAAGGCTGCTATTGCAACAGACAATGGGCAGATTCCTCCCCAAATACACCTTTTCTGACCTGTCTACCATGTCCCCACTGCCTGGGGTTTGGTAACACTTAAGCTGGAGTTTGTCCTTCCCCCTGGTGTCCCAGCATCAAAGACTTCATCCAAGCTGGTGGGACAGGTGAAGTGGTGCAGGGGTGGTTAGTTGACACAGAGCTCTGTGTTGTCATTGTGCATCAGTGCCTGTCCTAACTTGTTCACAGATACCTAGGGCATATCTGTATTTACGTCATTAATATCAGTGGCAGAAGCTGTAGTTGGACATTACAGATTTAGCAACATCTCCCTCTACGGGCACCCTGAGGGCCCAGAGAACCAACACCCTTATGCAAATACCTGGCTTTCTGTTCAGAGCTTTGGACTTAGAGGGAAAATAATGAGTTTTGGTTTGATTTCTATAAAGCTAATGCAAAGAGAGGTCTTAGGAGACTAGAATCACCTTGCACTGAATTCTCTAAAGCTATATTCACATGGAAGCAAATCTAAGTTATCAAAGTTACACAGCACAGCCTACTGCACACTAAGCATTGCTGAAGTGGTATACTTTTTTATGCAAAAGGTAGAAATACTATAGAACCTAAAATTCTACAAGCATGATTAAACATTAATCTCAGAGGGTGGTCTTCACATGATAAACTATTTGAAGCACAGTCAGTGGCTGAAAAAGTGTTTCTTGTCTGGAGTAGAGATTTTGTATGATACCCATACAAGTTTTATACATCTAGGTAGTGCCTAGCTCCACATCCCCCTTCCTCCACAGAGTCTTGGATTGCTGGGGTAGTGTGAAGAGTTGCAATAGCAACTTGCCTTCTGTGTATTTTGGGTTTGGTTTGCTTCTTGCTTTTTTTTTTTTTTTTTTTTTAATAAGCCAGAATTTCAGGTGTTGTACTTAGTTATACCAGAACAAACACACCACAACTTGTTTTGTTTTAAGAAAGAAACAATGTTCTGAAGTGAAAGGGACATCATCAAAACAAAGCAGTGATTTGTTTGATAATACAGAGTAGCAAACCTTAAGCAGATCCATATGTGGAGAAGCTGGTTACTTTCAAGGTTCTCTGAGAATAAATGCAGTGAAAGCATTTTACTTTCAAGTGTTTTGTTTGGTTTATTTTTCATGGTAATACTACAGACTAGCGTTATTTAAAGTCTTTGTTTTCTGTTAAATCTGCTTAGGGTTTTTTTTTTATTTTAGGAATAGAAGCAGCAAAGTAATTTCTTATCAGTTAGAAGGCAAGCTAACAGTAGCGGCTGTTGATGCTAAAACAGCCGTTGTAGGCTGAGCACCATGTGGTTCTCCAAGATACAAAGGGCATACTGGCAAAATTCCTGTACAATGACCAGTGTGCCTTACTAGAAATTAGAGGAGGTGGGGTCAGGGATGAAGGAAATGGAGAGAAATGTGAGCTGTGCTACTTTGATAAATTACTTTTGATCCTTCTGGATGCTGTTTTGGCTGTTTGCATTGCCTCTGAATTCCTCTGTGGGCTGTGCTTGGTATTTTTGCTGTAGATGGCTACTGCCTACTTTTCATTCAGGCAGGACTATAAGAGAGATTTTGATAACTGCTTTTTTTTTCCTGACAAGTGCATGTTGATGTGCTTAATTTTTCTTTACTCCCAGATTCCGACCTTGGAAAAATAAATATAAATAAAATCTCTTATCTGGATTGTCAGACTCAGCTGTGCTTGCACTCTCTTTTTGTTTGCAAACATGCGAGTAAGGAGACAGGAATGACAGTGAACATGCCTCTCCCCACACCTGAGATAAGCTGGATACCTCCCTGCTAAAATCATCCATCCAGGCTGGGCAGCTTTCCAGTAAAGATGACACGTGCCCACCAGTGTGATAGCAGCTGGTTTCAGGAGGTGGGAAGATAAGAGTGCTGTTTGAAAAAGCACCAATAGGAATATCACTTTGGTTTTCTTCTTGAAAGTGTGTGAAGAACAGGTAATTATGACAGACTGTATTGCCCAAGGTCTTAGTGCAAATCCGTGTATGCCCAGAAGAGTTCCATGTTTATTAACTTTGAAAGAGCCATTGGCTTTTGAAGCCTGAATGAAAAGAAACAAAACAAAAAATTGTGCAGTGAGCAGTCCAGGCAGTGCACTGACTGTTATTTCTGAAAGTAGCTCTGTTGATCTTTTTCTGAAGTTGGTTGCTGATCACAGACCGAGGGGTCAGTTCTGGTTAGCTTTGCAGTAGATGCTATAAGCAGTGAATGCTTGACAAGTATGTGCTGCATCTGCTTGTGCTTTCCATATGCAACTCTTTGTTCCTTCAAAGTCACCTGGCAGAGTGCAAAGCACCATGAGTCATCCTGGCACTGCTGGGGTGTGGAACTACAGTCTCTTAGCTAGGTGCAAGCCAGAGCCTGGCTTTTATCCAGTTTGGATGCAGAGCAGCACACAGAAACACCCCATTGTGCTGTTCTGTCTTAGGTGGGTGGATAAACCACAGTATGAAATTGCACCAGCTGCATGTGTTCCTGAGAGGCTGAAACCTCTGTTAGGAGTGAGCAATGTTCCTGGGGCACCCCAGCTCTGTTCCAGAGGCAGCAGTGCAGCCCTAAGCCAGGACACCCCTTTCTCCTGCAAGGAGCAGTGCTGGGCGCAGTGTGCTGGTGGTGCAGCCATACCCCAGAATGTAGCGTGGCTCCAGTGCCTGTGCTGATGGGCACAGTCTGACAGTACTTTCTCTGAGCTTTTTTCCTAGCCTCTAAAATTTTCATGGTGGAGTCTGGAATAGAAATTTGGGGAAAAAGATTTTCCTGAGGGAAGTTTGAAAGACAGAAGCTTTACTATAAAATCTTTCTATTCTTGTTTTTGGAACCTGCAGTAAGTTGTTCCTGATAGTATTAATTCTTTTGGCAGGTAGAGTTAATTTATGTATTAGTCTTCATGCTGCTCTATGAGTTATAGATTTAATTATGGTTCAGGTGCTCAGAGCTTTGACATTCTTCTATATGTTAAATATAAAAAAAAATAAGTCTGAGTAATTTTTTGGCTTATTGAATAAATGTAAACACTTAGAAACTGTGCCAGATATAAAAAAATAGAGGATTTACTTTGCAGAGAATGTTATTATCTACTCCAGGGTATTCTGCTTTGTGGGGAGGATTAGTGCTTTGCATTATACTGGGACACACCTTTTTACAGCTACTACTCTATGCAGCAGAAGATTAAAAAGTTTTCCTATAATTGCTTGTATTTCCAAATTTTCTTTTGCATTTACAGCTCATTACTAGGGGCCAAAGGTTGATTTGAGTTAATGTAGCCATAAGGAGAAACACTCTCTGATTCCCTGGTAGGTGTAAATAAACTAACTACTTGTAGTATTCCTCTTCTTCTGAGTTACTCAGTCTTTTCTGCCTGACACAGTTGTATTTGCAGTCCTTGAAGGGTCTCATACTGCTAAGCTACTAAAGTGTGTTTGTTCCTTGTCCTAAACCAGTTTTCCATCCTACTTTCTCCTAACCTATGTGAAAATTTAATTTTTGATTGCAATTTAATTCATGAAACTCTTTCCATAACTGTTAGTTCACAATGAGGCTGGATAGAAGATCTGTGAAAAAGCCCCTTTTTTACTGAGATGTCATAGGATTTTTGGGCAAGGGGCAAGTATATGAGGTATGTTAAATAACTGGGACTTGCTTTTCTTCATTCCTCTTTTGGTTCTACAATTTCTTTTTTAATGACTGCCTTTCTGCTTTGTGGCCCTGAATCAGAGAAAGCCCACCTTTGTCACCTTTTGCAGGAAACCCTGTGTGTGTTTAAATGCTTTTCTGAACAGACTGTAAATTGGCCTTGTTTCAGCTGCCATTAAACGTCACTTGACAGAGCCTGTGGGATAATATGCCTGTGTGTCTGCTGCAGTATTGGTGACAAAAAAAATTTAAGACTGTGCTTCTTCAATATATTTCACTATATATTAAAGGAGTATATAGAATATAGTTAATATAGTGTACTATATTTACTATATTTCACATGCCATTTTTGCATGCAATAGTATGAAATTTTCAGATGAGGGTCAACTAATTTATTCTTGCAATTGTCTCCTTACGCTTCTTTTAATTTGTGAGTTAGAAAAATGAGTGTCATGATATCATTTTTCTTTTGGGTGCTGCAACTACCCTCAAGAGTCTGCTCTTCCTTAGACATGAATAACATTATTTGATGCATCTCCTGAGGAAGCAGCCAAAAGTGCATGTTCTGACCTCATCTCTAAGCCTTTCAATTTCCTTTACTCATACTTAATGAAGTTACTATCACAGCCATTAAAGATAATTCTGTAAAAGTAGATTATGTCATTATTGAAGTTTTACTGATTTTAGTATAACATCAAGCATTAATTCTGATTCTTTATTTTGGCCCAGTTTGGCAATACCACTTTGCTCTAATTGTTGGATTTGGAAGTCTGTGTTGTTTGTTTGAGGTAGCTAGGGAGTTTGTTCTGAGGAAATCTGAATGGTTTAGAGTACTTTAATACTTTTGTTTGAGAAAATAAATTATTTTACGTTGAAGAGACCCTGTTATAGTGTCTCAAAAGTTTTTTCCTCTGTTTCTTTGATGCTTAGTACAGGGGATCATTTACACCAGTTTTGCCGGTGTCCCTCACATCAGTTGTGGTTCACTGGTGTTGGTGCTGTGGAGAGCTGTGTCTTCTAGATATCACTGGTGTGACTGGATCTACAAGTGGGTTCTTACACTTTTTGTACTTTCTCCTGATGCACTGCACCTTTTGACTGGGGAAGCTACACATGCAATTTCTTTATTTGAATACACCTCTAATGTGGTTAAGTTTAGACAAAGATCTGGAAGTAAATTCTTCATAGGGATTTTCCTATAGCAAAGCCTAAATTTAGCGTCCTTTTATATGAGCATAATTTAGATCATGAGGTACCTACAGTTGGTGGGAGTTTAGTGAATGAATGGGCTGGGCGCTGGCAGCGTATAGGCTTTCAAGTCCTTTACTCAAGAAGGAAATGCAATTGATGTCAGCATGTCAATTTGATGGAGTACATTTATGTAACTGTTGGGTGTTAACTTAAAACTGTGTCTTCATTTGCTACATTTGTTTGTTTGTTGTATCCTTAGGTTATTATATAAAGTATTCAGTGAAGCACTTGAAAAGCTCCTGCACTTTGTCTTCCAAACAGCTGTTGTTGTCAGTGTTAAGGTTCTTCATGTCTTGAACAAAACAGTCATTTTTCCTTACAGCAAAAGTATGATTTTGAAGAGTTATTTGCTCTTTACGTGTGACTATTTATTTTAAAACTGAATTATATCAATTGGGCCTTTTCTGGATATTGGAAGTCAAATCAAGTCACTGTCACTTCTGGGGATAGAAATGCTACTGTATAAAATCCTTATTATTTTAAAAAACATTCAGAGAAACATTTCAAGTCAGTACGCACACTCTTCAGATGCCCTTTGTTTTTGAAGGCTATGGTGGGCTTGCCTGCTGTATTTCTGTGTCTGTGGTAAATAAATGCATGCAGTGGTGCAGTGCCAAGGTTGGCTAGGCATCGCTGAATTGTCATCGGTCTGGTCTTGTTATTACTCATAAACTGTGGTTCGCTGTAAGCACACTGTAGATGCTCCCTGTTTAGTGCTCAGGAACTCTTTCCTTGGAAATTGTGTGCCTTTTTAATGTGTCATGGCTCAATTATCACATTCATTTTGGCTGCCAAAATAGCCATATATATTGTCTAGCAAGTGACAGCCTGGGCCTTTATCTCTTTCTGGCTGTTTGCCAGCTGTTTAATTGCAGCCCTGTTGTTTGCTGTGTGTCACATCTTATGGTGGTCTATTATACCCAGCTAAAACAATATTTTGAAAATGTTTCAAATGTAAACTAATTCCGTGAGACTTTACATCCTGTTATTTACATGATCTGCTAGGAATGTAATGTAGGTCATTTTTTCCCCTACAAATACGAACATTTGTACCTCCGATCATGTTACGAATTTCCAGGGCAGAGAGAAGACAAGATGGGGATGCAGAAATGCTATCTCGTCCCCTTGAGAGATGTAATTAAAGCTGTACACTTGTCATGCAATTTTTCATTTGTAGTTTCCAAGACATTTTTAAAGCCAAATATTCTCTTTGTTCTGCCTTTAGAAAAGAGCGAGCATACAGAAACTGAGCTGAGATCTCCAAAGGAATAGCCAAGCCTGTGAGCCATAGTTCTGCCCAAATGGGTACTTTGGGTGAAGATGGCCTTGGGGTTTGCGTGAATGGTGTCTCAGAGAGGCAGAGAATGGTGCAGGTGTGTACACAGCTCATTCAGTTTGGCAGCCTGCTTTCCATCGGGAAAGGGCTAAGGCAGGGCTGGCTCTGTCTCCTGCTCCCCCACGTGGGAAATGGAGCCTCTCAGTGTGAAACCAGGATATCAGGGCTGAGCACTCCACAGCACTTAAGTGTGCAGGGAATCCTTGGGCTAGGGATGAGTCCAGTTTTACCTGCTTCTCTATGTACAGATATTAATGTCTTGCTCATTTTCCTCTGAAGAACTTTTATCTTGGGAGTTTCAGCTCCTGGATGGATTCCTATGTGGTGCAAACTGCTTTAGCCTTAAAAGCCATGAAGGTACATTAGCTAACAAGAGTGGTTGTGTAGTTTTATTGGCAGAGACTTTGCTTTTCCACTGCTTTAAGAGGAAATCAGGATTTGTTCTATTTGCTTGTTTAATAGGAAGAATAACTATTTAACAAGAAAGACATGATAAAAGTCTTGGTAGACAGCTTTGCAGTTCAGAGGAAGACAGAACAGAAGAGTGCTTAAGAAAGATCCCATTTTTGTGCAAAACACTAAATTTATAATTAAGTAGTAAGGATTAGCTTTAAAAATAAAGGAGAAAGAACAAGTTGTCCTGTAGGCAGGATTAGATTTTAGATTAGATTAATTTGAGGGGAAGAGATCCCATCTAGCTAAAACTATCTAGCATACTGAAAGAGGTTTGATATTAAAATGGGCTTTTTTAAAAGGAAATAAAATTATTAAGAGTACTCTTAAACCTTGTGAAAAATCCAATTCTGTGCACCAATACTGTGTGAAGATAATATACTCACGCATGTGCACATGTGTTTTTTCTGGTCAATCTGCTAGAAGAATTGTGGTAAATGACCCCCTTTTAACATATCTTTTTGAGAAGCTGACCTGATACAAAGTGAGTATTGAAAGATAGTTACGAGAGGGTTGTACATAAATGGGGCAGCTGGAGTGAGAGTGGTTGTGGCAGTTCTGCTGTGCTGTCACTGCATGTCTCTTCAGGGAATGCATCAAAACAGTCACTAATATAATTTTTTTTGTAGCAATATCTTCATAGTTCCAGTAGTTTACAACATGACCAGTCTATCCAGTGTCAAAAAACGCCACTTTGCTTGAGTTTCTGCTTGATAAAATCCTCGTTGTTCCATTAAGCTTTTGTGTAAGTGCTGTATTTAGTATGTTTTGCATGTGAGTTTCTTGTGTATTTCAAATCACTTTACTTTGTGGTGAGTCTGAAGACATTATCAGCTAAGTTTTATAGCATACAGATAAAGTGGGTGCTGAAAGGCAGCCTGCAGAAACCCTTCCTCTCTTCATGCTGCCTGGTTCAATAAGGCAGGTGTGCATGTGTGCCATTGTCATGAAGGTGTGAATGTTTATTTGATTTGTTAAGAAGTTGTTATTTCTGAAGAGAAGTTCAGTGAATTGATACCCTCTCGTTGAAAAACGCTTGCGTGTTAGATGTGGTCATTGCAAACTAATGGTGGCTTTGGGGAAGTGAAGGTTCTCTACTATCTGAGGTCTTCACATATCCCTGGGAGTTAGATACAAGGAAGTTAAATCCCAGCAAGGCTTATACAAAGCCCAGCTGGCAAAGTAATGATGCTTACTTGTCATGGCTGAACATTCACTATCTTCTTGACCACAGATATGAAGGAGGACATGATCAGGACAGGTTACAAGAATGTGCAGCCCATACACCACAACAGGCTGATAAAGCCTGCAGGTTGAAATAATGAAATGTTAATCAAATGCAGGAAGTGGTGGGAAGCAGGGTGAGAGCAAATAGCCATTCTGCATTTGCTGTGGAACCATTGAAAGGTGCAGTGTGGTACAGCCAGAGTGCAGAACTATCACTGGCCAGTGGTTCAGACTGAGTGTGTACTCAGCTGCAGGAGTGGTGCTTCAGGGTTTTGCTTGGCTTTTCACATCCCTAGGCTTGCTGTGCTTCCTATTCCAAGTCCTGTTTCACATGCTGCCTTCGTTCACTGTTTCTCACTTTTTGCATCTTCTCCCTCTCCTGTCTCCACAGCTGTGATTTCAGTAATTGGGACTAAACACGGCCTTTCTTCAGTGGAATATTTCTTGTATAATCATAGCTACTTTCTTTGGGGATTAAAAAAAAAGAACAACAACAAAAGAAAAGAAAAAATTATACATCCTTGGCAGGAACATGCAGCATGTTCAGGGTTAAAGCAGACCAGGAAGAGGGACACTTCTCTTTCTTGTCAAATTAGCTTTGGTTTCTAAGATCCATCACGCTGGAATGCAGCCCTGAAATGCCAATTTTCTTGTAAGGAGGAAGCAGAGCCAATTGACTTAAACTTTTAGTTGCATCTGCTGGCAATTTCCACCAGGAGCTAATTACATCTCACAGTTACCACCAGCAGATGACTGACTGGTTCCACCTCACAGCAAAGAAAGTTTAAACCAGCACAGGAGTTTCTTTTTCCTTGAAATTGCAACAGTGGGGTAACATTTTTCAAGCAGGTATTTTACAACACAAGCAGAAATCTTCAAAAATCTGGTAGATTATTTTATTGTACAGATGATATCTCTAGGCCTTTCCAAATCTGAAGGTCGTTTATTGGACTTTGCACTGTATCCCGATATCACATCAACACAACACAGTGTGTGCATTTTTAAATTGTGATGTGATTAACCCAGCTCATTTTCCGTATTGTCAGTTCTGTAAATTACTTCAGGATAACCAAAATAGCTCAGGCCTTTTTGCTACGTTAATGCTGCCAATTTGAAAATGCTCACGGGTACTGAAATATTTGCACCTCTTCACACTGTGGTTCCACAAAAACGAATTTTTCAAGCGTGAACCTTTCCAAGAGTGATTCTTTTCTACAAAGAATGGAGCGTGACTTTTTTTGGCTAGCATCACTAGATGGCGTTGCCTAGTAGTCTAACAGCTGAGAGTGTGAAAATAGATGAAATTAATGTAAATCTGTAGACTAATTAAAAGATTTAAATCTTTCAGTGTGTATGTCTTAGGTATTTTTTTTCCTTTTCAGTCATGCTTGTAATTGTTCAAGAGAGGTTGTTGCGCTGCCTGTTGCAGCTTTTAACCAAGTAGTGAGCTGTAGTTTCTGCTGTGGTTCTGCTCTTCCTTGGCTTGCTTGAACACTCCTTGAAGTTGTGTGCTGAGGGACCGAGGCTCAGCCAGAGTTTGTGCTGCTGTTTCATGCACAGTTCTCTCTGTACACAATTAGTCCTTTTTAATGATATGCTTTCGTACTAGCAGAAGGACTTGGAGAATGCCAGAGCAGACAGGCAACAAAAACTCTCCTGGTACTACTTCACAGAAAACTCCTGGTATGGCATGTTTTTCTAAAGTATGATATCCACTGTTATTACAGACAACATGAAATAAAACGAAAGTGTTGTTTGGGGCTTTTATTCTGTTGTTCATGTTGTGGTTTAGACACCATGCTGCATTTTTTCCTCTCTGGCTGGTTTCCTCTATTTTGTCAGTGGTCAGTCATGCTCTGGCAGCAGCACTAACGTGACACTGCTGTGCCTGCTCGTGGGACATGACCATGCCTGCACGCTGTTCTCTGATGCACTTTTTCCCAGGCAAGGCTGGAGGAAACCTGCCTTTCATATGTGTAGTGTACTTAGCTGAAAGCAAAAAGACATCAGGTAGGTGGGTTTATTCAGGGAGGATGGTGAGGAAAAATGATGAACCAAGCAGGTTTTGTTGAGTGCTTTCAGTTGAGCTCCATCATCTGCCTTTTCAAACTCTGAGATTTTGGCATAACCTACTCCCTTTTCTTAGTTCACTAGCACTTTTAATTTAAAAGATCTCCTGCTTGACATTGTAGTTATTTTAAAATTCTTTCTTAACCCATTGCAGATGTCTTTATTAGTCAACTAAAATTAAATAATTATTGTTGACAGGAATTGGTACAACTCATTTGTTTCATTTCTTTGTTTAAATAATATTTCTAGATAATGTCAATCAATTTGCCTGTAATTATGCATTTAAGTATAGAGAGTGTGTGCACTTCTGGTTGTTTTAAAACTTGTATTTACAAAACATAATTTTTAAAAACTTCATGGTAGAATCTTAATTGTAGGATAATGTTGAGGGTTTACATTAACAGTTTGGACACCTATAAGGCAGCATCACATTTCACAAAAGAATGAGGGATAAAAAAGCTGAGTTAAAGAAACCAGCAAACAGTAAGCATGCACCAGACTGTATTTTGATGAAAGTTGGTCACCAAAGCTTCTGTTTATAAAAGATATTTAAAATTACATGCTAGACCTTATTTGAACAACTTTCTGGAAACCTGTGCAGTGTATTTCTGTAGTTTACGGTAGCTCTTTGCAAAGCCTCGCTTCAGAGAAATGGCAAATAAGATCTGGGGAGAGAGCAAGGTTGTTTGAGAACTGCAGCAAAATGCTTTATAGCTCCTCACATGTGCGGGGGACGTGGTGTAAGAATACCAGATCAGGAAAACCCTTAATCTTCTTTTACATATCCATATGTTTTTAAATCAGAATAATGTGAGTAGCTATAAAGTGATCAAATCACTTATAGGCTAATTTTTCATCACTTTATACCGGGTAATTGATAATAAAGGTACAAAATTTGGTATAGTAGAGCACTGGTGGGAAAGGTATACGTTCGTTGAACACCCCAGGCAGTAAAGTACTGAAGCACGTGCTTGTCTCCCATTGAAGTCACTGGGTTTTAAGCACTTGCAGAAACACTTTCCTGAGCCGGGTCTGAGGATGGGGAGTCAGTCAAGCAGGGCCAAACACAGAAAGAGGAAGGGAAGCCAGCGTGGTGACTGCAGTGGGAAATAGCTATCATATTCATTGCTTTACAGGGAAAATCTCTACCTGTAGCTGTGCTAAAATTTGTACCAGACTTCAAAACCTCATCTTCAAATATGTCTGATCCCCCAGTACCTCCACAGGGTGTAGCCCAATGTCAGGTCAGTGCATTTAGAAAGCATAGGCTTTGGTGCCTGAGCAAGGGGAGGAGGGAGAAGGGGGAACTGGGGCCTGCCTGCTGTCTCCTTGCTTTGCCAGCTCTCTTGTTGCAGTTGCAGAAATACACCATTCAGAGGGATATTTCTGCCACACCTCCATCCCAGCGTGCTGTCGCAAGCAGAGAGAGGCAGAAATGTGGAACCCGTAGTTTTGAGGAATTGCTCAGAGCATTTGAAAGGACTCTGTTTCATGAGCATAAAATCAAAGTACACATTCAGTGCCAGTCTTTTCACCTACATTTTACATGAGGGCTGAATGCTCATTTAATCCTGTTTATTTGGGGGCATTCAGCACATAATACTAAATGTGCTTGATTTTTTTTTATTTGCAGGTCACCTTTTAATGGAGCTGTAAAAGTAAGTGTAAACTGCACCTTCTTTTGTCACCAGTAAGTGCTGAAGGGTGTAATGCTCAGGGCAGGAATGGCTCTGGGCACACATATGGGAGAAGGATGGGCAAACCCTAGCACTACCCAGTAAGTAAGAGGGTTGAAAGGCATCATGGGCTCTTGTTCATTTGCACTGTCTGTTTGTACAGGCCTCCTCAACACTACAAATTCTTACTTCCTTTTGGTTTCTTACTTGGGACACTTCTTGAAGGCCTTGTTGTGCTATTCCTAACAAAGACATGCCCAGAAGGACAGTTTTTGCACTGAAGAGTTTATCTGCAGTAGTTAATGGTTCTCCTGCTTGGTTGAAAAAGAGATCTGGATAGCTTGTCTTGATGTCCTCCAGGTCAGACATAATTAGGAAACAGAGTTCAGGCTGCTGTTCTGCACAGGGAGATAGCACATACCCCTTTCAGAGTGTCTTACAGAGGAACTTTGTCCTTGGTAGAAGTCAATTAAGTACATTTTCCACATGATGCAAGCAATTCCTGTGGTCCTTATATACACTGAAGAGAGTCTGATCTGGATGCACTTTGCACATGTGCCAGAAATGCAGGTGTAGGCCAGATGAAGCAGTCATAGATCTCAAATCTCATCATCCCCTCCCTGATTTGCAGTTGTTGAATTCATTAGCAGTGCACATAAACGGGAAATGACCCAAAGGGGGTTCAAATTCACAGTACACTGTGAATGCTTTGGGCTGTAATCTGGATGAGTAGTGGAGTAAAAAGTCAGATCAGGAGTCAGTGTTGCTCTGAGCTGCCCTCTTCTGTCACAGTAGCAAGCTAAAACCCTACTGCTGCAGATCCTCCTCATTCACTCCCTCCTTTGCAGCTCCTATGTTTGAATAGGCAATGTCTGCATATCTGTGGTGGTGGGAGGAGATGAGAATTAGGATGTCTCACCCTAGATCATCAGTCCCTTTCAGACACCAGGCAGGGATGGGCAGTGTCTGGAGGTGGCTGCCCTGCTGCCACTGTTCTGTGTGCCTTTCTGCCAGGCCTGGGTGCTGAGTGCTGTTCCTCTAGCAGTTGTGTGATTGCTGAAATCGGGATTAAGTTCTCATTTCTTAAAGAAACTGTGTGTGTTTATCTTAAATCGCAACTTTTTGGAAGAAAACCCAACTGTTTAACCATGGCATTTCCAGGAAGGTGGGAAAAATGCCAAATGGAAGCAAATGTCGTTTTTACTGGTTGTGAGAAGCAGACTTGAGGATCTGTGTTACACATGGCTGCCATCACTGCAGAAGTTGTCTTCCTCTGCATGGGGCTGAGCTTCCCCATGTAAAGTCAGCACTGTGGGAAATCATGTAAAGCAGATCTGATGTCTTACCTCAGTGCCAGTCATGGGGTCTTCTCTGTTTGCTTTGAATCTGTTGCAATCATAAAAAACCACTTTGGCTTGTCCTCAGCACCTGAAACTCACCTTTATGATTGTCGGCGATTTCATCCCAGTTGTTTTTTCAGATACAGACAGTTCAGATAACTTTTGTTAGGTCTGATATGTGAACATGGAAGAAAGTCATGTGAAGTGCCAGAAGCTGGGAGCTGAGAAAGGCCTCAGCCCTTGTGCAGGCAGGGCTGTGCTGAGGGTCACTGTGGTGCCAGCAAGCTCTTACATGGAGTCACGTGCATATTTGAAAAGTGTAGACCAGACTTGCAGGCAGTGGGTATCTGCCAGGGGGTCTGTCTTGATTTCCTGCCTCCTCTGGGAGCTGCTCTCCCTGTGAACTGGGTGGCGTGGCTGGCAGCATTAGGAGCAGGGCTGAGGCAGTGCTGCAGTGAGCTGCCCTTCCTGCGCTGCTGGGAGGATGAGGCACAGGTGAGCTGCCAGGCCTGACAGAGTGCCAAATGGCAAATTTCCAGAGGTATGAATACTGTAAGGGAACACCAGCTGGCCTAACTTCCTCTTGAAGGCTACCCTTCAGTGCAGAACTATTGCAGGATCCTGTGAGGAGCTGTGTGAGCACAGCAAAGGCAAGATGGCCAGCACCCCTGAGAGGGACCCCCTCCACATCCTGCACTTGTGTGGAGAAGACAACAGGAACATCCTGGAGCAGGAAGACTGGCAGAGTGTTTCTCAGAAGGAGCTCTTCCCTTGCCTTATATCTTCCAGTGCTCCAAGAAAACATCAATATTTGAGTAATTTTCTTTTTTTTTTTCAATTAAAAAAAAGCATTACTTAAAACAGAAGGTTCAACTAGAGCTTGTCAGGAGGAAACACTCAAGTCATGCATGTACAGAGAGGTTGGTACAGGACATTTTGTGTGTAGAACTGTGTAATGACACTTGTATGAGATGCTCTGCCTGTCTCTTAGCTCGGACCCACTGTTTTTCAGACACTGTGTGAATCTACTCAGGAGCAGGAGGTTGAAACAGCAAGACAGCTGCTATCCTCTCCTTGGAGACTGGGAAGTATCAGCATGCCACCAGACCTGCTTATATTACATGGGCAAAACATGCTCAGTTCCCTTCTTCAGTTTGTTTTTCATCTAAAGGTTAGAGCACAGGCTGAAAGAACAGGGACTTTGAAGGACAGGGCCCTCTGCCTAATTATGCATTAGGCCCATTACAATAAACAAGTAAGTTGAGGCTGTCTCCTCAGTGTTCTCATTCTATTGTACAAACCCACAAAGGGTAGTAGTGTTCAGTTCCTGCTTTCCCTTGATGTTCATGGAGCTGGCTCCAAAGCACCTTCTCTCCCTGGAAGCCTGCATTGTGACTAGGGAGACTCTTGCCCAGTTAGATGTGAGACAGAGAGGGGGAGGATCATTGTTTCCAGGGAAAGTACTTTTGGCAGTGGGTGTTTACCTGTGAGAGCCAGGAACAAGCTTGGGTGCCTGCCAGTTCGTTCTGAACCTGTGATTTGGCAAATGTGAGGCAGTAGGAGGGAGAGCACCCAGCAAAAGTGTGGAGAAGCAAACCTAAAATATCAGTTTGTCCAGCTGTGTCCTCTGTGTCCCTGAGCAGCTGAGGCCCAAGTACTTCTATACACATGCTGACCATGCTGCAAGGAGCAACAGTCTACTGCAGAGGGGAAGAGCACATTGGCAGCCTTCTCCCTGTTTGGCCCTTGGCAAGATGTGTGCCATCAGGAGAGAGCTTGGAGTTACACTTCCCTAGCAGAAGGCTTGACAGCAATTTGAATGGCTGATCAGGACCAAAAGAACCTGCTTTTGCTTCCAGCACGGTGTGGTGAAAGGCAGCCCACCTCTCCAACAGTCTCATCCTCTTCATGTTCTTTCTGGCAGCTTCCGCCGTGGTACCTCTGCCTTGAAACACATCTTATGATCCTTCTTTAGACCAGGCAGTGGTAAAAGGCTGGTGTGGGTGGCATGACTCTGCTCTGCAGTTAGCTGCAGTTACTGGCCATGTGTGAGCATGGCCCATGTTTCAGCTCTTTCCTGACCCGTTCTCCAGACAGCTTGCTTTTCTGCATCATCCCAGGGTTACTGGAATCTCCCTTATAACCCCTGCCTTTTAGTTTGAGGCTTCAGGATTTTTTTGTTTTTTACAGCTTTTCAAATTGTCTAGAGATCCTGCTGGAATTCTTGGTTGGCTTCTAGGTCTGGCATAAAAATGAGCTGAAATATCCATATTCTCCACTCTCTTCTTTTTGTTGTTGGACAGGCAAATTGTTGCTTGCCTGAACCCTTACTGGAAAAGGGCTGAGCAAGGACCTCTGTGTTGGTAGAGCAGGGGACAGAAGTGTCCACCCAACTGCTAAGTGACAAATGTTGTGGGGAGAAACACTGTCTGTATTTGTTTGCATTAGGAGGACAAGGAGACAATTACAGAGAGAGGAAGGAAAGCACAGTTTAAGTATATTTAATATTCATTTGAACTTAAAAACCTATTAATGTTTATAATCAAATAGATAATTCAAATTTACTGAAGTATACCTTCAACAAGGAAATATTGCAAGCTAGGGGCTTTGTGATTGCTTTGTTGATGGAGGATGGACTTCGGTGAGGTTATTACAGTATCGACTTGAAGAGGATGGATTTGCTAACAGAGCGGGTGATCTCATCAGCCAAGGGAAAAAAATGAGGGAAGTTAAGAAACTAGTGCCAGCTTGTGGCATTGGGTGAGTAATCTCAAACAGCCATAAATATAGTGTAGCTTTAAAGTTATAGAAATATATGGTGAGGAAAAGGAAGATTTCATTTAGTAGACAGGATAGTGGCAGTCAAGAGAATTAGTTTACATTTTTATTAGGCATTCTCATTATGGGAATGGGAGAGCAGGATTTATTCACTTCCTGTCTCATAAGGCTTATTGGGGAAGTTTCAGTACTGAGATCCTTAAGCATCTCAAACTAATGAAAAGATCATTTCAAGGCTCTTGAACTGCTTTATAGCTCATGATAACAGAAGAGATGTGTTTATTTTGGGAAAGATTGTTTAACTGGTAAAGAAATGTTCTTAAGCACTGGCAGAGCAGTATGCCAGCAGTTGTCACATACATATGTAACACCGTAGCTGAATATGGATCTAATCTGTTTACCAAGACAGCAAATAATAAGATTGTGTGGTTTGCCCTTGCTCAGAACAACAGTGAATTAATCTGAAGAGATTTTGTTTTTTATGCCAAGAGATTGTATTTTATATTAAGAAACTTCGTATCATATTTGGAGAGATTGTAGAGGTTCTGACAGATTTTTCTGTCAAACAAATACTACATTTAAAGAAATTATAAATAGATTTTTATCTAAAGCACTGGGGGTCTGATTAATTTTCAGTTTTATTGCCTCATTTTACATTGTTTATTAATTCACTAAACTAATTAATTAGTTATACATTATTAATGTTAGTGATTTAGTTGTTAGTTGTTAAATGTTAATTATTGTTAATTCATTAGCTATACATTAAAGTATACTTTATGCCTTAGATAAAAGCACAAATTGCCATCTTTTAATGAATTTTGAATTAAGTGAATTAATTTTTACTAGCATTTCCTAGTGTCTAAAGTATAATACAGACTATTGGTTTAAAGCAGTTCCACTGACATCAGTGACATTAGTTAAGCCTCAGCCAAGACTGAGAACAGAATTTGGTCAAAAGGACTGAATACACTTACTCATTTTAATAATGCTCTGCATAGCCTATGCAGCAAAATATTTCTATACCAACTAAATATACCAACCATTATATACCCTGCATGTGTCCTGTGAAATGCTACAGATTAAAATAGCTCTGCTGAAGTCTTGTCAACCTCCTCCATTAAACTTGGGAGGAGCATCTACCCAGAAAGCCTTTAAATAGGAAAATGTCCTCAGTTTGACATCTTCCTTGGCCTTTATTGCCTCCCTCTCTCCTGCCCTGTTGCATATTTCTTGGATTTGCCACTAAAAGCCATTAACAGCTCAAGAGCTAAACCTGCTCATCACATTGACACAGGCAGTCAGTAGTCCAGCTTCAGGCTGAGAAACCAGCTCCTCTGCCTAGATCCCTCCAGTTCCCTGAGGCTAGTCGAGGTGTCTGGTAAATCTTCAGGAAAAGAGGCAATAGGATCTCCTCCTGTAGTGTGTTCTGCATGGGATGTTCCTAAAATTGTTCCAGCCAACATAAAGGCTCACCTCTCTAGGAACAGAAGGTAATGCTGTGTATTTTGCTGATCTCATTTATCATTTTAAGGCTCTATTTAGTTGACCTCTTGCGGCTGCCATTTGTTACATTTCCCAGTTAATAAGACTGAGCATGTGTGACTTTCCATAACCACAGAAAAGGGTCCTCTCTGCTCCACTCCTCTCCACAAGTTCCCATGGACCCTCTGCTTATAGCTCCTCAGCGCTCGTGTGAATTCTGCCCACAAGTCTGGACCTGAGCACACAGCTTTTGTTTCTATTTTGGACATGCCTTTGTATGCTGCTCTTCTAAGTAAGAATCAAGATTACATCCAGCTGCTCCAGACTATTTAAATTTTTCTGAAAGGGTGTTTGTCCTGGAACAGCCCTGCTGAAAGGAACAGAGGAGAGGGACATGCCAAGTGTCTCCTTGGCAGCTCTGAACAAATCCTGCCTGATAACATGTTTCAGTTTGTTGTTCAACAGTGGAGTAAGTTTATTGAAATCTCAATGATTATAATTAGACTTCAAAAGTTAATGTTGTGTCAGCATACAGAAAAGACTGAATGTTGCCTTGGAGTCAAATTTCAGACTTGGTGTCACTAGCTGCTGTGTGTGTGATACATCTGCCAGGGCAGTGACATCTGTAACCTCTTCTTCAGCAGGTGTTCCCATCTAAGACCACTTACAGCAATTACAGTATAGGGAATCTTGTCCATCCTTTGGTGCAGGACATACAGAGGCAGGCCCTCAGGTGCTGAGGGAACAGTACTGACCCCTTTCCAGCCAGGCATTTCTTTTTTTGAAATTCCATGTGAGTAGCTTCATTTGCCAAACAGCTCCTTGGAATGAAGTGACTCAGCTGATAGAGTCCAGTTTACTTTGTCAAATACCAAATTAATCTCTACCTCAGAGTTTATTTTTGGTGTTTCTGTGGTTAAAAAAAACCCAACCACATAGAGTTTGAGGGTTTAGTTTTTCGGCATTGGGTCTTTCTGGTTTATTGTTGTTACAACACACATGGGACCTGTTGAAGTCTGGAGGTAGCACTTGACCTGGAAAATGCCTCTCAGTTTCAGAGTAGGGCACAGCCCAGAGGCCAATAAACACCAGACAGATGGCTTTAACTTCTCAGCATTACCTGTCTTTTGCCAGGCAGGGAAATGGATTGATGCAGCACTCACCTGGCTTGTTTCTAGGCTTCATTCATGTTCACCATGAACAAGGCCTACTCCTGCCCCCTTCAGCACTGCTGTGTCATATATCCCCAGAGCAGAGTGTGGCACTGAGGTGAGCTTTAGAAAGAGCAACTTTAGTATTTTTCTGTATTTGTGTGCAGCACATGCTGATGGAGTTTTCCTGCTGCTCTTTCCTCCTTACTCTGTTTGCTTGTTTCTGCTACTGAAGCCTGATTGTTCTTGGGGGATCCAGTCATAATTCAGTAGCTGTGGAGAAATCCCTGTGAATGTTTCTGTAGGTTTTAACTGTGTTGTGTGTGCTTTTGCCAGTGTGTCTTCTGTGGGTGTGTCTGTGCTACAAGACTGGGATATCCAGCCTCAGGCGGGTGAAGAACTTTCTTTGTCCTTCAGGAAGAGCTGGTTTAGTTCAGATGTGCTGCTGCTGGGATCATTCTTCAGCAATGCAACTATGTTTAGAATCTAAGTCCTCAGCTAAAGTAAAAGTATTTTGGGAAAACTAAATCAAAAGAAATCAAATCTTTCTGTGTTAAAAAATATGTTTACAGTTTTATTTATTGAGATAGAGGGTGGATAAAGTAATGTCCTTACAGATGAAAAGCATTCTCACAGATGGGGGTCTGCAGAATAAATTATTCAATCCTTTGTCTTATTTTTTGGGAATATATGAGTATTACCATGTATCTCACGCTCTGATTTAGATACAAGTTGCAGAAAAGTAATATCAGTTTCATGTAGCTGGAAGAAAGCAGGATGCAGGGAAGCAGCCTTGTGCATGGCACGTGTAAAAAATGTTATGGTTGAGGGACTGAGAGCAAGCAAGGAAACTCCCGGTGTTGGCTGAGAACTGACTGTGAAGAAATCAGAGGATTTTTTATGCCTTACCACTTTTAGGCTTTCTTACCAAAAAATGAGGATTTGGAGTACTAAGCTGAGAAGGAATGCTGCTGCTCGGGTACTTTACAAATACATGAGTGTAAAGTAATTGCAAATCTGAATGTGCATATGCATTTTTATGGTAAACAGACTAACTGCAGTATCTCTAAAACGATACACAGAACTCTCTTGTACTGTACAGTTGCTTTAAATTTCTGTTTGTTTTTCAAATTGAGGATGCTGGTTTTGCCTGTTTTCGTGTGCACTTAATGCATCCTGTAATATTTTCTTTCTTGTATATTTGCCTCATTCTTCTGTTATGCCACTGGCATTAGTTTGACGTCTTTCCTAGCAAAAAGGCCCTGCTATTCTCTATGACTTTTTCTTCTTATCAAAGTTAATGGTTTAGTTCCTTTTAGCAGTGAAACTGTCATCTTTGTAATTCTCTCAAGGGATGTTAGTGGTGAACTCATCTTGGCATACGAGCCATAGCTGTTCTCTGGTATTTTGGTGTTTTGACTGGCAGGAAGCTGGGTATAGACAGTTTGCTGTATAGGTTATAGGAACAAAATATTTGTCTTACTAATAGGTGGTGTCTCTGAAGTTGTGAAAAATTATTTATGACACAGTGTACAGTCAGGGAGTTAAAGGGAATGTCAGGAACTTATAGGAGAGTTTGGAATTAAAGTTGACATCTGTAACTTTGAATTCAGCATTATCTAGTTTATGAATATTAATAATCTCCTCTAATATTTCTTTGTCATTTTCCTTTTATTTTTTTTTTATTCCTTACTATTGAAATTTTTCTAGATTAAAAAGTTTTTTTTAGGAGAAATAAATGTTGACAGGAGGAATATAAGCACTGTTAACAGATCAAAGTATTGCAGGTAACTGCAGCAGATTGCATTGATATAGTTCTAATATTAAGATGCAAGCAGCAAGACGCAGTGTATCATCCTCTTTAGACTTAATTTATAGTAAAAATATTATTATCTTCCTATTATGCAACAGACATAAACCAGCCAAGAAGTATTTTACCAGTGTGGAGAGGGAAGAGTTGAAAGCAGAAGAATGGCAGGGAGTATGGTAGATTCCATCAAGTGACCTTGCAGCAGGGAATGCCAAGGCCTGGAGAATAACAGGGTGGGAAACCATGTATTATGCCTACTGCTGTTTATCCTTTATCTGTTTGAGAAGTAGAATTTCTGTGTAGAGATAGCACAGATGTTTACAGAAACTTGGAGGCCCTCTCCCAGACATGCTTGAGCTCCACGTCTTGGGAGAGAGATCAAAACAGAGATGATGAAAAGCAGAGAGGAAAATCACAGCATGGTGTTAACCCATGCATGTGTGGCCCTTTGATAAATGAGTGCAAACAGCAGTGCTGATGCCCTGCCTGGGACTGGGCTGAGCCTGACAGTGCCTGTGCCCCCATTCTGGGTGTCTGCAGCCCAGTGTGCTTTTGGGATCCTCTAGCCAGCAAGGTAACAAAATAAATCTACTCTTTGCATTTCAGCTGTGGTTTTTTTGGTTGTCCTCAATCAGCTGTGTGTGTTGATTCACAAAACCACATGAAAAGAGGGTCATTTGACTAGAAATTCAGAAAGAAAAAACCCTCTAGTTCTCAGTAGTTGCTGTAAGTTTAATGGCATGCTCAGAAGTAAAGTTTTGTGAATGAAACACCTCTAGTTTGGATATAAGTCTAAGGTGAGTAATTCAAGCAAGTTGGAATCAGTGATGGTGAATGACACTTTGGTATTGCTGTGTGTCTGGTAGGTATTTTCAACAGATAGGAAGCACATAACTATGTAATTTATAATTAATGTTTCTTCCTTGAATCTGAGGGATTGTCTAGGAAAAGGAATTTTGTGCTCATGGGATGAGGATTGCCTTCATTGTAAGAAGAGTAACTGAAGGATTACTAGGGATGTATTCAAGGAAGGGGCAGAAGATCTCTTTAGGAAGAGATGGGAGGCATTCAGCTGAGCCAGATGGAGGAAGAGAGGTAGAGCAAAAGTATGCACATTCTGGGAGAACTGCAGTCGGGCTCTGCTGGCTGAGTTTTTAGTGAAGACATACTTTTTTCTTGCATTCCTGAAGGGAGGTTGAGAAGGCTGTGAATGGAGTGGGAAGGTGTAAAGAGCTTGAAAATTTGAACTATAAGGAGAATGGAAACATACAGTATGCAGAAGTGGTACATTAGTTTTGTGGACCAGACTTGTCAAAATTAGTCAAACAACAAGTAGATAAAGCTGGAAGGAAGTCAGTGTTTAAAAGCTGGGATTTATTTTTCTGTTGGCTGCTTGCTGATGCCAGATAGCTATGTTTAGATTATTTGCGCTTGGCATATCAAATGTGCCATGTTGTTTGGATACAACCCTTAGCCATTCCTGCTTCACCTTGTTCCTTGACTCTTGGACACAGCTTGGAGCTGTGCCCAGAGACCATTCAGAAGCTGAAATCCAGCCTGTGCCTGTTTGCAAGGCAGCACTGTATTGGAAGTGCCAGCAAAATTGCTTCCTGGCTTTTACTTGGGTTCGAGGGTGGAGTCTCACCTTCAGAGCATTAGAGATTTTCAAGGCTGGGATATTTTAAGGGTGGGTCCCTGCTGCTCCATTCCTGCTGCTTTGGGAAGGTCTCCAAGGGGCATCTCAATGGCACTCTCCCCACATGCAGGTCTGGTCAGGATTTTTAGCTCCAGTATAATTGAGCCAAGTGAATTAGTTTATGACTGTGTAGGCAGTTGATTTTTAAGTGACTAATGTAATTCTTGTTCGTAGGAAGGCTTGGCATAACCACTTAGTTGATCCAAGAAGCACAGAAATGCCAATCTGCAGAATACATATAAAGCTTTCAAAACGGAAAGAAGAATACAAAGAAGCATCATCAAAAATATATCACCATGATATGTTGCACTGCATATTGCTAATCGCCGTCTTTGTACCTGAGTGGTGTAGTGCCCTGTATAAGGCATGGATTGCTGCATCTTCCATGGCTCAGAGGAGTCAGTGGTTAATGAGGTCATGCCAGTGCTGGAGGTCTCTCCAGGGCACATCTTGAAAGGGAAGTGCAAGCTCTGAAGTGTTTGAGAGGTATGTGAAAGAGTTATAGATTGACTACTTCAGAGCATGCCATCTTTTCATAAAGCCACACTCATAAAATGCTTGGTATAACAACTGAAATTTGTTAACATTAAAAAAAAAAAAAGAATACTCATAAAAATGTTTAAGGCATTCAGGAAAGCATGGGGAGCCAAGTGCCCTGGAGGAAAATGGTGTAAATGTTTTCTTTGTCTTTAAATATGCAAAAACTTGGGATGGGCTCTTGAGAGCTGCCAAGATTGACAAGGAAAGCATATGGAAAAAGTCAGAAATGACTGATAGATCAGTTCAGCATTGACTGTCAGCAGGAGAATAGTCCTGCAGTTTGCAGTACTTCTCTTCATAGAATATATTCTAAACAGTTTTTTACTTTTAGTCTGATTGAAAAAAACAGTGTTTCTGCCTTAGCATTACACTTTTGATTCCCATGTGGAAGCCCACGCAAGCCTCTGGTTCATCACAGCCATGCAGTGAGGAGCAGCACTGCCTTGAATGAATGAGGCTTCTTGCTTCCTTTCTTCCAAAGGCACAGAGGATGTAAGAAGTAGTAGAAGGGGCCAGTCATTTCCAAGTTCTGCTGCTTGGCAGCTGTAGCCATGCCAGCAGCAGAGGGCTGTTGTGCCCTCTCTCTGTGCCTGCTGAAGGGGCAGCTTCATGTCACCACAGTCTTCCTGGATAGCCATCCACATGTGAACACAGCTACTGATTCTGTTTGCCACTTCCTTTTAGCCATGGAAGTTTTGTAGTGAATACTAGTGTTTGCTTGAAAAAGCAGCTCAAATTCAGATTGTGATTTAGGTGTCACTTGGTCTTTCTGTAGTGTCAGTTCTTATAAACTTGATGTTTCTGAATGCTTTTGAATATCATCTACTGAGAACCATATTTTAGGTACTAAAGTTAGTATTTTGGAGAAGAGAGGTAAGATGATGCTTGCAACAGATGACCTTCAACCCTTAAGGAGTACAGAGTATTGTAGGCTTATTACTTAAAATGCATGCATCTAAATACATTTAAATCCGAGTGCTGATAAAGGTTAATTATTTTTATAGTATTTAATTGACAACATCCACAGAGTAGAATTTGCACAAAATAAAAGTGAAGGTGTTGCTTCCAGTTTTAATCATGACAGTCTTTCCAGAGCAGGTGGCATTCAGCAGCCTTGGTGTTTTGCCCAAGGTGAAAACTCTTTTGTTCAAAGAGGTTCAAATAAAGCAATGCTGATGTTAACAGGACATCCCCACTGTACAGCTACCAGAAATCTGTATGTCACCCATTCCTCTTGGCTCTGGGATACATTTCCTAGGTAGTTCAGGGTCTGCTTCCCTTCCATAGCACAGTCAGGCATTTGCTTTGCAATCAGCTGCACATACAGAGATGCTACCAGCTGCTTTCTGTGGTGTTTCAAACCCAGCTCTGCCAGCTGGAGGATTCATGTGAATGATGCCTATATTGGGGTCTATATTCCCACTTTGTACTAAATCCATCCAGTTACTTAGTAAGTATCCCTGTAAGATAGGTTGTATCAAACTGACAGTCTCCTGTGTCTGCAGTCCTGCAAGAACAGAAATACTCAACCAACTCTTCATCTTTTTCATTATATCCCTCAAGAGGAGACATTTTCAAATCATTTCCATCCTTGTAAATTGTAGACTTGAACGCTCAATGCTCTGCAGAGTATATCTCTGCATTGCCACTAGCTTTTATTTGGAATAAAATGCTGTGGACAAAGCTGTTGCATCTAAGTAAATGTCTGACTTGGTCCACTTCTCTTTTCATCCCCTATAAGGTTTTATTTTAGATTATCCTCAGTAAGTGCAGCACTTGAGTGGCCATATGCTTGGCAAAACACAGATAATTTACAACTGTTGTTTGTATTCGTTTTTATAGTTCTGAAGTTGTTTGAAAAACACAGCCTAAAGGACTTCTTCCAGAATTAATATGTTTTCACATAAATCTGGAAATGCCCGTATGTCTGCTCAGATCTCCAGAAAAGTGCATTTAGTTCATTAGTTTAATGCTGAAGTGTTAACATTTTAGGTTGTTTTATTAGGAGAGAACAAAGAACTCCTGCCTTGTTGAAAATTTGTTACACAAAATAAGGATGAAGAGGTTCCAAAAGAACTAATGCTAAGCATTGGAATCTGGATGAAGTTGTACAGATTGGAAAGATTTCCAAGACATCTGGTAATTAGCTTCCAGTTCTTACGGAGTCCTGCCCCTTGAAAGCTGCTGCTTCTTGTGGTGAACAGAGAACAGGAGTGAGAGAAGTGTAACTCCGAAAAGCTGGACCTTTGTGTTCACAAATTATCAGTGGGCTATTGAAACTTCTATGAGTACCCCTTTGGAAAACTAACTCCTACCAAAAAAGATGTCCAGTATTTCTGCCATTGTAGGATTTTCTTCTGTTGTGGCATTTGCTTGGCATGATGGGGAGAGGGAACAAGCAATCAAAAAGCTCTTTATGGCTTTCCCTGCCCGAGCAGTGTACCAGTCTGCCCCACACCAGCTTGCTGTTCTCCCCAGGGGCTGCACCACAGCTGGGAGTTGCTGGAGCATGACTGGCTGGTTACCTCCCCTGCCCAGCCCAAAATGCCAGAGAGGCTGGGCACTGATGTCAGAGCTGGCACCTGGCAACCTTCTCCAGGGAAGTAAGGGAACATGCTCAGGTGCAAGGGACCCAGAGCTTGATCCTTTTGTTATTATTACAATTGTTGTTATTATTACTACTACTATTGTTATTTTCCAGCACTGTTTTTCTGGTTTCATTAAGGAAGATTTACACAAGAAAGAAAACTTGCCATTTGAGTTAGTTTTTAGTAAGTTCTTTTAGTAAGTTGTCTCTTGGAGCACTTATCTACTCCTGGTTGTAACGTAAAGGGTGCTTGTGGGGTTTCTGAAGTTCGGATGTATAAACCTTCAAGCACTGAATGGGGATTGCTGAGACCTGGTACTTTGGTTACTTGTCAGAGACTTGGGAGACTCTTCTGTACCCCATTCTGTCCCTTAACCATGCAGTTGCTTTTATCAAGTCATTGCCCTGTCATGTTTATTATTATTTGTATAAAACAGGATATTGATCGTGTCTTAGATATCTGCAGTAAAAATGGTTAAGAACGAAATTATATATTTACTACTTCTTTTGTTTTTACAAATATTTTACCATCTGAACATCAGCAGTCAGTCCCAGCACACTCACTACTAGTAAAAATGTTTATCTTTTCAGCTCTGAGTCTATTAAGTGCCATGAGCAGACAGCCTGTCTTAAGTTAATTTTTATAGCAGTGCATACTTAAAAATTAGGCATTTGCAGCAGAGAAAAAGCTTTACTGAGATTTGTTATCAGAAAGAAAATTATTTTTCCTAGACTGCAAATGTAAGCCAATGTGTGGTTAATAGTGTTCACTAAATTATACTGACTGAAAATATGAAGGAAGTAGAGTTATGTATGAATATATAATATTAGGACATGTTGGAAGAGATTATACATAATTTGTATATAACCTGATGGATTTTGCTGCAGTAGACGTTAAGCTTATTCTTTCCACTGATAAATCATGCTTATAGTCTCAAATAAAACCATACACAGTGTGAGCCTTTTCTTAAGATCACATCTATTCCATGTCTATGTTGTAGCAGTATCTAATTCCTGAGTGTGGTGCAACCAGTGCAGCTACTTGAGCTATTGGGAAGAAGGATTTAGCACCCAGTGTCGGTGCTGTCCATGTGTTTTTGATTTGCCCAAGGTCTGAGCTGCTGTATCCTGCTGCAGGCAGTAAACTGCCACTTTCCAACAGCTGCCTGGAATCTGGGCTGTGGGAGAAAATGACTTTTCTTACCATGGAGTTCCAGCATATCTTAGTCTAGTTGTACCAGTGGTCCAATTCCTTGGGGGTCACAAATTCCCTGCCTTGTCCTGAGCAGTGGCAGCTCCCTTAAGAGGAGAGGTACAAGCCCTGGTCCCCAGGCTAACCCAGACAGTCTCTGCTCCTTACATTACAGCTATTTTCACAGAGAACATTTGCTTTGAATATGAAATTATTATTGGTAGAGGAAGAAAAGTTGGGCTGGATCTGGCTTTTCAATAAACAGTTTTTACTAGGTGAGACTTGTTTCACTCAGATGTTTATTGACCTTTCTTTCCCCTGAAATTATGTTTATTTTCACATATTTTCACACTATTTTTCTTCAGTGTAGTACACCTTTGTGGAGTAAAATTAACTCAGACATTGATTTCTGTGTATTTGTATGCATGATGCTTTTTCAATTTGAATTGCTCTGCTTTTGTAACTAAAGTTGGTATTCCCAGAGTGTTTTAATGCTTTTTTATCCACAAATTACATTTATATATTCTCTCTACCAAGTGTTGCTTCAGCTCTCTCTAGTTCTGTATTACACAAAGCAGATTCCTATCCTCATCTGCTTTTGTTTTGAAGCCTCCAAGCACTCATGTTTAACTAGTTAAAGTGGACATTGTTGGGGCAATGTTGCAGAACCCAAATGGAGCCTGCCCTGTCCTGGTACAGAGCAATTATTGCTCATAGTGTTGGGTCACTCTACAACTCACATACTACATGAACGTTGTGGAATGGTGTCAGAGAGAGGATCCTGAGCCCTGACTTTATCCCTGCTGTAGCTCTGGAATTGCACACGCAGAATATAATTCCAGCATGTATTAAGCCAGTTTGGGTTGAGCTGCTGCAGCCCCCACTTTTGTCCTCCTCCCAAGTGCAGCAGTGCTGGTGCTGGCATCCGAGCCAGTCGCAGCCAGCTGCTGCTTCCAGGAGTCTTGGCAGCAATCACTGGTTACTTCTCAATCTGCTCAGCACCACAGAGCAATTAATATTAAAAATAAATTAGATATATAAAAATTGTCAGCAATGATGAACTTGTCCCCTGCATGGAATGTGAAGCTTATCATCACTTTGCTCTAAGCCAGAGTTCTGGTGTGCATTTCAGTGGAAAAAGAAAAAAAAAGTGAGAAGCTCATTCAAGCAGCCCTCAATGTAGGAAATTTTGTTACACAGTGTGAAAACATAACTAAAGGCAAACCTGAACATTGAACTGTTGTGCTCATCAAGGTTCTTGAGTTTTGCCTAATCAGATTCACACCCCTTCAAAACAAGTAGCTACTTTCAATTCAGCTAGTCCACATGGTGACCCCAAGCATGTTTGGAAAGGAGGTGGACTTGAGTAGGTCCATATTGTGTTCAAGGTGGAGAAGATCTTGGTGTATGAATTGGCAAAGAACAATTATGTTTTGAGAAATACAGCTTTTTTCTAGTTACATAGATTTGCATCAGACTTACGGCTTCAAGGTAGGCATCTGACACAGAGAACTATGGCACAGCCTTTTTTGGTTTGTTAGGCTGTACAGTCTGATGTGGAACTGGATATAGAGGCAAGAGGAAGAAAGTATTTAAATTTAATAATAGAGTTACATTTGGGAGGAAGCCTGTGCTAGAAGGTCAGCAAGACTGGACCAAGAACTGACTTAGAGGCTGAAAATACAGACTTCTTTTGAATGAAAATATTCAGTTCTTGCTACAGGTTAACATTCAGGAAGTTAGTTATGAAACAACTCTAAGTACATATGCATGTATTAAAAGTCATTAAATCCCCAAGTAGGTGCTTCTCATTCAGAATGTTAATGTGTGGTAATGGAGGCAATCTGACTGATTGGTTTTGTCTTTACTTCTGTGTGGGCAAGCTGAAACTTATTTGCTGAATTTGAAAGCTGATTTTTTAGAGGAGGGGGGAAGGCAGCTTCTAGCTCTATTGTGAAGTGGTAGAGAAGCCCAATCCTGGACAACCTGGAGGCAGAGGAAGAGGTTCCACTGTGGGAGCACCAGGCACGTTGGGTGTTCATCTTCTTGACAGGTGGATACACACACATTTCAGTGAAGGTGACTTCTCAGCAATTCTCTCTTTCTTGGTCCTTCATGAAGTACCTGAATAAATCATGTTCTATAAATTGCACTTTATCCTTTTACGATATTAGAATCTAATTTTTCCACAACATTAACGCTGTTCACAAGTTTAATCACAGAGTGCCTTTAGGCATGAATTGTGGGATGGTGGTGGTTCTCTAATTCACCAATATGCTTTCTGTCTTGAAAAATACTGTTCATAGATGTTCCTTTCAATTTTTGGTGAAGAGACCATCCTTAGAAAACAAAACATAATCTGCAGAGCAGTAGAAGATTGAAGAAAATGGGAACTGTGTACCCACTAGATACATTTCTTCAATAAAGTGATTTGGCCCTAGTACAAATTGAGCTTTATATCAACAGCAAGAAAGTAGTGTTTTGACACTATACTGCAGGTCTTTCCACATTGATGAAAGGGAGCTGGTCTTTTATTTTATGCTAAATTAAAGCTTTGCTATTATGAACACATGGCGGAGTAGCAGGAAATGTTTCCCTTTACTGACTGTCCTGTCCTGTGTTTTATTAGGTAGTATGGACAATTTCTCTGGTGTAGGCATATGAGAGGGACTTCTGTGCATATTTCAAGTTAGTTCCTGCTGAACATTTGGTTTATTTTAAATTTCTTCATGCCTGTGAGTCCTGAGATTTCTGTGTTCAGAAACAACTCATATTTGGTATACTTCTTTGTATGTTGTCTGGGTACAGCTCCTCTGTTAAGAGCATAGACATAGACAATCTGATGTGTTTTTTACATGGTTTAGGTCGAGTATTTCTGTTGTAATTTAGCAGACAGTGTTCTGGTATTTAGTTATTTTCAAAAGGAAAATTACAGGAATTCTGCCTTTATCATTGGTTAGGGTTATTCTGGAAGATGAAAAGGACCTGCACAGACTTCTAACAGCAGCAAGAAAGGTCCTAGGAACTAGCAAGAATACAAGGAGGAAAGTAATCTAAAGCTATTGCAGCAATGAACCAATTTAATGGGGCTTTAGACAGTGGAAAAACTGTCAGCTTTCCAACATACATTCCTTGAGTTTTCTACATATTACAGCTTTGATGGAATTAGCAAATGATTTGTTACTTAGCTTCCTTTAGTAAGAACAGTGTATATTCTTCTACTAAAGGCAAGTCTGGCACTGGAGGTTCTACCGGTCTAAAACTCATCTTTCCCTTCAGGGTGATTTAGAGCAGATCTGCACTGGCTTAGATCCCCTGATGGTAGAATGTGACCTGAACCAAACACAGCTATGTGGTTACATTTCTAAGCCAGAGCAAGCAACTGAAGTTCATGCCCTACTCTGTCTGCAGGAGGGTCAATGACTCCTGATTAAGCATTAAGCTAATAATCCTTAGATGGTTTTTGAACGTGTACGGTTTGGCCCAGTTACTTTAGGCTGGATCAGCACTTTGCTTGGAGTAGCCATGCTGTTTTTGAGGAGCTCTCAAGTTCCACTTGCTTTGCATTGAACTATGTCCTCGGGCACAAGTCTGCACTGCTTTACAACCAGCTGAATTATTATCAGGGGGTCCATGAAGTAAAAATAGGTCTTTCTTTTTTTTCTTTCTTTTTTTTTTTTTTTTTTAATGCTTATTTCTAGATTTCATTCTTAAGGACATAATAGACTTAAGTGACAGAAGGAAAGATTTGTACACTGAGCTAGATCTTTGTATCCTCAGTTCCACAGAGCCTCTGTGGATCTGCTAGAAGCAGTAAATAACCTTTTCCAGCAGACAAATGTAGCAGGTAGTTCAGTGGCAAGTAAAATAAAAACATTTGTAACTACATAACACAATAGACTGAAACTTCTTCTTTGTAAAGAATCGTACGTAACATGTAAACCTTAGTAATAGTGAGCACCTTATCTAAACGTGTTTTCTGCACAGTTTTGATGCATTGCTGTAGACAGCCCTCATGTGTCCAGCCTTAGAAAAATGCTGTAATCCTAAAATTAGGGCAATAGTTGTAGCTCTTGCCAGTGAAACCAGAATGCATTCTGTGTCTATAGGATGTAGTACCCAGATTCTGTAAGTAGAGGTGCTTAGGCACTGGTACTGATATTGTGAATGCTGAGAAGCAGCATTCCAGAGAGGCTTGTAAACAAGGCATTGAAAAATAAGGAAAATGGAAATTGTTATCCATGCTTGTCACAGGTCACGGAACTGAAAGCCACCCACAAACATGCCTTTTAATTAATGTTCATTCCCGTTCTTGCACTCTATAACCAAAGCCACAAAAGTGCCTCTACACTTGGAAAAGAGAATTAAGACAAAAGGAGGATAATGGATAAATTTTCTTCAAAATGTTAAAAATACCAAATCAAGAAAATATTTTGAACATTTTCTATTCCCATGCTTAACATTAAAACGTAACTACTGGTAAGTTATTTGTGCTCTCTCCAGGCCTCACTGAGCAGCTCAGACAAGCTTCCACCAGCTAGAGATCCTTTGGTTGCTTGGGAGATTTTTTTTTTGTTCTTTCATTGCCAGAAGCATGACAGTGTGTATCTGTAGCTAGATAAAAAGGTAGTGTACTTCAAGATAGGGTTGTCTAGCTCTGTTTTCACTCACTTTCTCACTGCATGGAGGGGTGAGGAGGATTTTCTCAACTGCTGAGCTTAGCAGCTTGAGTTAGGAGCCAAGCTCCCTATGCTGTTGGTGAAAAGTAGGTGTTACCAGAGGGAGATGGAAAACATTGGTGTTAGTGAGTATTTAGATATTCTGTGTGCTGCAGTCACTCTTCTCTCTACCCTGATTGTCTGGATGGTCTGAGAGGCAGACATCAGCATCTACACTAGATATCCTGCAGGATAAATATTAATTTCCACTTCTGTGATAAGCTGAAGTTACCTGATCCTGGGGCATTTTTCTTCCACTGGAAATGAGTTCATCAAGGTCAGAAGCTGAGATGGTGAAGCAGGCAGACTCCCTACAGATGAGATCTGTGTATTTGCCTGAATTGTATGTGCTGAAGGGATCTGTCACAACCCCTTTAGCATCTCATGGTGTCAAACCAAACTAGATCATCCAATGGCTTTAGCTGAGACAGTGGTGTCCAAAACACAGCCTTTTGTGCTGGTAACATCCTGAGTGCCTTCTTCCAGCAGGATTTGTAAAAGTCAGTTTCAAAGCCATGTTGAAGATTTTGCAGAACTATACTGTAGCATTATGAAGTAGATTTTCCAAGCACAAGATTGTGGAACATGCTTGAGGGCATTTTTCTTTCTTTACTTAGTACCTTCACTTGAAATAAGAAAAATCAAAAGAGGTATCTTATTCCTCTCTTAAACCACTATCTTCACTTACACTGCTGTAAAAATTACGTAGTAACAGAGTTGTGGCTGAGCAGTCTGTGAAGGACTTCCAAGAGTTTTACTTGTACTGAATCTCATTTTGAAATAAATATTTGGGAAGGATGGAGGGAGGTCTTTCCTTACATACTTCTCACCCTAGGTGCCCCATTTGGTTTGTTGACTGCTGCCTTTGTAATGATCAGTGGAGATCTTCTCCAGCCTGCTTGTGTATCGCACCTGAGGGTGGAGCCTTTAAGAGAAGAACATGAGGAAATATTCCACCACTTAAACCTCTGCCATGCAGGCACCCTCAGTGGTTTTCTTGAGGTGTAGACTAGTACCTTTAATTTTATGAGTCTGACAGACTTCACTGTTGGAAGCTTCCTACAAACAAGCACACCCACCCCATAGTTGTATGCCATTGCAGACCCATGTTCTATATCATAATGAAGCATAACACAGAGTTAACATCAAATCTAGCCAATTTACATTTTCCTTCATCCTTTTTCATCTCAATTAGCAGTCTCAGTACTATGAAGTTGCATTCTGTTGCCAGATTTAGAGCCCTGTGTTTTAGAGGAGTGCTGTTGACAGCAGTGCATTTAGCAAGTACAGAAAAGAAAATGCTACCAGCATCAAGTAGATTGGAAATTTCTTGTCCTAGTTTCTCATCCACATTTAGTTCCATATAGGCAGCTTCAGTGCATTGTGAGTTAATGAATTGTAACAAAAGCTGGACTTGGGTTTCTGTAACCACTGCATTGGGAGTCTAACAGGCTTCTTGCTGGTGTGAATGCTGCCACATCCACGTGAATGGTCTTAACACAGTGCTGGAAAAGCTGTTCTTCATCTTTGGGAAACTTTAGAGCCAGGGCTCAGCAGAGTTAGGTTTGAAAGGCCTGATGTGGACCCTTGGGTCCCTCAAGTTTAACCTCACGTCTTTCCAAATTCACCATCTGAAGTCACACTTGTAAATTAAACCTATTCAGTGAACTAGCTTGGCTACAGCATGGTTATAAATCCTTTGTCTTGTCTGAATCAGGTATATATCCCTTAGCGAAGTGGCATAATGAATATTTGCTTAGGAAGCAGATGCAGCCAGTTCACTCTAATTTATTTTTAAAAAGCAAGTAATCTTTAATGTATGTAGTAACCTCCCTTAATTTTGCAAATAATATTTTGTCATTTCAATTAAATTGTGTGTTGTTATTTTGTCCAAGATTCTTTTTGGTCCATATTGTAAAAAAATAATCAAGTGAATTTTTTATTGCGAATGAAGTATTGGTGCCTATACGGAATTTGTGATGTTCTGAAGCTGATTAAGGAGGACAGCAGGTTGTTAGCAAGAGATCACTGCAGGGGCTGCCACTGCTGGGAATGGGTCTGATGTCTGCTGCTGAGTCGAAGAGAAAGTGCACTTGTTTGCTTCCAGAAGAGATTACTTTGGCACATACACACAGAAGTGGAGTATGGCTGGCTGGGCATGACTCCTAGTGGAAATACACAGGTCGTCAAAGTCAAGTAAGATGTCCACTCTGGTCTGTAGTCTTGTGTCTCCTCAAACCAATAATGTAGCAATTGCAGGGATTTTTAGGCTGCTAGTGAAGCAGGGGGGTCTTTTACACCACTGGAAGTGATATACTGTTTCAGCTGTTAAATGGAAGTTTAACAAATCTCATTCATATGTACAGTAATTTCACGACCATAAGGCGCACCGGACTATAAGGCGCACCCGCCGGCAGCCAGCAAAATTCACAACATGTAGATCA
>PYHW01010052.1:2838962-2892668 GCA_013186435.1 Turdus rufiventris | reverse complement strand
GCTCACGACTCGCACTTCCGGGGTGGCAAATGTTGCAACTTTGTACTTCATATAAGGCGCACCGGACTATAAGGCGCATTTCCGGGTTCGGGGAAAAATTTTAGTCAAATGGGTGCGCCTTATAGTCGTGAAATTACTGTAATGATTTAACACTTTAAAATTTACTCCTTTCTCTAGTGCAGTTATTGTTGCAGCTTTGTGTTTCTGTTGACATTGCAGCAATCTTCAGCAGTTAGGATGGATTTCAAACATAGCATTTTCTTCTGTTACAGGGTTAGGGCTTTGCAACTCTTCTCGTGTTAGCCTGATCCTTTTCAGTATTGCTGGTGGTAGCATGGAGGAGAAGAGCAGATAATAACAGGCAGAGGGCCATGGCACTGGGCTTGTGGCTACCCGCTCATGGATGCCCATGCTCTGACTTGCTAAGTGATTACCAGGTCGTTTGACCCTGGACTGGCACTGCAGTTAATCGTGACTGATTCATTGGGCTGAAACATGTCACTGATTTGATACATCCATTTCATTAATTTCATTGAATTGCGTCCAGCTGTTGGAGGTCCATGAAAGAAAGGTACCTGACATGCAGGACAAGAGCACTAATCTCTGCATTAAACTATAAAACAGTCATTAGGACATCTAATGCTGAAAGTGATTTGCTCCACAGAAATTTGGTTTTCAAGCACAATACTAATTAGCTGTAAGCTTGATGAATGTCAAGAATTAATTGAAACATTTCAGTGGCCTGTGTGGGTTTTAAATATTGCCATTATTGTCCCAATATTTTCAGTTCCTACACTAATTGCTTTTTAGCAAGCATGAATAAAATTATCTTGTGGAGTGACTGAAGGTCATGGCATTACCAAAGATGGACCTATTTGCTTCTAGATTTCCCTTTATTTCCATTAAAATGTATCTGGTATTTTCCTTCCACTTTTATGGATGCATTGCTAATAGAAAGTAAGATTTTAGACCCAAACTTTATTTTTGACAGCACTTGTGTTTTTTTCTTTTCCTAGCTATGCTCTGGAGGCCAGCATTCTCGTGTTACCTGCTTTCATTTTGGCAACAGGAAAATAAGTACAGCTTCGTAAAATACTTTTTTTCTTTTTAATTAAATAGGGTGTCATCCAAATTCTGTGATTATTTTGTCGTTTGTGAATGAACTGCAACATTTGGTACATGAAATGTCTACAAGATAAAAAACATCTTGGAAAATTATGAATTGAAAGAGAATTCATAATCAAAACCAGCATTTTCTTCTCAAACGTGATCTTAATGTAAAAATAGGTATATTTTGTGTGGGGATTGCAGATCCATAGTGCAGACTGCTCATATTCCTTGTCTCTGATGAATGTCTCCATGTTTGACTACACAGTAAGGATGAATGTCCAATGTGTCTTGTTACAGACTGCAGACATACATATGACAAATACATGGGGTGACATGACATAGGAAGAGCCTTAACATTTGTAGGGAGTTTCCTCTGCGTGTCCAGCAGTTCCAGAAACCACAAATTGCCAGGCTCCCGGTGGTGCCATGCTCTGTCACTCACTTCATGTGCAATCAGGTGTGACAGTCCTCGGGGCCTGTTCCCAGGCACCACAGAGGGAGAGGAGGGTGGGGCTGCTTCAGCATGGCTGGGAGATGGAGGTGGTGCCTGGGATACTGCTCAGGTGGGGAGAACTGGAAGGATCTTTGACACTGCGCTGTCATGACTTATCTGCATAGATGTGATCAAGCCATTGTCTGTGTGAGCTCAGTGCTGTTGCTCTCCATAGCAGTGAGTTCATTAAGTTTGGCTCTCAGCAGGGTAGGTTCAGGACCCTTTGTGGAAGTTAGGTTGATTTTTATCCAGGCTTGCTAAAGATTTGATTTTTTAGTTGTTGTTTCTTTGGGGGGAGAGGGGGAGGGAGAGGTTTATTATTTGGTTAGGGTTTTTTGTGAGGAGGTTATATGGTTACTGTGTGATAATAGCATTAATGCCTGCTCAGAAGTTGAGAAAATGCCAGTTCATTATCCATTCTTTCAAACTTATAATAATTAATCATGCAGTAACCCTTCCCCTAGTGAGAAATGCATTCTTAAAATAAAATATTTTTGTCTCATTGTCTCAATCCTGATTGCCCAGAGGCATAATACAAATATATCCTGACGAAACAATTATTTGGAGTGACTGCTGCAAGAAGCTCAATTCCATGTTATTTGAGTCTCTCTCCCTTCCCTTATTTTGCTGCCCAAGCGTATAACATTTCACTCTAGCCTATGAAACAAGTGGCAATAAATGTGTATCAATATACTTGAAATCCACATTTTTTATGAAGGTGTGATCTATTAAATGCTTGGAGAAGACAAATGTGGTCAAGATGTAAAATTCCTTTTGTGTGTGAATATGATGGCTTTGAAAGGCTGATGTAGAAAGGGTGATGAAAGAGTGATGTAGAACATCAGAGCAACGGCATACTCAAGGAAATAGATCTGGTGATACATTTTGGACAGTGAAAAACCAGTATTTCATAGTCATTCTGTTTCATTTCAGTTTCTCCAAAGGGACAGCAGAGTACCCAGCTTTTGTGCCAGTTTAAAACGCCAAGCCACTGAAATCAGCTGGAAATTGGACAGGTGTTAAAAATACTCCAGTGGTTTATATTAAATAAAATGAAAGCTGAAGGAAATCCATAAAATGTTTTTCTCAAAGGTACATCTGACTCTTTCTTTCTCTCTCCTCTTTTTTCTTGACACAGTGCCGGTCCTAAAGGAGATAACATTTATGAATGGAGATCTACTATACTTGGACCTCCAGGTTCTGTATATGAAGGAGGCGTTTTCTTCTTGGATATCACATTTTCATCTGATTATCCATTCAAGCCACCAAAGGTAAGGGTAAGGTTTTTATTGTGCTTATCATTTTTTCATGTGAGAAGAATGCAGCGTGCAGCCAAGTGAGTGCTCATCGCTTTCTGAATATCAGATTTGTTTATGGTCTCTTGAAAACTACAAGGTCCAAAATCTTGGCTTGTAGTCTCAGAAAAATTCTCTCTAATTTACTTCTTGATTACCACAGTCAGTACTTATTTCTAAACTTCACCAAGTGATAAATGAGATGATAATTCTGATCAAGAGGTAAAATTCAAGAAATTTTAGTTCTAGTGGAAGACAACACAAGACTTTTTTATGTTTCCTTCTCATTCTAGCTACTAAACCACTATATTAGATTCTACATTAAATATTATCGTGTAATTTTTAACAAAATAACAAAAAGCTAAAATAAGTTCACATAGAAAGCTGCAATATTATATTGTTATAGATTTAAATTGGGTAAATTAGTGTGATGAATTTCCATTATTTTAAAATGTCTATTTACTACTGATAAAATCAGCAATCTTGTTTGATAATGTTTTTGAGCAAAAGCTCTCTTTATTAAATTTAAATAATCTTAAATTAAAATGTCAATTCCTTGCTCAGAAATAGTATGGACACCTAATAAATTGTCATTTACTGATGCATATGAAAGAGTTGAAAGGTCATTCCGTTTTCCCCTCCCTTACTGCCAAATTCAACTCTTGACCAAGTCACCAGAAGAGACACTGCAAAAGTCTCACAACTAAATACATTTTGCCTCACAACATTCTATGACTTACAGCTTTGGGGGCTGTAACTTTTTTATTATAAGTTTAATACCTTTTTTCATTCCCAGAATGATTACAACATGACAATACATACTCTGTATTTCACACTTCTCTTCAACCTACAGTATTTAATGTTCTGAATTAAGAACGTTATACTGAAGTGATGCAGTTTTAGACAAATTCCTTATTCAAATCTTGTAGGTTTTTTTAGAGCATATTTTTTGAATTTTCAGGATACATTGTATATTCCACTTTGCCCCCATCAGTATGAAAAAGAAAAATTTCCATGTTTTCTTGTGCTTTGTGTAATTGAAGCAGTTATGTATTTCTCACTTCTTATTTGTGCAGAATGTTCAAATGTTCTATCAATATTAGTCTGAAATCATTTTAAAACAAGGATGGATTTAGTTAATGTAATAGCATTGTTTTGGCTGTATATTATATTCTGCCTAATGAAGGGTAAGGACAAAGGTTTCATTGTTAATTTAACAAGACTAATTTTCATGGTCTCTATTTAGGCTTTGAAAGGAAGAAAAAGATTTAATACGGCACATGCAGACAAATTCTGTGTACTTCTTCACCTTCAGAAACCACAATAAAGTTACTTTTGTGATTAGAATATTCTGACCTGTGGTATGCCGATTAAATAGCTTTCATATTATAAAGTAGGTCCTGATTTTTGTATCAGAGAGCCTGTGTGAAAGCAGTTTATGCCCCATATCTCATCTCAGTAGGTTTCTTAAAGGCAGCCCTGGCTATAGAAAATGGTCACTCTTCTGTTAAACAATTGATGTTGGGAAGCCAAGCAGTGAGGAGCTGTCTCTGCAGAAACTCTGCAGAGCTGGGAGTCCCACAGGCTGCTCAGAGCAAAAGGGGCCATTTCTGGGCAGCACTGAATGACTCTCTCTGTCTCTTACGCTCTGATTCCAGGTTACTTTCCGCACCAGAATTTATCACTGCAACATCAACAGTCAGGGAGTCATCTGTCTGGATATCCTGAAAGACAACTGGAGCCCTGCTTTGACTATTTCAAAGGTTCTGCTCTCTATTTGTTCTCTTCTGACAGACTGCAACCCAGGTGAGAAGCTGATAGTTCACTGAGAGACTTTCATTTGTTTGACTTAATTGCCATGGAATGTAGTTTGTATATTTGATTGCATGCAGATTAAATAAAATCTAATATTTTTTTAATTTGCGATGAAGCACTCCAGATTGGATGTGGTCCCACTTTTAATGGTGTGTTTCACTCTTGTGACATAACAGAAATTAAATATCACTAAGTCCTTTTTTTTCCGAGATATGATGGAGAAAATAACCTGATGTCATTGAAGGTCTGTATTGAAGGAGCTCCAGCAAATGAGTATTCAGTCTTGGAAAGGAGAAGCATTCTCCTGAGTTATAAATCCTGCATGTCAGAAAGGGCTGCAGAAAGTCTCTTTTTAGACAGCAGTTGAAAGGTTTAATCTTGCAAATGTGAGGGAGGTGATGTTCAGAGAGGGCTCTCGCTTTTTCAAATAGACTTCCTTGATCCTGCAGGGGGGGGGAGGAGCTCCGCTGGAAGCAGAACAGAACCTCAGCAGCAACTGTGTGACCAGTCATTAGGCACTGGGTGCTAATTGGCCTGCGGTCAGGGCAGGAACTGAGCAATAGTGCTAAGGGAGCATTCCTGTACAGAACGTGGTCACGGTTAGGGGGAAATGGATCAGCCTCTCAGGTGCCAAGGCTTGGTGACTCCTGAGGCAGCTCCCCTCGGTGTGTTCTGCAGCCCTGATGCTCTGACTCACACTGGCCTGTGCACCTCCCTGACAGGAGGGTGCCAGACAGTGCTCACTGAATGTCTCCTACAGAGCACCTGCCTGAGGCAAGATTCATTCATATACAGATAACCACAATAGATTTTCCTGTTTTCTTTTTCTGTTTGTCGTGCTTTGTTCATGTGAGCTTTCTTGGAAATGGCTTATATGATAAGAGCTCTTTATTTCTGGTCTAAACTATATTTTGGAATGGATGCTGTGTTTTAAAATGCGGTTTTGCTTGGGGATTTTTGTTACTTGTGAGATGGATTCTAATGCATTTTCTCCTGCCTTTTGCAGCTGACCCTCTGGTTGGAAGCATAGCCACTCAATACCTGACCAACAGAGCAGAACATGACAGGATAGCCAGACAGTGGACCAAGAGATATGCAACATAAATGACAAACTACTTTGTGCAGTGTGAAGGTGCAGAAGGCAACTTTGCAGTGTGCAACAAATCTTTATAGCCTTTACAATACGGACTTCTGTGTATATGTTATACTGATTCTACTCTGCTTTTATCCTTTTGAAGACTGGGATACTGCCCCCCAAAAAGGTAAATGCTATCAAGAGTAGAAGTTTGTAGCTGTAGATTAGTTATGTTTAAAATGCCTACTTGCAAGTCTTGCTTCTTTGGGATATCAAAATGTATTTTGTGATGTACTAAGGATACTGTTCCTGAAGTCAACCAAATATTATAGTGCATTTTAGCCTAATTCATTATCTGTATGAAGTTATTAAAGGTAGCTGTAGATTACTAGGAATTATGTCATTTGTATTAAACCCAGATCTATTTCCAATATGTGGTACATGCTGTTGTGAAAACTGTTTTAACTTTTACCTTTGTCAGTTTGTAATGAAAGGATTTCCTTTTTCCCTTTGTAGCTCAGAGAGCACCCAGTGTATCATCTCAAACACAATAAACATATTCCCCAAGGAGTAGTTTCTTTGTTTTCCTATTTTAAATTAATATTTTGATAAATTTAATTATAGTAACAAGGCAAGGCCAATGTATCACAGATCCCTGTGGATAATTTTTAAATTAATATACATAAGCAAAGGCTTGCTATTAAATATTTAATACACACCTGTGGAGTGTTTTAGTTTTTCCTGTTTTGTTTTAACAGAAAAGTGAAATTCCTAAAATTGTCTGAAATTTAATACTTTTCAGCTCTTGCTCAAGTTGAAATTATCACATTTCATATTCTTACTCCAGAAGTTATTGTAGCTGGTTGCTTCAGGGCCAGTCCTGCTCTCAGAACAGGCTGCCTCAGTCTTGCTACAAAGATTTTTTGCAGGAGGAGGGCCAAGTTAGAGATAATCTGGTGCTTTTGTTTCTGAGTAAAGCAAGTTGGACTTGCTGACCTAGAGAACTGAGTTATATCCACTGAAAAAGGTCTTCCAAAGCATGATTGAACACTGTATCATCTACCCACAAAAGTACAATAAATTTAATCAGATTTCTATGACATAAAGACAATTGTGGGGGAAATAACCTTTCTTAGCAAGAATGAAATACGTAAAAGTGTTTTAGACTACCTTTTTCCCCCTTTACTTTCTGCCTTGGAAATTTTGTAACATCTGTAAGTACAAAAATACAGCTTTATAGTACATACAGTTTAAAAGGTAGAGTCACTAATAGTTTTATAATTTAAGCTTTTATAATTTGCCGGTCACAATATTGATTATAAAAATTTTAAAAAAAGACAGTTGATTCCTTTAAATTATTTTTTTAATTACACCTGATTTTAAATTTTACAGTCTCCCTTCTACCTGGTGTTTTCAGACATAACATAACACTTCCATCAATAAGATGCTCTGCTTATTTAATAGATGAAAACTGAATGTTAAGTTTAAATATTAAAACAATACAAAAAATGCTAAAGATTTAGTGACCATTACTATACAGGTCCCTGGTTTTTGTATCACATAACCTTTGACCATGAATTGTCCACCCTACTTTAAATATTTCTACAGATGCCTGAAGGTGGCTTGAAGAACTGTGTATCCCAAATATCTCAACCTAGAAGCCAGTCTCTCTTGGTAGCTACAAGATAGCTTTAGAGTTCAGGTTAAAAAGTGCAAAAGGGAATGAGAAACAGGATCTGGCAGGTGAATATGCCTAAGTCAGGTAACAGACTAATGCCAGGAGATGAAGTGCTGGAAATCACTGCTGAAGGTGACCAGAATTTCTTGTCATGTCATTGGATGTGTGAGAAATAGCACAGATTGGCAAAGAAACAAGGGGCTATCACATCCGGGCTGCACGTCTAAAGTCTGCTCCCTGCTGACCGTTAGTGCACTCGTGGGCTACATGGTGCTCGTACACCACTCCAGTGACCTTCCAGTGGAGAGCAAACTGGGGAGTTCATGCATTAACTGTGTTGCCTACAGAATTTACAGATATTTATATCATAAAATATTATGGTATAAAAATACCGGGTTTAATTCTAATTTTAATGTATTTTGGGTTTGTATTGTACCTATGACTTCAGATACCTAGGTGTACAAATGGGATGCCTTGTTAGTGTTGCCCCATCTTGCCTTCCTTGCAATTGGATCCTTTACACTGAATTCCCATCTTCTTTATTTTTTTTTTCTTTTTTTTTCTTTTTTTTTGTTGGTTTGTCATGATTCTGTTCTTTTTTAATGTAGATTTTTTTGTGTGTAAATTTTATATTTACTGAAGTAAAGGTTGTTTTTTGTGTAAACATTTAAACTTTAAAAGAAAAAGAAAAGAAGCTAATTTTGTTTCTCAAGTTCTCTCTGCTAAACCATGCAGTAGAAAGAAATTTGTATTGTTAAATAAATCAATTAGTTGTTAAATGAGAATGTGTGTCTGTTTTCATGGGGAGGGAAGAAACCCTTGCTTGAAATATATCCACAGCACTGGTGCAAAGAGCATCTGGTGTTTCAAGCTATTTCCTACCTGGCTGTGCTGGGGTGAATACTGTATGCTACCAAAGAATGGCACTGATGCTCTTCTATGATTTTAAGAAGATAGAGCAGAAAAATTATTACCAGACACTGGGCTCTGTATTTGGGAAAAAGTGAACTGAAATGACATTTTTGTGTAAAGCTGAAGATACTGCACATGCCCTCTTCTCCATTTTGCATGGGCTTTTCTTTTTCTGTTGTCTTTGGGATTTGAATGGGGAATGCATGCAGCTGGCTGGGAAGCTGCCCAAACAGGGCTGCATGATGATCTGGCATAAAGAGATCTGGTGTGGAAACCAGCAGTCCCAGCCTGGGACATTGCTGAGGAGTAGATGGGCAAACACCTCTTCACCTGAGCTGATGGCTACATTCAGAGCAAAGACAAGGGATGGGTAAATGTAAGTATTTTGAAAATAATGATACTGCATGCAATGGAGAGGCTAATAAATACCAGCCTTGTTGTTTCTGTAACATGTTCTTGGTGTCTCAATGATGTGTGGTGTGCCTTTTGTAGAGACAGTCTCACTGATCAGTGTTGAGTGGTGATCGTACTAAGTCCATAGCCAGGAAGGAAATCATAGAAAGCAAGACTGCAGGGCAGCCCAAGCCATGGGCCAGGCTTGCACAGCCTCACAAGAAAAGCAGCTGCACCACGTCTGGTTCATGCTCTGCTCCCTCCCTACCTTTGGGGGGAAAGGAAACTCTTCCAAGCTTTGTGGTACAACAGTTCCTGCTCTGTACCAGCTTATTTTTGGCCATGGGATAATGCAGAAAGCGAGACCGAGCTTCTTCCTTTCTTCACCTTCATGTGTAAGAGCCAGATTTGTGGCCTCTCAGAGGTGTTGTCACCTGCCTGAACCATGACAGAAGAGCTGCAGGGCTCTGGCTGAGGGGCTTTGCAATGGCTGGGTGCAGTTCTGGGCTGCATGGCTTCCCCAGGGCCCTGGATCCCCTGGGTCCCCACAGTGCTGGAGGGGAAAAAGCTGCAGACCACAGCAGCTTCTACAGAGAGCTCATGGCCACCTGCCCCTGGGGTTTTGTCTGTGTGGGCAGAAGCAGCAAAGGAAGGACTCCTGATTCCACACTGAAGAGTGAATTCCACCTTGCCTGCGTTTTCTTCAGCAAAAATCATGAATGGATATTTATGTGAAAGAAGGAAGGCTTGTGTGGGATCCTGGACTGAAGCAGTTGCAAAGGACAGTGACAATAGTGTGACTAGAGTGCAATTCGAGTCAGCCATAAACTAGCATTGTATTTTGGCAGCCTGTGCTATAGCCAGGGAAGCAGATGCCTTTGAGAGCTTGGCACTGCTTTATGTACAGCGTCCCTTCAGCTTCTCCTCGGTAGCATCACTTCCATTTATGTTGCACAGTAACTTCCAAGGCTGAACCCCACTCCCTTTCCTTCGCTAACCACTCCTGACTGAAAGTGGCTGCCGAGGTTCCAGGACAGCAGGAGGGATTATGTAACAGTGCTGGTTCCAAGGGGAGAAGCAGGACAAGCCCTGCTGCCTGACCTTGCTGATGTCAGTGAGAGCTGGACACATTCAAGTGTTCAGCTTAGATGAGAGGGCAGATCGTGTACTTGGAAAATAGTGGCTGGAACATCTGCAGCACACCGGGGCTTTTGCTTTTCTAGTCCTTAAAAAGGGAAGCCTGCTTCAGCTCGTCTATCCCATCTCTCTGCATGCATGGAGGGCAGCTGGACGGCAGCTATGACTTCTCTGTTGCTGGGTAGAATAGATGGCATCCAACATGCTATCAACAATTTGGGGATCCTTAAAAATAAAAACTGCCAGGAATAGATAGAAGAGGCACGGTATGAAAGATGTATGTGTCTCTTCCCTTCATGGGGACCACAGACTCTGCATCTAGAGTGATCTAAGATGTGGAGGGACCGCATGCATGAATATAAATGCATAGAGTAGTCTCATTGCTGCTGCTATTGCTCATCCACAGCTAGGATGTGAATGACCCTATCTATTTATACAGTGTTTCTGAGTATTGGGAAGGATTTTGTAACTTTCTGGTCCAAGGTAAATATTATTTAGCTCATTTTACCACCCTAAATTAGTACCATAGTATCCTTTTACAGATAATGCTACGGGTATAGATTGGCTGTGTGAAAAAAGCACTTTGTTAGGTAATTATTTCATGCAACCTGATATGTGAGTGCTTCATTTTATGTCTTCCAGTTTTATACTGTGAAAAATAATGAATAATTGCTTGTGTTCTCCTGCAGCCCATCGATGATTTTATGTGTCATCATTATCAGCTCCTAGGAACCTCTTTTTTTCCAGGCTGGAAAGTCCTCATTTGTTTAATCTCTGCTTATATGGAAGATGCTCTGATTATCCTGGTCACCTTTGTCTGTGCATTTTGTAATTCTGCTCTAGCTAATTTAAAGGTATGAGAGCTCAACACTGTATGCAAAATATGAGCTCAAAGTTCATCTGGAATAATGTTTTCTTGTTTGATCTGTTTGCCTACTGCTTTGCCTCTTTGACCTTTGTTGCTTAGCTAATGCCTTCATTAAACTGTTCAGAGAGGCTGGGATCTCTTTTCTGAGAAACAGCTAATATAACCTTTTATGTAGGTCTATCAAATGTCTTTCCCGATATCTACTGCTTTGTATTTATCAGCACCAAATTAATATGTGATTTTATCTCCCACTTCCCAGAAACATGAAATCCTTCATGACTCTTGGCAGTAAATTTCAGTTTAGTCTGCCTTGAATATTGACTCTGTGTGTGTGCTGCGTGCACCAGGGCTGGGAAGTAACAGCAAAAGTAATAGCAAAGTGCAGTGGACAGGTCTGACTGGCAAGAAGTGATGAGTCCCCGAGGACAAATTATCATCTGGCTTCTGAATGGCACAAATGAAAGCAGCTGCCAACCGTTTTCATCAGTCTGGGCTTTGTCTCCCTCTACAGAACAAATGTCAGGTCATTATTTAAAGAGGAGCTCAGCGTGGGTAAATTTCTGGAGTGCTGAATGAGCTGTCATCCTGGAGATTAGTTTTCTGGGATATCATGTAGGTAGACAGGGTGAATCACAACTCTTGTGGGAGACCATTCCTCTGAACACAGCCATTGGATGTATGTCTGAAGGATACAACTGCGTTGGAAATCTGCAGTCTAGCAGCACCAGGCAGCAACAGTGGGGCTGCAAATGTGGAATTGATAAATGGGAGGGGAATAAAGCTACTGTTGAAGTACAGTGGAGTGTGATGGCGTTTCTCACACGCAAGAAGAAAGCTTCATGCAAGTGCAGAAATCTAGGGTTATGTTTATGTATTCCAGCATTTTAAATGTGTGTACTTTTGTAAAAATTTGCACCAATCTCTTGACTACATGCTAAATAAACGTTACTAGTCCTTACAGTTTCTAATTTATAAGTAGTGGAGCAAAAGTGATAGGCAACTTTAAAATTGTGTTCCATTTCTGAGGAGAAATACGAATACACCCCGTGCTATTCTGCCCCTGCCTGGGTTTCCCTGTAAACTGGGAAGTGAATGTGCTGCCATTTCACTGAAATGATCAGTTATCACAGAAAAGTGACATTTTATTCTATTCACTGTTACATGTTGCTGTTTTCTTCTTTTATCAGTATGGATTTGACGAAGAACTAAAACCATTAAGATATCAATTAAGCTTCATTCATTGATTCAGTGGCTATTTTGCTGTAAAACGATCAGAATTACCCTTCTTGAATGAAAAACATTAGTGTCTGGACCCAGCCGCAAAGATAAACTAAAGTCAGGACGAAACAAGCCAAGTTCTTTCCCTGTTTAGTCCAGCTGATTTCCTACCTTTCCATGAAAATAGTTAAACAAACCCCGTGAGAAGTTTTCCCGCGAGTCTCATTCCAGGCGCAGCTGTAGGGGCGGGTCGGCGCCGCGAGGTGGCGCTGCCGCACCGGCTACGGCCGCCTCCGGCGGGGCCGAACGGAGCCGAGCGGGGCCGGGCGGGACCGAGCGGGACCGAGCGGGGCTGAGCGGGGCTGAGCGGGGCCGGGCGGGGCTGTGCGGGGCCGGGCGGGGCTGAGCGGGGCCGGGCGGGGCCAGCAGCCTCCAGCCGCGGGTGAGCGGTGTCGCAGGTGCGCTCTCGGACGTGTCCCCAAGCCCCGCAGTGCCGGCGTGTGCGGGAGCTGCGCGCCCGGCTCCCCCTGCCGTGGGGATGGATGCCTGCGGAGCCACCGCTGCCTGCTCTGCTCACCAGCCACCGCGGTGCACTCGAAGGACGCACAATTCGCTTTCAAATGTAGTTTTACCCCCAAGTTAAAAATTAGAAGCTGCAACAGTAGCTCCTCCTAGCCCCGTACTCCATCTCTCTCAAGTTCATTAAGCTGTCTAAACTCACAAAGTTAAATAGCACTTACATAAGACTGGCCGCTGCCTGTCACCTTGCTCATTCTTTCCAAGTGTCTCTTCTCAGACACACGGACCATATATTTAGAACGGTGGTGCTGCTGCACTTGGATGCCACTGCTTGCAAAAAACAGGCTGTTAAAGAAAATAAACACACGTGTTAAGAAGAGATATTTTCAACTATCTTTCAAAGTTAAATCTTTGCAGATGGATAGATTTAGTCCAGATGGAGTGAAATATCATGTTCCGTTTCTGTTTGGTTTAGGAAATTAAATTTTAAACTCCTGGCATGGGTCAGTTATTATAGACCACATTCATTCACACGTCCCACTCCAAAAGCAGGCCTTGCTGTCCACTGGTTTTCTCTCAGTAACAGAGGACTGATGATGCTGCTTCCTTTCCTCCTCTGCACAGTCTGTTCTGCTGCTAAGGGTCAGAGCTCATCCAAACCTGTGGCATTTATAGGGAACTACTGCTCTGTAGGCCAGCAAGGATTTTCCAGAGATTTTGACGTGTATTTGGCCACTTGAAGGGTAACCTCTGCTAAAGATTGTAAATCAGGTAAAGCTCACAGAGGTGGCTTGTGTCTCTCAGCCTTTCAGCTCCAGTGGTACACTTGCCTACTCAGCCATAGTGCTGTTCCTGTTTACCCCTCCGGCAGCAATTCCCTGGTGTAACAAATGGAGTTGTGCTGGTCTGGCACTCTCTGTTTAAAAATGACTATGGTTAAGTATTTTAAATTTACCAAATTGCTAATGATTTTCAAAGGCTTTAATTGAGTGATTATAGCAACCATTGATTTTTCAGGCTTCAGCCTAGGCTATAATTCAGACGCTCCGCAAAGGAAGTCATGCACAATCGGATTTAGCCATCATTCACAGTGAGGCCTGTGCAATTACCATTGCAAACGTCAGGTATTGTGTTTGCCTTATTAACTTACATTAGGAACCTGTAGTGAAGCTGTGAAACAGCAGTTGTCTTAAGACGTTTCCTGTGGTAGGGATTTTATTAAAGACATTTACATAGCCATAAACTGCAAAGGAGGATGTTTGATGCAAATTGATGGGATTTATGTTTGAATGTCTTGCACCTTCTGCAAATGCTCTAGAAATCCTACAAAAAGTACTGCTACATCCACAGACTGCATTGGAAGGAACCAGTACTGCCCAGCTGCGGGCTTTTTAAAGATTTGACAATTTTGACAGTCAGCACCAGTGCTTGGAAAGCTGGTTAAAAATGACCAGGTTCTTTACAATCAGGGATTCAGGTCAGAAGCTGGGCACAGGGCAGGACTGTGGGAGGTCTCATGGCACTATATCTCCACCCTAGTCACTGCATGACCTATCTGCCCCATCCATCACAGTGATGCTCCCTAGAGACAGCTGCTACCGCATGAGGAACCTTCTACCTGTTGTTAAGTCTGGCTGGACATTGGGAACCTTCAAATTTCCTGTTAGAGAGGGAACTACAAAGAGAGGATGAGCATTTCATGACCCAACTCCATTTTTTAGGTATAATGACAGTCGTTCAGAGATGTTAAGAAACATTTGCCATGCAGTAATATAAAAACACTCACAAAATGAGAATCAAATGAGAAGGTTATTTGAGAGCAATTTGAAAGTGTAATGACAAACTGTTCTTTGGTATTCAAGCCTCAGCTCTTCAGAGGGAGTGGATGAGGTCCTTGCAGTGTCCTCGGACTCAAACATTTGTGAAACATGAAGCCCTGGAGATGGGAAGGTTTAAAATTCCACGGGGTTACTACCTGCTCTGACCTGCCAGAACTGATTTTTACTGTGAGATGACTGGCCCTTGGAATCTAAGACTAAAGATTCTTTTTCATTGCAGACAACTGAGGGAGCTGAATTAGCTCTTTTCAGGTCTTGTCCCCCTGTTATTTTCACCCTTAAGTTTGCAGTAGTTCCTTCTTTCCTGCTTTTGTTGCCCTACAATTGACTCTGACTTTCCCAGCCATTTTTAGTGATGCATTGGGAAAGAGGCTTTGGGAGCTGCTGGTTTAAGACCAACTAATTTACTGTAGCAAGTGCCAAGCAGGCTGTAAGCACCAGATGAGTACACCTTCCACATGGCATTTGTGCTATGCACCAGTACAAAAGATTTTTCTCCCAAGACCATCCTTTCCAAGCCTCAGTAATGTTTTCTTTACCACCAACTTTAAGCATTTTGAAAGAAGAGTTAATTTCCTTCAATTTGTTATTATGAAATACTAATGTGAAGGTAGGGGTTCAGTCTTAAATTAATATAAGGTTAACATGCTGGCGGGTGAGTGATGGGGAAGCAGAAGCGGCTCTGGCTGGCACTGGCATGCAAAAGGTCCCTGGAGGCCATCACGCTGGCAAGAATTATTGCCTGAAGGGCAATTACATTGGCAAGCATCAGCTGGAGCACCGTGCACCCTACTTTGTCACCTCATCATGCCAATTCATGCCGCCAGCTTTGTTCTGACACCCATCCTCTATCACAGGAGCAGGTGGCAAGGAGCCAGCTCCGCTCAGCATGGGGGTCTCTGCTCCTCAGAGAGCCAGTAACTGAGGGCCAGCTCAGCCTCCACTGTGGCTACAAAAATCCAACACAATGCAAAGGGCAGAAATAAAGTCCCGCTAAATTAAACCCAAAAGCTTGGACTAGTCTAAAGAACTCCTCTGGTAAACAAGAGGAACAAGACAGTGGGAGCAAAGAAATAAAACTTGTTCTTGAGCTAGGCATGACTGGTGGCAAATGAACAGATGGACAGCTCTGCTCATCCTGCTCCTAGGGAAAGGGGTGGTCATTCAACTGAGAGACAAAGGACATGGACAGAAAGGTGCAGATTTCCCCATCCTGGCTTCCATCCTGCCACCTTCTGCGGCAGCTGTGATCCCACTGGGCTTTCATTGCTCTCATCCTATTAGGGTTAGGGATGGGATTGGGAGGCAGATGAAGCCTGGCCCTGGGCTGGAGACCGAAAGGATGGAAGCCACCAAGGGAGAGGCCATGCTGCCCAAAGGTCTCTGCATGAGCTTATCCTCTGGTCCCTTGCCAGGTTTCTCAGGCTCAGCCTGAGCCCGAGACAAGGACTAGGGCTAGGGATAAAGCTGATTCTGGGACTGTTGGATTACTGTAATTTTTATTTAATGAATCAAGAAATTGTGGAAAGACTGGAAGTCTGAGTGGCCACAGAAAGTACCTGTAAATGAAAAAGAGAAGCACCACAGCTCTATTTGTTGCAGAAAAAAATGTTATTTTTTCAGAGCTTTTCTGTAATAGAGCCCAAAATATGCTTTCATTTTGGTCCAGAAACCAAGACATATTTGAAAAAATGAAATAAATAGAAATCAATACCACAGTTTAGTCATCATCCCAAAATATTTACATGCCACTTATTGGCACTTTGCTTGACCTATACATCTTTTTTAAATCCCTTCAGCATTAAGAAGTGAATGCTCTTTTTCTGGAGGAATTCCACCTCTGCTGAAAATATGGAGAAAATAAATAAGAGTGGTAAGAACAGGAAAAAAAGTTTTTGATTTTACATGTATGTGCAGTGAATAGATGTCTTCCATGAAAGATTGAAACATCACCATCTAAATTTTTCTCTTGGCCCTACACCAGCTGCACCAAACCCAACAGATAGTGCACTGGTGCAGATGTGGGGGATTTGAGCTGACACTAAATAAAAAAGTAATCATTCAACACATGTCAGGCATCACATTGTTGAGTCACAATAAGAAGCCCTGCCAGCCCCACTCTGCCCCATACACTCAGTTTATGGTGCACTGAGAACTAAGCACTGCACCCACTGAGAGCTGCAATTTCCAGCCCTCTAGCAGCTGACAAATGAGTGACAGGCCAACCCAACTCATGAAACCAGCAAACAAGGAACAGAGGGGAAAAAATAAGTCGTTTTATGCAGCTGCTTTACATTACATCAGCTCAGTGTGGGGTCAGATATGTGCTAGAGCTCATGCACAGGCAGGGCTGAGCCTGCATAGCTCTGAGCAGGGGCAGGGACGCAGAGAGAGGGAGGATGGGGAGATCTCTGTCCTTCTCAGCAAAATGAGCTGCCCTCTTCCTGCACAGTGCTTAGATGCTTGCTTAAATAGAAATCAGTCCTAAACTGGGGCCTGTAAGCTCTTTGAGATGGGAACCCTATCTTCAAAGCTCAAGGTGCCCTGCGCCTGTCAAACAACTGTGGTTCTTCCTTTCCTTTTACATTGCTTTCTAGTGATATCCAGTTGCACTCAATTGCAAATAACCTTGGAAATCCGGCACAGGTAGATCTTCCTGATTAGTTACCAGGAACGTCATATTAAACGTGACATTATCTCCACTCCTTTAACAGATAAGTCCATTATCTCCTGTCAGTATCTGGTCAATTTTCCTCTCTACTGAATGCTTCCATTTCATGATGGAGAGGCACATGCTAGGGCCAGCATTTCTAAGTGTTATTTATTACCTGTCTGTGGTGCTTTAGCTCTCTCATTTAGACTACAAGACTAATAAATGGACTCAAGATACTAAGTGAAATAAGTTGTCTTACTCTTCAAATACAAATCCTGTTTTATTTCATTATTTCCATATTTATAATGTTTATTTGTTCTTATTCAGAGTGATGTCAGCAGGACTTACTAGGTACAGAAATGTGCATTTTCTTTCCAGTCTTTAGTAGACTTATATGAAAACACAGCTGCGTTTTTTCTCTAGGTGTGAGTTGCACAATTTTTCACAGCATCAAATATTGCCTTTTTTATACCTGCAGCCTAGAAAACAGCTAGCAGCATGGTGTCCCTACCTATTTTAACTCCATTCATGTCCCTACTACTTAAAAGTGAATTTGAATGTGTACCTGCAGCACATGTGGATGATTTCTCCCTCTTGTTCACTGAGGATTGGAAACTATATTCAGTGTCCATTCCCCTCACTCATCACTTCCAGGTATTGGGTAGTGAGTTCCAGTGGACAGTGATCAGCAGTACACATTGCAGCTACCATTGGTGCACATTTCACTCCTTTTCTTTCCTATTGTCAAGGGACCACAGTGCCAGGCCCTCCAGCTCCCAGTACACAGTGTCAGCTACTGTAGTGACATACCCAGAGATGCTCAGCAGAGGATATTAGGGAGAAGGTTTCATCTGAATGCATAATTATGAATTAGTTAGGCTTCTCACAAAAAAAAAAAAAAAAAAAANGTTAGGCTTCTCACAAAAAAAAAAAAAAAAAATCACGCTCAGGACCTGTGTGCTCAGTTTGGGAAGGGTAGTGCTGTAGGAGCAGAAGAGGTGGGAAGGGAAGCACGTAGAAATTAGCAACCATTAAGGACGGTGCAAATAAAAATCAGTGCAGTCTCAGATTCTGGGAGGACTTGAAGATTAAGTCATTTGGATAAGAAACATCAAATAATAAAGTAGCACCTGGGTCCTTGCCTAGAATTTTGAGTACAGTCTGTCCCAATGTTCACATTAATGTTTATTTTTTTTCTCAGTTCTGAATAATGTCGCTCCAAAAGATCAAATTTTATGTAAGGTCCTGCTCCAGCCTATTTTTCAGATGCATTCTCACTAGCTAATTTGGGGAATGATCTGGTCAGTCTGGGCTTTTGAACTCAAACCTCCATGCTCCTGAGCATGCCATCTACCCCAGAGTCAGTTCATTGCTAATTAGCACAAATCACAGGGACATAACCTTGGGAAAATACTGCTGATGCACAATGCATCTCAACACAGTATCCAGCACTGAGATGTGATTTGTTGAGAACGCTGTTGTAAATATTCTTTTGCACAAGAGAAGCACAGCTAAGAAGAAAACCTTATCTAATCCTGTTTTATGCCACATGCCAGATTAAATGTATCAATTGCTATCATAGAGGATCCAGCTGCAAACATGCTGTCAGCTTTAACTCTATTCTAATTTTATAAAAATATAAACCCTATGGCTGAAATATTTGTTCTGGTTTCTCTTTCCTATGTTGGATTAACACATCAACAGCTGTGAAAGAATGTTTCCAATCATGCCACAGGATCTTATTATTAAAATACTGTCCATATGTAAATGTCCAACAAAAGAAAATGTTAAGCCTTGAACTCTCTGTCTCTGCTGCACACACATGAAAAAACAACAGGCTTAACATTTCAGAATTTCCTTTCATCCGAAACAGAATTAGGAGTTGACATTTCAAAAGTCATGGAATAGACAAAAACTGAAAACTTTGTGAATATCAAAGGGAATTTTATTGGGCAGTGGGCTGAGAGAAGATTAGGAGTTTTTGTTTTGGTGTTGACGTTTGCATGTGGTGCCTTCCAGAGCACCACCATGAGCATCCAAGCAGCCAGAACAAGTGGCTTCACCTGACCAAAAGCACAGAGGGGATTTTCAATAATTTCCATAAAAGATAATATTGATGAACATGATGCATTCTTACACAAATTTGGTTACATCAAACATGTATTTCTTCAATGAGGAAAAAAGAACTTTTCTTCAGAAAGATAAAACATTTCATAGTTCAAGAATGTTTAGAGACAAAAGGTTTTGCATATTTTATGAACAATGCAGAATTAGACCCATAAATCCATAGCTCTATGAAACTTTTCAGTAAATACGTATGTACGCTTTGTAGGGCGTTTCCCTTCACCACTGTTTTGTTCTCATCCACACCTATGTGAAACTAGAATCACTTCCCCCAAGCTGTTCTGCTTTAGATATTTTCATTTTTCTGTGCATGAATTTCTGATTCCTCTCTTTACATTTTGTATTTATCTATTTCTTTAATCCCATTTCTAGAGTCCTCCTTTCAGTCCCCCTTCAATTTCACTGGAGATTTATACACCCTGCTATTTCACAAAGACAAGTCCTTCTCTTATTCTATTGCACTGTTGATGTTGAATTCACAGCTACACTTTGGAGTAGGATGCTTGTCATGGTTATTTTCAGCCAAAAGGGAAAATATAATTTAAACCAGGAAGAAGTGGCAGGCATTAATCTGCTGCTCATTCAAGGGAACATTAAACTTTGATGAGGGAAAAAGACCTTCCTCATCTCTACCAAATCAAACATGAAAGAGTTTTCTTTCCTCATGGGCTTTCCATGTCCATCCCACATCTTCACTCATCAGATGAGGGCTTGTGCTGCAGTCACAGTCTCTGATCTGTTCCCTACTTGGTAGAGCAGAGCCCCAGCAAACAGCTTCAGGACATCTGAGCTTTCTCTGTGCGTGAAGTCCCCTGGGGAAATCCACCAGCACACCTCATCCTTCCACTGAGCATTTACCAACTTGCTGCTGCCTACAAGGCAGTTAATAGCAGTCTCTTACCCACTTGGTGCTCTTTTATAGGATCTCCTTTTCAGGGTGCAGCTCCCATTTTCAATATAAGTTATTTCAGCTTTTGGGTACAGCTGTTTGGGAAGGCTGCATTCTTTTTTAAACTTTATGTATGAATAAAATCTGGGACAGTTGCGTTCTGGGCCATGGAGAAGACAGATCCTCTAATTATAAGAGAATTTTCTAGCTCATCTTTGCTATGTTTGGCTGTCTGAAAAAATGTCACTCCAAATGAATGAAAATGCTCTCACATCTCAGTTCAGATTCAGGATTTCAGTATCTCCAACCATGCTGTTGATGGCAAATCTCAAAAGTTCCTGTTCTCACCAGAAGAACCCTTTGCAGATAAGGCCTTTTGACATTCAGTGCCTACTTCTTTGACTTCTCTCATTCTGTGATGGCAGCCCTGTGGCTGCCATGGCTTTTTGTGTCTGTGTGAAATCCTGTCCTAACTTAGAGGAAAAAGGAAGAGAAACTACTGACAGAAGATCTGTGAAAATGAGATTTTGGACAGTGTGCATATGCACACACGTCACCACTCCTCTTCATTTTAATAAGCAGAGATATTTCTTACCCACTAAGTATTTGGGACTGGGTCACAGTGGCAATTATGACAGACTTTAGCGTCCCGTCAAGAGAATCCACATACCACCATAGCTAGTATGCAAATACAGACTTTGGGAAGAAAAGAACATCTTAAAGACAGAAGTTGCTGGCCTTGCATTGGCCATTTGGACTAAATTGAAAAATAAGCACAGAGATGCTCCTCCCAAAGATCTGTCTGAAGATTTGCTTCTGGACAATGCAATCCAGAAGACTGTGTAGACCTCCATGCCCTGTTCCTTTGTCATCCCTATTTACAAATCATCCCACAAAGGGAAAATTGTAACTTCACTTAGTCATGTGTAGGGTCTCCTTCTGACACCCCCCCAACATACACACAGCTTCACTGTCCCTCAGCCATTTTAAAGACAGAAAGAGGGAAAAGCCTGTTCTCACTTACCCCTTCCCTGGCAGTGCCCCATTGAGACACAGACAACTGGCCCAGACCCCTCTCATGGTTGCAGCACCCTGGTGTGCAGGGCTGCTCTCACACCTCAGGCACTGGGCAGCTCACAAAGCACCCAGGCCAGGGGCAAGATGCAAGTGCCAAACCCAGGCTGGGTTAGGTGCTGGATACCCACAAAGTGCTCGGCCCTTTGAGAAGCTACCAGTGCCAAAGTCGTGCAGGGCTGCTCTTGTGCTGCCTTTGTCCTGGTTGCAAACCCGCTGCTTTGTGTGCTGCTGGGGCTGCTTGAGCAGTTTCATCTTAGAAACCAGGGAATCAAAATTAATTCTGCTGCTTCATGGTTTGATATTGCTTGCCTGAATTTGCATATTTTCCAAAATGTACCTCCCTATAAGCAGAGAGAGTGTGACTTTCTTTTAAAATTGGTTTCTTGTAGATAATAATTTTTAGTAGATGATCATTTGAATAGACTCATAGATACTCAGAACAGTTGGGGTTGGAAGGGGTCTCCAGAGCTGGTTCAATCCCACCACTGGCTTTATCTGGGTCATCCAGAGCCAGCTGACTGCCCACCCAGCTGGGCTTAGAGTATTTGCAGAGATGGGGATGCCTCAACTTCTCTGGGTAACCTGTTCCCGTGTTTGATCATCCTCACTAGATGAAGATTTTCTCTTGTGCTTAAAGGGAATTTAATTTCAAATATTTCAAGTGGTGTTCCTGAAACCTGTTGCTTTCAGTCATCAGCAGACAGTGTCAGGTGGAAAGGGACACACACCCTGAAAAGCACAGCTGTGATTCACTTAGTGATGCTGAGTGAAATATAAAAGCTTTACTACTGAGAGCTTTTCAAATAGAATGTGGTACATTCACTCATCAGTTTTTTGTGTACATAGGTCAAGTGGAGGACATTTTCTTTACTCTGTCTTCTATCCTTAGTGCAATTCCTGATGCTCCCAGCAGCTCAAAATGATCTTTAGGTTAGATACTATTCTTGCTTGTTATCAGGCCATTACCTTGTCATTCTGTCCCAGTGGCAGCTGAATAACTTCAGCAAGCTTGGTACAGTGCTATAAATATGAAGATATTTTAAAACATTCCACAAGTCCACCACTTGCATGACACTCTGTTTCTTTTTTCCACTAAAGATTTGAGAAAAATCTTTGATAATTTGAGAAAAAACACACATTATTTCCTCCAACTAAACTGGCAGAAGTTACCTGGTCTACCATAAAATACAAGTCTCAGCTAGTTCAAAAGTCCTGACTTTTCCTTCTAGACGCATCTTACGCTATTTTATCTCTTTCCTAATCTTCATCAACAACCCTGCAGATGGATCAGACCCACTAATTCCACCGGAGAAGTTGTGCCGTGGCTGCGTCCAGCCACAGCTGTCCTAACGCACAGAGTCAAGAGCATCTGATTACTTTGTTTCACCAGGCAGGATAATACAGCTTTCCCGAACAGCCGTGTTTACAGCCAGTGAACTATGCGAAATCTCTTCCCTCAACCGCTATTACACAGCTTGCAACCTTTCGTTCAGGAGATTAAGTTTGCATCTCTTCGAACTATCTCTTTGTAATTGGAAAACTTTCGTTTTGACAGAGACAATGTGGCAGCCTCCCTGCGAGCCTCGCTACAAGCCAGCGCTGAGTGCCATCTGGAGAGCTGAAGCCGAAGTCAAGCAACAACATCCTGTCATATTTTATCTGGAACTTTGGAACAGAACAACTAATAGCATCTTAAGCTTCATTTGTCTGGCTCACTCATGCTCTTGGCAGAGGTCATAACCAATGGTGGCTTTGCTGATTTGCTGCATCAAAACTAATTAGGTTACAGTGCTCACTGACAGAGTCTCTCATAATGGCATGAAAGCCTCGGGCTTTAACTTTACTCATTATGTCAAGGTAAAGTTTCACACGCATAAAACTTGCACCTGTATCAGCTTCTCAGTCATAATTTTAACATCCATTAACACTGCTTATTCAGCTTGACAGAGTTATCGACTCCAATATTTCACTTTTCCCTTCCCACTTTAGAAATGCGGCTGGTGAGAGTGGGACTCATGGCATGAAGGCACGTGCCTGACGTTGCAGATGCAGAATTCCAAGCACAGCCTCTTTGTTTTTTGCATTCTTTACAGCAGCAAGAATGCCCCAGTCTGACTAGATGGGGTTTGTATGTCAGTGCACTGAGACTTAATTCCACTTCATCTGAGAAAAATCTGGTAACATGACCTTTTTACCGAGCTTATAGGAAATCTATTTTACCAGACACTTTCAGTTTGTCTTATTGAATGAGTCAATTCCAAAAATCTGAGTAAAATTAAGATAACCGTTGCACAAGGTTAAAATTAGGGCAATGCTCAGGGTAAAAGTCAGGGCACATCTTAACTCTTAATTTAAGAGAGAAAACAGCAGGAAATAAGATTTCTGTCTGCACTGAGGGAAAAGAGAGAAGTAAGGTTTAACAGTTTCCTTCTTAAATGTTGTAAAACATGTCAGCAGGGGGCTGTGGCAGTAAGAAGAATTGTGTTTGCTCACAGCAGGAAAGTGGCACTTCACTAGACTGGCTACATTGATTATCAAGATGAGGCCGTCTTAAAGAGCAAGCACAGCACTTAAATGTATTATAATGTGTGGAAGAATCATTATTTAGAAAGACAGCACTGTGTATTTGCTCTAAGACTTTCCACCTGCTACTGCTTGCAGGGACTGTGGTAGTGGGAAGAGTCCATGCAACTCTCTTTTTTACTTGTCTGATGAAAATATAGCTCAGTACTAGGGAGTCCTGACAATTTTGCACAGCCTGGATTTTGCTGGACATTAATGCCAGATCGTCTGTATTTGAGAAAGACATTAGAAGTGTGTAAGAATGAGGGTTAAATAAGGATTTACATATTTCTATGTTCAAAGTGATTACCATGGTGTTACTTTATATTCTTGCCCTTCCTATTGATCTGTTTACTTACATATTTACTAATTCCTTATGCCCTTTGTTTGTTTGTTTGTTTTCATATGGGAACACCACAAAACCCTCAAACTTCTAGTACTTCTAATTTCCTTTTAATTGAGAAAAAGGATCTGAATTACATTAAATTAATAATTGCAGTTTCGAGCATTTTAGATATCACTGCACCTTTAGACCTGTCTGATTCATCTTAATAGAGAATGCTCTGGGTCTGTGAAACCTTCATAGTCTTTCTTTCCTATTTAATGCATTTCATACATTATAAAAAGTAAAGCATGGAAAATTTTTGAGCAACACACATTCCAGTGTCATAAAATGAAACATATGCTGCTCACCCCCAGGAGCATTTCCAGTTGGGGGCTGTGTCTTTCTGAACATGGATGTACATCAACGGTTGTGACCAACCATGTGAATGAATGTTATATGATAATGAGCAGAGGCAGAGAAATCAGACCTGGAATACTGTGTACATATTAGGATACCTGATTAACTGAAGAGACAGGGTATTTAACAGGGAAAAATCAGTACAAGATTAATGATGTGGATGGATTGCTTTCAGACAGGAGACTAACCTAGGCAAAACACGTAGGTTGACAATGCAGTGTTGAAGGAGATGTAGCCATCTGAGTGAAGAGATATTTGAGGATATTTCGATCCCCAACACCCTGTACACATAAACACACTTATTGCTTTACCATCTTTATCTCACATGCCTTGTGATAACAAAGTTAATCTATGCATAAATATGTGCAGAACTACAGCCACACAATGGATAGAAAGTAGCTAGCGTGACATACAAAACTCCAATTAAGAAGTAGAAATAAAAGGAATGAAAATTAAGACTGAAAAATCAAGAGAGCTCTTGTTATGGAAATGTCAGGTTGTGAACTTTTTTCCATGGCTGATGAATAAAGTTTTGTTGTTTGGGTTTTAAAACCAAAACAAAGCAACAAAAGTACTCGGTAAAAACAGAACAGCAACCAACACACCCTAAAAGGGTTTGGCATTCACTGACTGTAACCTCTACATCCACGTGTGTGTCTCCAGACTGATATTTTGCACAATCAGAACAAAAGCAATACGTTATTGTATATGCTTGGTAGGATCTACAGGTACAGATCATTTAGTCCTTTGGGAATATACACAGTGTTATGTGGCCACAGGGCAATACAGCAACTAGCACTTCTGATTTGGGAACTTAGCATGAACTGCTAATCTTCACTGTCTCTAGTGTGAAGTATTTTATTTACTATTATTTGATTTAGGAAACTTAAAATTCAAAGAGTGCTCTCTTGGGACAGAAAAAAATGAGCTGAGAGACTGCACTGTGGACTAATAAATATGGCCTTATTTGCATGCATGCAGTAATATCACTGAGGACTTGGGGGAAGAAAAGAAACCCAAGTCATTGTTTTATATTTATTTTGTGGATTTTTAAAAACAGAGATTTAAACCAGAATGATATAGCATGAACCAAAATATATACAACTCAGATTTCAAAAATATGCCTTCAGAAGAAAGGCATACTTCATTTCCTATTTTTCTTAAACCGCCCAGCTGAAATGCGAGCTATAAAACTGCTTACCTCAGGGAAAAGGGTGTTGTCTAAATTTTCTTACCACATTAGAGGAGTTTGTTGTGACAGCACATAACAGAGGCTGGGTGAAACTACTGCCCATTACTCAAGCCTGTTTCCAGTGCAGGAGTGCTGTGAGGACCATGTGTTACAGTTGCTTTGTCCTATGAGGTACCTTAAAGAGGGACATAATCCAGCCATAAATTCACAACATGAATTCCCTGCTGTAGAGGAGCGCTGCTGGATATAAATGTGCTACATTCGATCTGTGCAGAGGCATAAAAACGTGTTGGAAAAGAGCGAGCAGGGCTGAGGCGCAGTGAGATCGTGCTGTGCCTTGTCTCCCCTGCTGGGTGGGCACCAGGGTTATCCCCCCTGCCTGTGTGCCTGGGACCACCACAGCACATCCCACCCAGAGCTGCCTTCTGCTCTCCAGTGGGGACAGAAATGACCATGTGACTAAAGGTCTGGAAACTGAGAGGCTCCTACTCCAACTGTCTTTTCCCTGAGTTCTTATTTTACACAGGAACAACTCTTCTCATCATTAATGTAGTACATGCTAATGATGTGCACCAAAACTTGCCTCTTTCAGTAATGGCTTTGTATCTCCCAGGTCCTGCAAATTTCTAGAAAAGCTGAGTTCTTCAGAGCATTGTCCTTCCTGATGGTAAGATTCAGTTCTAACATGCATCTTGAAATTAAACCCCCTAGACATTAAGAAGCTGATAGTGGTTACAATTTGGACACCACTAATTAAATCCAGAGAGTTGTTGCTGTCACTGACAAAATGGCACAGGGCAATAAGAAATGGAACTGAAAAATGGAGATGTGGCTTAGACCTCAGCCTTTGGAGCTGGAGATCATCAGGTTCTCTTCATGACAGCTGCAGTCATGTTCTGTTTCTTATTTTGCTAAGCTGCTTTTCCACAGTTGGAGATGGGTGCTGGAGAGACATTGCTAGTATCCAGCCTTTCTGCCAAAAGTGGAACTGTCACCAGCATTGTGCAAGCTTGATTTGGCTTCTGAGCATGCTAAATCATGTTTGTTCTACATTGATAACATTCAGTTTATTTAACTGCCTTCAAAAGTCTGTGTAGATTGCATTTTGTTGAGGGATATCTCTGTGTGTGAGCATGACAGGAAATCAGTCAACAATCCAGGGTTCAGTGCTTGAGAAAGAGAGGCCCTTGTGCTTCCCCCAGAATTCATGACATGCTCAGATGGCCTAGATTAATATTGGAGTTTCATGCTTCTTATAGGACTTCTGACTGCAGTGAGTTTCCTAAACCCACTCAGCTGGCACCATTATAAACTGAAGAAAATGATAACCTAGAGAACACATACTAATAATCTCCTTAAATGAAACCCATTTTATTTGCAAATGTGTTACTTCTATAGTCTGTTAACATGGTTTAGCATCTTGTAGGCTGTGTTCACAGCTTGGTATTTTCCCATGCTCAGCAAAAGAAAGGTTTTTTCAATGAATATGTTTCAGAGATATGTTCTGTTAAAACAAAGGACCATGCTCCCACACCCTGTTGTAAGGAGAGACAGTTCAGACTGCTAACAGTGCTAGAAATGTAGAGATGTATCTGCTGCAAATCTTCTAAAGAGATCTGAAGAAAGCATCAGCTACAGCAGCCCAACTCTATTGCTTGAAGGGAATGTGATGCCTCCATCTGTTTTTATGTTCCAAACACAGAGTGCTGAAGCCTGTAAGACTTACTTCACTAACATCCTGTGGCTGCAATAGGAAACGCAGTCATTTGTGAAGGAAGGTTTTATTTAGCTCCTGGCATTTCTAATAAAGACCCAATTGTTTCAAAACCTCCATCTTTGGAGCAGATTTTTTCTTTACTTCTGTAGATCAGCAGCCAGTAAGCTCCTAGTCCTGTGAAGAGGCAGAGTTCAGTCAGTCTGTTCACAATATGGAAAGCCATTGGCAAGGCAGCGAGGATTCTGTTGAGAGAGCACAGCACCCCCTCTGCCCATGGAATCAACCGTCACTCTTATCAGGGGCACACATTAGTTCCTTCTGCAGTACAATGTGCATTTTCAAAGGCACATTTCTTCTGAGAAACTGGAGGGTAAACGAAAGGGCTTTTTCCTCTTTGTCTCTGCCTTCTGATTTAAAAAGTAACTTGCACCATTTTTGAACCTTTGGTCGCTTTTAGCTGCTCTCCATCTCTGTAAATAGTTGACAAGGTCTAGAAATAAAGGCCATTGTGAATGTTGTTGCTGTTCTTTCTGCCTGCACAAGAGGAGGCAGGAGAGAGAGGCAGATCTGAAGTCATCACAATTTCTCCTTTTATTTTTTGTTTTACTGAAGAAGATTCAAAAGACTAAACAAATAAATCTGTCTTAGGGGAATACATAGGTAAATCCATGCTAGACCCACTTAGATGCCCTTTATGTTGATAAATGAAGTTGCATTCTGCTGCTTAAAGCTTTATCTGCAATTGCCTTCATTCCCCTGTGTGTCCCTCTAACACAAGAGCTGACAAAAATGAGATAGAAAGCCACATATTTTGCCTTCAAAAGGCAAGTGTAAATGTTGTCATAGCAACACAGAAAAGCAGAATGCTACTTTTTAAAAGTGGTAGTGGGGAAATGAGGAAGAGATAAACAGAGGGTGAACTGGGGGCTTACAGAACCCACAAAAAGAGACAGCTCTAGGATGACTAACTGAACAGAAATTTGCCGTGTGACACCTGAAGCTACTTGCAGGAAAATTTGTCTGAAACACAAGCAGCTCCAGTGAACTAGGTAACAGATGTAAAAAAAGTCAGAATCTTTTCATCTCCTGTGCCTTATATGATAGAAAATCTGATTAAGCAGGGTCAGACAGACCTTTGATTTTCCCAGGTCTGTTACTGGGAAAAGAAACTGCTAACAGGATCTTTCATTTTTGTAAACAGCTTGGGACATCCCACACCACTATCAGGATTTGAGTTTCCACTGAAACTGCTAGACATTAAATATTGTAAATAAATCCAGGAGAGCAGATGCTAGTATATGTATGTCACACTAAACCCTTTGGTTGAGAAGCTTTTTCTTCTGCTTGTGTCTTCTCCAGTGATGTAAAAGACGCCCTATTTTGGTGTGCAAGGATAGTTTTATCAGTTTCAGTAAGAAAAAGAAAAACTGAGAACGAGCCATTAAAGAAACATTCTTGTAACTGTGTTAAAAATACTCCACAACAATTTTGTTCTGATCCCATAAGAAAAAGCTGTGTTTATTTCCAAACCACAGTTGAAGGTATTTTACTTTAAATGCTTTGTATACATCTGTTTGTGTAGGTGGTGAATCTGGGTGCTGCAGACTTGAGAAGCTGCTGTCAACAAACCCAAGGAGACAAGAAAGAGCCCAGGGCCCTTTGGTGATTGGCAGATTCAGTCACTTAAATGCTGAGCCCAAAGCTGAAGCCTGAGCAGAGTCTGTTTCACAGAACTATGTGAATGCCATTGGAAACTTTTTTCATTTTAGCTTGTTGTTTAAATATATCAGTCATCTGAGGACAATTCATTTCCAGGACTTTATATAATATGTAAAATACTGTGAGGGGATATTTTTTATGTATTTGGAATTATCATAGAGCAAGGAGAATTTCTTTGCTCGTTTTTTTCCATTCCTGCAGTCTGTACTATAGATACAGATAATACCACTGGAACAGAAGGTTGCATTTTCATTTGGAGTTGACAAGTGGCACATTATTTCCAGATTTATGAATATGAAAAGCTGTATAGAAATAGAAAAATTTCTGGCTGCCATATTTACCAAACTAAAATGTTATTGCTAAACGCCTTAAAAACAGAGTGAAAGAAATATCTATGTAAAGAAATCTTTCAGGCAGCTTTTGCATCTGCCTGTATTTCTGTCTTTCTGGTGGATTGCTGCAGGACATCTGAATGACCCACAAGAATCTCTCTAGACCTTCCTTTCTTGCTCTCTACAAAGGCTTGTCTCCCCCTAAGTAACAGATACTCATAAACGTAGGGAAAGGAAGTTGCTGCAGCCACAGTACTGTAGGTATTTTGGCTAGAGCAACTCACTATTTCCTCCCTCACTCTGCCAATAGTTATTGGCTTATGGTGATGATGGCTGAAATCACAAAACTAAGATTGAAACAAAACGAACACAATGAAAGTCAAGCACAAAAAGCCATAGCACAGTCTTCTTAGTCCCTTTCATAAACACAGTGATGGTTGTAGCGCTACATATTGGATAAGAAGTCAGGAGCTCTGTTCACCGAGCAGGAAAGAACAGTTACCAGGTTCCCTATAAAGTCAAGAATTTACTGACCCATCCTATTTTCCCTATATAAACAAATAAAGTTTTTACCAGCAGCAAAATATCTTGAGGAAATTAATTTTTACTTAATTATTTTCCAGTGTGGAGACATGCTAATTTGCAAACCTGTCCTGTATCCTAATCACAAAATAGACGTTAGTATCACATCCACTTCCCATGATTTTAACCACAGAACCCTTCAGAGTGCCTTATTTGCCATGTTCAGTGGTACTGGATGCAAACAAGCTGTGGTTTTCTGGGGGACAGGCAAGACTTAGTGACAGGACAGGCACTGCAGCTCTAAGCCGGTTTTTAGAGCAGAACACAGCTCTGGAAAGCCTTTTTCATGTAAGTCACCCCATCCCAACAATATTGCCAAGTTCCCAAGTCGGTCATAAATAATTTTCTTTACACATAAATAAGCTGTAACCAGTGTTCCCTTTGTCATCAGGACATTCCCTATCCTCAATTTAGTTGTAGTTATTTCCAGTGAGAAACCTTGCTCACACTTAAAACACTTGCCAGCCCCTTTGGGTAAGCACAGATCTGAAGCACCTGGGGTGTGGTGCCTGCTCAGCAAAGTCAGTCATGATGCCTCACAGCCTCGGGGAGGCTGTCTGACTACTTTCATAGGTAGAAAACACAAAAAATTAACCAAGGAGAAGTGAAAAACAAAACAATCCTCTGCTGCTTCCTCTACTCTAGTCTCAGATTGTGACACTTGACTTCCATTTAAATATTGGGCAAGGCTATGGATACCCTTTTTACTATGTACTGTTTAGTTGCCCAGACTTTACAGTCATAAATCATGAATTTCAGCTGGGGTTTGTATCATTTCATTCTTGATTCTGAGTCCAGTGAGGGGAAGTAGATTATTGTAAAAGATCTTTATGACAAAGGAAGAGTTTCTTTTAAGAGTACTGGAAATGGAATCACAGGAATCTAAGGGTATTTTTGAGAATGTCCCCTTGTTTTCACAAGATACAGCTATGTGCTGAGGGGTGTCTATGGCAAATAGGTAAACACAGAAAACAAGCTGTACATGAACACGGCTATATGCATGTCTGTTTAAGGCTTTGGAAATATGACCATGTCAAGAGAATGTTTCACTTCAAGAAGTTTAAAAAAACAGACCTTTGAACCCCAGTTGTGAGGCTGAAGAAGAGAAAGAAAACCAAGATTGTATTATACATCCCCCTATGGAGGGGGATATTCCCAGGCAATGTAAAACAAAATGCATTTTAATGCTGCTCATGACTTTTTGGCACATGAGTGCTCTGGCCACTCCAGCAGACTGTGCTGTCCTGTACTCCTGTACTCCTCATTACCACATGGTCCCACAGTCCATCTGGAGTACCAGTGCAGCCAGGGTGACACAAAACCATTGGGAGCCTGGTGCAAAGCAGAGAGACAGAGCACTGAAAGAGCTACAGCAATATCTGCAGCTCGGCAGCTCCTGCAGCCCCAGACAGCCTCACTGGGCAGAGTGAGTGAGGGAAAATCCACTCCTGCCCCATTAGCTACATGAATCTTAATTGCTTTCTCTTGTAGAGATCCCAAATATCTTTGTAAGCAGCATGTTCAGATCGTCACACACAAATGTAAACGTGATACCTTTATGAAATATGCAAATATGACGTGCTGGGCTATGATCTGATCTGAATGTGTATTTGAAAGCCTTTCCCATGCTTTGGTTCATGTACTGAAAATTTCTGACAGTTTGTTTAAGGTAAACAGAGCCAATCTGTCAGCATGATTCATTACTAGCACATCTGATAAGTATGACTTAACTTTGCAGTAGACTTGTATGTTTTTAATTCACTTACCTGCTTTGCAGTTAGCAAATTACCTCAAGGCAAAGCAAACACAAAAGGAAATAACAAAAGGAATGATGGATTCAGTCACATTACAGAGAAAGTGAGATGATGAAGAGATTGGTTTACTGAGCTCAGACACCTGGAAAGTGGAGTGTGTGTCTCAGCTGCTCAGAAGTAGTGTGATGCAGAAGCCTCATGCTGTGCACAGGCATTGCAACAAGAGGCTGTCATCACATACTGTCCCACATTCCCTTTTATATGTATTTCCCTGATTAAGTTTCTGTTGTGACAGCTTTTGAACAGTAACACCTTTGTCTTTTTTGCCTCTGAATTTTCTACCTCAAAAGGTGCAAATTATGGTTTTACTGTGGGGTGCTAGAGGTGCAAATAAGCACAACATAGCCAAACTAGGACGATCTTGAAGGGGTAAAATATCAGGGCTGAATCCTGGTAAAAGCTAATATGTAAATATTGATATGCTGGGGCTAAATGGCAGGAAATACATCTGTGAACTTCCTCACATAGTACGAAGTTCTTGATTTGCACAGCTTAGGATATTGGTAAAACCAGGTGATGAGGGAGACGCAAGCAACGTTGGTTAAATTCTGGGAGCAAAGCGACTTTGGTGACAATTGGTAAAATAAGGTTATATTTGTGTCCTTTCTTCACTCAGCTAGGGCCAAGTAAATGCCTTGCAGAGTAAAAGGTGTAGCTCTCATTACTCGCTTCTGAACTTATTTTGACTTCTCATTCTTAGTATTACAGAAATTCTGTGCCTGACTCAAGCAGCCACTCAAGTACCACTTGTACCTGCTCTTGTACGGAACAGAAACCACTTCCTTGACCGCAACTTATCACTAGCTGTTTGTCACAAGCACATATGAAGCTCTCATTATTGTACTGCAACTTCTCGCTGCTAAGTGCAGAAAAAGAGAAACAGAACCTCACTTGATTCTGTATTTTCTTTTCTTTCTATTCATGGAAATAGGCTAAAAGAAATTTATGAGTTTGTATGGCTTTGTTTATATATCTTCACATTATCAAAACTAAATCAATATTGGTTAGAATTCAATAAGACCACATATTCCCTCATCTGCACATGTCCTATTTTCACTTGCCTGAAGACAAAAAAAATCACCCTTCAGGGTAAAACTCTTGATGTATAACTGCAAGTGGTGGGGAGCATTTGTTTTGGACTGAAAGGAACACCTCTTTTATTTCCACACCAAGAACAGCTAAAGTCTCTCCTGCTACAGCATTTAAAAGGCTTATTTCACCCACAATTTGAAAAAGTAGAGCCTTTTTTTAATGTGCCTGTTGGCAGAGCTGAAGAGAGACTGGTTGAGAAGGAAACTTAATCAGCCATTTTTAAAATGTTTTTCAGATCATTGAAATATGTATTTTACCTTGATTTTTTAAAAAAAGTTCATCATCTTATTGGAACACCTGAAAGAAATGTTAAAACTGTATGAAAATAGGCAAAACTGCAGTATGTGAACCTTTCTTTGGGTTCAGTTTAACCTCATGTTTGTGTGCTTAAACGAGGACTCGTTCTCACTTTCTTTTTTTGGTTGGTCTAACAAAAGGTACAAGCTCTGCGTGCAAACAATCCCTGCTTCTCCTAAATTAGCAACTGTCCTGGCTGGTCCCATTACTACTTCAGGAGTTTAATTACAGAGCTATAAAGTTCTTTCTGTGGCACCAGGATGTCTTTTATTCCTACACCAAGTGGGAAGCCCACAGGGCTGAGCTAATTGTGTGCAGGAGATTACTAAACTTCCAGTGTAACCACTCTGGAGAGAATTTGCAAGCAAAACCTGCAGCTTGAAGCTTAGGAAAATAAAGATGTGAATGAAGGAAGAAAAATCCATGGTGTATTTTAAGAGTTCCTTCCCATTTTTCGTGTATACATGATATAGAAGATATATTGGGCTTTCTTTCAAAAGAAAGATGTGGTTTCACCACTTAACAGTCACAAATATAACTCAGCCATAATATATTGCTTTTTACTTCCAACATTTAATTCAGCCATTTGCAACAGTTCTGCATATTCCTGTATCCAGTTGTTTCAGTGAGATCTTCTAGATTTTTTAAAGATTCTTTTTCTTCTACAAAATGATGAATGGGAAAACAAACACCATTCTTGTTTGAATTCAAGTTTTAAAATCCAAACAATATAAAGTAAATTAAATTAAAAGTTAGCATTTTAACACTATATATTCAATGGTACAATTCAACATTATTTTAGCAGAATTGAAGTATGAAAGAATAATAACTCCCTATGCAGAAATATGCTTTTATACACGTGTGAAGCAGCCAAATGAACAATTTGCAGTTGAAAGCCTCAAATAGGACAAATCTTTTGAATTAACAAAGTATTAGTTCTGACAGATTGTTTTTCTTTTCCCTTACTTAATAAAGTTTAGCTCATCACTTCATAGAGAAGTGAGGCAAAATAGTTGGTGGCTTTGCTCAGGATGCATTTCTGTGAGTGAAGCGCCAGCTGGCGTGATTTCAGAGACAAAAGTGCAAATTCTGTTGGGTCCCCTGCCTTGGAAACTGTTATTGAATTTTTCTCTCTTGTTCATTTTAAGTCTGTCTTGAGTAAGCTACTTCTGCAGCCTGACACACACTTTCAGTGCCACCAGGTTACAGAGCACCACGTGGCATAATACATTTTGACACATGTGGATGTAACGTGATGCACATGTCACAAGAAATAAAACAAAGCAGAGGCTTATAAATTTTCTCCTCCTCAGTGGACTTGTAATAGCCACAGGTGGCTGAATTTTTTCTCATCTATGCCCCGATTTTTGCTAAAGGACTAGAGCAGCTGAGGGCAGCCCTGAGCCGTGGCAGAACACAGGACATCCTGGGTGGCTGCTAGAGGTGTCCTGAGGGGTGCTGGGATGCAGGGAGAACTGGCACAATTCAGTTCTCTCCAGTCTATGCTGCCTGAAGCAATAAAAATGTCTCAGCGCTGTGTGTCACTTCCTGACATGCGGCAAAAGCAGTAGAGTGTGTTCAGATAAAAAGAGATAAAAAGACCTCTAAGCACTTTTCTTTCTTCAGGTACCAAGTATTACTTGAAGCTGAGAGCCAGAGGTGAGAACTGCCAGATAGATACACTGTAGTATTCTTCTCTTTAGTACAAAACATGAGGCAAAAAATACCTTTGTTAGAATTTGAAACCGGTTACTGACTTCACTGGTGCTGGCAATGTAAAATAAATTATCTTTAAAGGGTGAATTTGCTTATATTCTTTTCTTGTGGAGCACACTAACATTTTGGGGGAAGAAGGAACTTTTCTTTATCTGACAGCATGACCAGTAGCCCAACAGTTAACTGTATTTTAATTTTTCTAGTTGGGTACCGAGATACAAAGTTGAATTTATCAGCAAGTGAGGGCTGATAAAACTTTTGGTTTTTATTCAGTTAGCTGCAGTGTGGAAACAATCCCTGCCACAATGCCTCTTCTCATTCTCTTCACTAATCTCAGCAGCCCCTGCATAATAGGAAAACTGGTTTTTCTACTTCTCTCAAATAGATTTTGATATTTTTATCAAAGATATAAATCACTTGATCCTGTTGCCCTTTGTGCATTTGGCAAAAAAGTTCACATACATACATGTGTAAGTGTAGGTAAACACTGTGCCTGTGTGTTTGTTCCAGAACAAAGGACATTATCCTGAAGTTAATGGAGTCTCAGTCCTTCCCTCAGATTTTATCCGCTCCCCACAGGTATTTGAGTTGCAGGGGAGATGTGATGCTCCTCTCTGGAGAGCTCAGATAACCAAGCCTCTGGCCCACCTCTCCTGCTGGTTGGTGGTGCCCAGCTAATCCACACAGGTAAACTCATCTGTCTGGGCTCAGTGACACTGTTCAACAGCCACTTCTGAATTTCTCAGTGTGGGCAGGTTTTCATACACACATTTGTACATACTTGTGAAATAAGCCCTAACATGGCTGCCATAAACTTTAGTCTCTAGTCTGCTGTTGATTTGAGCGAGGTAAACAGTTTTGCTCTGCATGATTAAATATTTCGAAGACATTGCATGTGAAGGAAGAAAAAAATTCATAGAATCATTAAGGTCGGAAAAGACCTCAAAGATCATAGAATCCAGCCAGTTTATTATAAATTTTGAGGATAACTTTTGTGATAAATGTAAACCAGCCCAAACAATTTCACCGAAGAAAGAGAATTAGCTGACAGAAATGCTGTAACCAGTATGAAAGCCAAATGTAGAATCAGTAGACACTGGAAAACTTACCCAACCATATATGAAACTTTGGAAACAAATTTTGGAAATACACAGGTTAAGATCGATTCCTGTGGAAAGAATTTTCTTTTCCCACAGGAAGTAACACCAACATGCAAATCACTTCTCTGCTTTCAGAGATGTTTCCCATATGAATTTGAAGACATTTTAATTTCCATATGTCCTGAGATAATTTCTCAGCCTCTCATCCTGTCGTAATCCAGGATATCAGATACAATACAGCCAAATGTTAGATGGGATGTTTGTACATTGTGTCTTGTGAAATTCAAGGGAACTTTTATCTAAACATTAAAATGTATTCCTTTGCTCTCAAGAGTTCCATTTAATTTAGCATACCAACTTCTTTCTGGATTAAAATCTTTTCTATGTTACTCAAGGAACTTTTTCAGGCCTCACAAATGAAATTTTTTGCAATATGTATTTTCGAAAGTGCATGAACCTGGAATTTGGGTGGGACATTAATTACCTTAAATAATCTTAGAACATTCTTCTAGATAAATATGTTTTGAGTGATGAAAAATGAACACCAATGATACAAATTTCAGTCATATGCAAGATAACCTTCGTAAGATTTTAAAAGAAATCAATGCCTGTCAAATTTTAAATTAAGCACCCAATTCACTGCCCTTGGTCTATAGAGCTAATATAAATTGACGAATTAAATTGAACAAACCTGAAAAAATGCTAATGAAAGAAACATAAACTTGCACACTTGAAAAGATATGCAGGTCCAGTTCATAAAATTCAAAAGACATTCTTTTTTTTCTAAAAGAGATGCTAGGTGGATATCAGAACTTTTAACTGGTAAAAGATTTGAGCTACTCCTGAGAGTCTGTTTCAGGAAAAGAGTTTTATATTTTGATGGACAGTGTCACATCTGCTGAGTTTTTTCAAAAAATCCTCTTACATATCCAAGTCTAGAAGTTTGTCCAATAGAAACCACAAAGATGAGATGGAGGTCAAACATTCTTAGGATATGGGCCTTCCTCATAATCTGGGACTTCTTGATAGACATATGAGAGCATGAGTTACCAGAGGATGGTGGGGGAAAGTGACATTTAAAGAAATGAGATGAATGATTGTTTTGATCTCAGTTTCCCACTAGGCAGCTGTAAAAATCTATTGGCCAGCATATGATGGAAAAGATAACTTTTAATTTTTAAAACCCCAAATTTAAACAAACTCAAAGAAAAGAATTAACATTATGCACATTGAAAGTACAGGTGGTTTTCCATCCTGAAATCTGGAGCAAACTCCTACATTCACCAGAGCTCTTTTCAAGAATCTGAAAATCATCCTCATGTTGTATAAGGTATTCATAACCATAAAGAAATCACCACAAAACCTAATAATTAAATTGAAATTAAAACCAAATGATGATAAAATTTTCCACTAATGAAGGAGTGACCTTCTCACCAGCAGTCTGTGCTCTTTTAGAAAGAATCTAATCATAGAGCATGACCAAATATTTCCTGGAACCTTTGCAAGCTCTATGCTGTTCTATAGTTTGAGAGGAGTCTGTCATGTCCAGTGCCTTTTACTTAGCTAGTCATTGAGAAAATGAGATCAGCTACTCCAAAACCAATTTCATTTTTCAGTCACTGATCCATTTACTCATTTATTTTCTGCTCATGAACTTGAGACACCTTTTAACAACATAAGTTTTTTTAAAAGAGGGATGCTGCAAGTGTACTGGCGCCAGTGCAGATTCCTCTCCAATAACAGAAAAGTCTCAGGGGCAAAAATTGCAGAGATTTCTCCTGTATAGATGCATCTGGTTTCTTCACAGATTCTGAAGCAATTGTGTTGGTGGCCCTGAAGCTGCCATTGTGCCTCCTGTCTGATAGAGCTAGAAATGGTTGTTGGGGTCCTTTAGCTTCCCAGTTAAAATTGCTGTTGTGTATCCCAGATTCACTAAAACTTAGACACTTCGGAAATGAAGATATGGTTCGATTTGCCTTCAAGAAATCTGTCTTGTTCAAAGAAATTCATAAACTAGCAACTTGAGCTGTATTCTTAGCAGGATTTCTGGAGCTGGCCCACTGAAGCCACAGGAGGTACAGACACATTTTGCACCCAAAAGGGATCATCAACAGGAAAAGTTAAGCCAGGTTCATGTTCAAATTCTGTGTGATTTCCTTTGGGTCAGATATGTGATATGTGATATACCCTATCCAAACTGCTGTGCAGAAGAGTTAGGGTGCTTGGGGCTCACCCATAGTATCTGGTGGCACTTCTGCAGTTCCAGGGTCTCAGTCTCCATCAAGAGTGTGGTAAAGGCTAAAGGAAAGGAGCACTTCAACTTTAGAAGAGAGACCTGGACTTTTTCAAAGCCTCAGAAAATGTTTGCTTGAATTTTATTTATTAGGCTTTGAGTTGCAACACCAGAGTTGCTGTTCAAAAAAGAAGTTCAACACATTTATTGTACAATTGTACACTGTGATGATAAATATGCAGAAAAATGTTGTCTGTTTAATCTGTGTGGGCATTCAAATCTTCCATAATACTTGGTAGAAATACTGGGCTGAATAATAATTTGCACTATAGGAAAATAAAGTAATTGTCACAGCAGCTGTAAAAGCAGGAGAGTTTGTGCAGATGCTCCAGTCTTAGGAGCCATGGAGGCAGATGTATCAGAGGAAATACCAATACATGGTTTTGCATATTTTCTTCTCACTTAATCACAGTTACAGTAGCATCAGTTTTCTGTCCATCACCGTTTTCTTCCCCACAGTTTCCTGTAGTGCATCAACACCATTCAGCTTCTCCCTTACATTAGCTGACAACACTGTACAGAAAAATAGCAGCATTTGAATACATGCACATCTTCTCAAAAAGTGAATTTTGTTAATGAATCTTTATTCCCATAAATAGGACACCAGCAGTTCCCTATCTTCTGTACTGGGTTCATACATCAGCTAAAGAAATAGGTTGCATGTACTTGCTGTTTGCCAGAGCAAGCAGGACAGAAGCAACTTGCTCTTGATGAAAGAAAAAAGAAAAAAAAACTCCTCAAAAGTGCATAGATGGCATTTGTTTCACAGATCTCGACTGAGGTGTGAATATCAAGAACCGCCAAATGATGATGTGCATTGGTTTGGAAATGTGCGTATGAGTGACTATTAATTTCTTCAACATAGGAAGTTAATTATTATAGGTGTATTAAGATCTTCCTGTAAGCAGACAGGGGACAACTAAGTAATCAGCAAAATAACCTTCCCTAGTAGAGCAAGACTCAATCAATTCTTTTTTTCTTATCTACAGTACACGATAACTCATGAAAATTACCTCTTGTCAGACAATTCCGCACTCTTATGCTGATATAGCTTCTCATGATTTCCCATTTGAAAACATCTCACAAAGAGGCGTATTTCAAGAGAAGATATTTGAGGATGGTGATCTAAGTTAACTCAGTCTCCAGGAGAGGGAGGAACTGTTAAACAAGATGTGTATGTTGGAATTCAAAACAAGAGAACAGTAGGAGAGTAGGAAGTAGGGTAGGAAGAGCAGAACGAGAAAGATCAGGAGGAGGGAGGACAAGCTGATCCTTGCCAGGGCATAGAAATGATTGCCATGCTCTCCTCTTGGTCCAAGTTCTCACTGCACTCCTGTGAGGAATTCTCATACACTGTGTCTCACTCACACATTTTGTAAATAGAAGCAACATTTAACACACTTGTGGGAAAATGTTACAGAAAAACATTTCTATGTCCATTTTCTCTTATGAGGTGAATTTGCAAAGCAGACAACACAAGCTTTAAAGCAATTGCTTGCCACCACATTAAATAGAAAAGTCAGAGTAAGTAGTGTACTGAGTCATATAATATTTATCACATGCTGGTAATTTTTTTTCATTCTGTCTCTAATGGAAAAAATAATACTTGTGAATTTATAGTTTCTTTTTTTCCTTTTAAATGACACAGGATTGTTCTACTGCACCTGGATGAGAAAAGACAAGTCACAGAGCAGGAATGTCTGCAGTGACTGTTCTGTTTCATGCAGATTTGTTCTTTGGTCTGAAATTATTCCAGCAAAGTCTTCTGCAAAGGTGAACTTTTGCCCTATGTAAGGATTTCTTCTGCCAGCCTTAAACCTCTTCCTAAGTTTTACAGACAGGAAGAGAAGGTGGAGATACAAGGAAGGTCTTACTGGAAGACAAGTGGTTAGGAGACCATACTCCTCTGCTCTCTATCAGTTCTTTCTAAAAACTCAGTTGCTATTTTCCATGGAGAGAGAGAAGACACAGGTGCAGGCTGAAGCCACCATCTGCCAAGGAAGGACACATTCCCCTGCCAGTCTGATACAGCAGAACCCCTTACTCGGGTGACTTTTACAATGGTGCATCAGCCACTTAGCCATACAAGTGTACCATTAAAAGGACTGCACCATGTCTGCAAAAAAATCTTTGAGCATTTCTTCACAGTTCAGAATCACCTCCCTTCATGAGGTTTTTATTCAAGAAGCCATTCTTTTCTTCATTATCTGATCTTGTCCAAAGACAGACTGTAATTACTGGTATATGATACCTTCTTGTCAAATTGTATTTACAGGAATATTGCCAGTGCTTGCTGTCATGGTACCTCATGAGCTGCCTTAGGAGCTGCTTGAAGATGTTGATGTGGACTGGAGAACATTGTAAAAATACTCATGCCACTAGAGTTCCTGGTGGTGAGAAGTATACTGAAAAAAAGCCACCTAGGTCACCTGAAAACACCTGAAATTGGTTTGTTTATTCACTAGATTGAATTAAAGGAATAGTGAAAGTGAAATACAGCACAGAATACAGGCCTTGGAAAACTATTAACTGTGAAGTAGTCACAGAAAAAATAATGTCATTATCCTTGATCCCATTCCTGGCTCATACTCTTTCACTTGGGAGATCCCCAGATCTCCCAAACTGGGAAGCATTAATGCAGAAGAGGCTGATGGGTTGGAAAACCCTCTTTCCATGTGCCTCCACTGGATAATCTTGCCCAAGACCACTATTTCCTCTTAAGAATGCCTAAACTTCATCTATTTCCTGTGCTGAAATTAGCTATCAAATAAAATTGTTCCTAGTAAGTATTTCTTCATTTTTTTTTTCTTATATGTAATTGTACTGCTTAACACTAAGTCTATGGGAAAGAGCACAGACCACACCTGAACTGTTACACCATTACATTAAATGACTTCCAGAAATCAGGGCTTCCTGTAATAAGATTAAGAAGTGTGCCAGTTTTTCAGCTGTTTGGATCCATATATTTTTTCTGTGGTGTGTCGAACTCCTCAATGATTGAAGAATCAAAAAATTAGGTGTTTTTTGAAGAAGGTCCAATAAAAAGGCCTTTTAGTTAATAAAAAATAGATTATGCTTTTTCTTGTATTCTTTTAAAAGATTTTCTTAAATAAGAATCCTGTAATTAGGTAAGTTAATGTGTTAAAATGTAGTGGAATAAAATGCCTTAAAGGCTCATAGCCAAAATCAAAAGTCCTAGACTGCATCTATTTTTACTTCAGAAATCACTAACAGCTCAATTCATGTCTTTAGCAGCTGCAGTTGTGCAACTGAATGGGAAAAAAACCCAGATGCTCACAATATGAAAACTTCCTCTCATAGTTCATGAACTCACAAATGTGTATGGTAGGAAAGTCATCTGTTTCTATCACAAATGGGAAACATAACCATCAAATATAGCTTGAGATCCAGGCCAGAACTTTTTTTTACAGCAGAACAGATCTGGGGGCACTTCCCAGGACAAAAGCAAATCCCAAGATACAGGATAGTATATTTTCATTGACATTGAAGTTGGTATGATTTTCATTTACAAAAATGTATGCGTAAATGTCAGTTTCTCATAAACACATCATTAAAATATATCTGAAAGAATTTTTAAAAACAGTTGGATTATACAATTATCATCTTTGTTATTATGGTTCAGGAGCAAGAAAGGGAATTGGGATTAAAATAACTACCCTTCCAAATGTTTACATGCACTGCCTTTTGGATACTGTGGTCACTTGTGTGTAATAGTGACCTGAGAATTCATGAAAGTGGGCTGCTGACAATATCTAAATAAAATCAGCTCAGATGGTTACTCTTCCTACACATGTTGCTTACTCTTCTAATTTGAAAGTAAAGACAGCTACGTTCCCACTGGGCCTGAAAGGTGCTTCAAGTTCTTTCCATACTTCTGTGAGTTTAGATTTTTGGGAAAGTTCTCACACTGCAATAAGTCATCTACACTTCCAAAGACAGGATACATTTCCATCTCTCCAAATGAGTTGGATTAAAAATGGACTTCACAATGGTATCACCTGGTGTAACAGATTTACATTAGTAAAAAACCAGAAAAAATGTAAAAATAAATGCACAAAATAAGAAAGCAATTTTCAAACCAAACTAACATCTGCTATGGTTTTATCTTATGAGAAAACCAGGTTTTAAACATGTTTTGCACATGCACAAAGCACTGGCTTTAGATATGTTTTTGTTTGGAAATACAGAAGTTCTGGTCCACTAATGCTATCTGATCTGACTTGTCTATTGTATACTTAATATTTGCCTCCAAATTTTTTCTCATCAGGTAATTGCTAGTTTATTTTGCAGAAAATGTAGCATTAAAAGGACCATAACTACATCATTATTATCCACAGTGGACTGTAAAAGAGCTTTACAAAATGAATAGGCAGTGTTTCAACCAAAGTATCTATGGGAGTTCCTTTATTTACAGAGAAAAATACCCAGAAGTATTAATGTTTATTTGCACTCTGTCATTCTAAGGAAAATCTAAGTGGGTGTCAGTTTAAAAGAACCCCAGGAGACAGGACATTGGTTTCCCTACACAGATGTCCCTTAATCCCTGCAGTTTTTCTGTGGGAACTGGAGAAACGGTGTTGTTCTCCACCCACATTATATTAGTGATTTTCAGAATATGAAATTTTGCAAAATAAAGAAACAAATGCCTAAACCAAACCAAAACTCCAGCAAAAGCCTAGTGAAGCACACAATGAAATCTTCCAGGTTAGGAGGCATGGACTTGTGTTGTATTGTAAAATCATTCCCTGTCTAATTTCAAAATGAATGTCCCTTCATCTCCTTCTTCAATTGAACTTCAAAGGCTGAAACTTTAATACAGAGGAGAAAAACCTTAGGAAATTTCTGGTTAGAGAGAGTAATACTTGACTTTGTAAACAGCAATTTGTGTTTACCTTATTTGTGCATTGCACACAGAGTAAAAACCCTTTTATTGACTGATCAAGTTTTTATGCATGATAAAGCAGCTGATACTACTTAACTTCAGTTAAACAAATGTTCTCTTTAAAAGATTTTCTTATTTAAACAGCTTAATAATTTATTATATTGTCATTCAAATTTAAATGTTTATGAGGTTTGCCTGTTTATTTTAATACCAGCCTTTTACTATTTGTGACTAGCATTAAAATTTTCAGAAGAATGTGTGAGTAAATGATCATACTGTGAGTTGAGGTACACTCGTTCTATATGCACATGAGTGGTTACTATTTCACATCTGAGAAAAACAAAAAAAAGGGAAAAATATTTATTCAAAGAAAGCAAAAAGAGAGCATTTGATGTACTGTGTGAATTGAAAACTAAAAATATCTTTTAAAAGAGACAATTTAAAAATAATATCTACTGAGTATGAAAACACAAGAAGCAAAAAAGCTAGCAAGCTGGAAAATATTAAAAGGGGGAGAAACAAGAATAATCTCTTTTGTCACATTACTCAAAGTAGTCAGGAAAATTTAGTACAAATTATTCAGGAAAGGCAGAGCCTGACAAATCATTCTGTTCTGTATTAGGGAACAGGCAGCTACAGCCTTTCTCTAGCTAAGGGCAATCATAGGCACGAACACTTTGTAATGTCAAGCTAGTCTAAATAACCTCTGGGAAAGATGTTTTTCCAAGCAGGTGCTTAGCTACCCATAACTGTGAGGTGGTTGGTGGGCAGGAGCTGCTCATCCTGGCTCAGGAGGACTCAGAAATGCAGCCTGAAAACGTGGGGTACCTCTGAGACCCAGTGGACATTGAGGGAGGTCCTACTCTGCCTCTCCTTCTCTGCCTCTGCTCCTGTCTCTCAGCTCTGCACAGCCCACAACACCCTCAATATCCTTCTACAATCCACTTCCAACAGTACAGCAGAAAACTCTCTGGCTTGTATTTTTGCAAGTTTCGTTCTTTTGCTGGATTAGTGAGCTTTGTCATCTCATGGAAGTTCAGAAGGATACCATAGCTGGCACCATGTAACTAATGAATGTAAGCAGATTTTGCAGGTGAAGGTTTTGGAAGGGGGAGGTGAGACTACCATCTTTCAGCAGGGGTGCCAGGGGGACTCCTATGACCCTCTCTCTCTTCATTCTCCTGCAGCTTCATCCTTGCTGAGAAGTACCCCAAGCATGTGCTGGGCTACCCAAGAAGCACTGCTGCAAAGCTCAGACTGCAGTGTGAGGGTTGTGTGTATCTCACAGGGCTTGCAGACGCCAATTTTCAAAAATGGCTCAGCCAGCAACCCTGAACAGGGAATCAAGATAAGGCTCCACAGAAAAGGATCCCAGACACAGTAGTTATATAGGTCTGCAGCTGGACATAGACTGTGCCCTTCAGACCATGCAGTCACTGAAGGGGAGTCATAATGCAGCCAGGAAGAGAGAGGATTTAGTGAATTAAACAGTTTTCAGACATCTATTGAGCTTCCTGCTCTTTTTCTTTTTTCACTCGTATTTAACCAAGGCTTATTGTTTAAATGCACTCAAACAGATATTTACAGATGCTGGTTAAATGCAGCAGGTGTAGCAAACATGCAAGTTGATCATACTGTCTCCCACTGAAGCATGCTCAATCTTTCCTTTTCTCTCCTGCCCTCTCTGAGCAAACCACTAGCCTTTGCAGATGGCCTCTTCTCAGCATTTAAACAGGGAATCTTTCCAGTTACAGGGACCCATTAATTTCACAGCAGTTCTAAGAGTGAAGTATTGGAATCACATAGTCCAGAGCAGGAATGAGCATTACAATGTCCAGGGAAAGAGACTCAAAGAAAAAATGAGCCTTCAGCCTTCCAGCCTTCTGGAAATTTTCCGTATCATCCCATTATGTCAAAAGTCTGATTCCAGTGCCCAAAAACTTTAAAATGTGATTGGTAAAAGTAACTAATATATGTAACAAGATTTACTGACACATTTGACACACTGTTCCCGTTGACAGCTGTTTGTTTAGATTTGTCTAATAAAACCATCTAATATGAGATTTATTGACACAGTGTAGTGCTAACTTTTCACTTGGGACTAAAGCAGGAGGTTTTTATGCAGTCTTTTTAGGGAGTTGCAGCCATCCTGCCCAGTACTGAATATTCACAGCAATGACTGGAAAAATTAGGGTGAATAAAATTTGCAGACAACAACAGGCAGAGGGGTGAATCTTAGCAAAGATAGGCTGGGAAAGTTGAAGCAAAGTGTGTTCAGATAGAGTTAAATATGAAATATGTCCAGGGAATATGAATGCAAACCCCAGCCCAGAGCAATAGAATAAATCTTGGAAAGTAGTGATACTCAAGAAGAATGTATATTTTTAAAAAGTTTTTGAACTAAAGAGGCAATGAATTCAGTTTGTTCACTGAGAAGAGGTGACCTGAATACTGTGCACAAACATCTGCCACATAAAAACAAGAAGTGCATATTGCAGATTCTTTAACCTTGTGGAAAATCCATAAGAAGAACAAGTCCTTCCAAGGACTGAAGCTGGGAAAATTTAAATGAGGCATGCCAGAGCAACCTTAGATGAACATTAGATGTTATCAAATGAACAACTAGAATGAGTTGCTTTTGAAGGTCATGTACTTACAGTCACACTTTTCCTTCAAATAAAGAACTGATGATCTGCAGCAGCATAGGGTCTAATTAAATTCAAGTCAGACATTAGTAATTGTCAGAACACTGGATTAACAGGTGTTTAGCAGGTCATGAGACAGCAGTATCTGATGCTCCTTTCTGCTTTAAACTCCATGAATACATGCTCAAAGTTGAACACATTGGCTTGCTTTTTAAAGGAATTTTTAGCTGTTTTATCTTATAACATTTTTTGCAGTGGGTCTGGCATGGACAAATATCTTCAGAAGTAATACAGTAGCATGCAGATACCTGAATATAACCTGTAGGTGCCAAAAATATTCTTGCATGTTTCAAGATCCAGAAGTCATTAAAAGATTTTTAGAGAAGGAATGATACACAGTGTGACTTGTAATCGTTAATTCTGAATTTCTCTGGTTTGTCACATGTATAGAAACACCTCTAAAAGGTAAGGAACTCTCATAGATCCATTCTAGACTCTTCCTCATGCTGCAACCCTTATCCGCATTTATATCTTACTTTTGAAAGGAAAAAAAAATGTTTGTGAATTCGAATAAAATATTTACTGCATTCAACCTTTCAGATGCTGCAATACATGTTCTTACAGAATGACATGGTTTATGTGTGCACTTCCTTGTGGATGATAGAAATGGGACAAGGGAGATACTGCAGCACCAGAAAAATTTTTGTTTCCTTCCCTCTGGGTAACCCTGCTACTGGACTCCTGGTGGCAACTTTGCCTGTTCTCACTTTGTCTGAAATACCCATGAGGATTCAGAGGCTTCCCTTTTATGTGAGTTTTGAATTCCTGATCAGAGGGTCAGTGTTCTTTGCTAATCTGTTCTGTCTGCATTTCGATACAGGTTGACTCATGCTTTCCTATTTGCAGTCAGTGTTCTGCCCTGACCATCTGCTCCATTACTTTCTTCTGCTTCATAAATATGAAGGAGACAAAAATCTCTAACACTAAATGCAAAAGGAGACATTGCCCTAAGATTATTCTATAAGGCTCATCATAATATAATAAAGTAGAAATTTAGGGCCAGTATGATTTATTATATCCAACCAACAATTTTCAGGACAATACCTTAACTGGCAATAAAATATGAGCTGACATATTATTTGATAGCAATTGATTCAAATATATTTTAAAATGCAGCTTACTGCCATGCTACACCAGCCTGTCTAAGCTTTGTCGGTACTGGGGCTTTGTCTCTTCTGAGGCTTTCTGTTCCTCAGCTGCACATCAGTGCTAACACATTTAACAGCATCCTTGTGTTACAGGCAAGTCTCAGGGGACTGGGCCTGTCTGGGGTCATTGATTTCCTCAGGGTCAGGATCTCACTCAGTGTTAACAAGAGCTTCACATCTGGCATTACTGTTGAACATGGTTGCTGATGTGCAGGTTTCCTTGTCCTCTCATTTCTTGACAGACTGGGGCAGATTCTGATGCCAGCAGCCAGGATTTTCACAGGAAGTTCTGAGTACTAAACACTGCTTGAGTAAAGAAAAAATCTGGCCATGGAGTTGTGATGCACACATGCAATTTGTGAACCAAAAATTGAATTTAATGGGTTGCCTTTCCTTGTCAATTCAAAATTAGAACAGCAAGGTAGTAAATAAAACAGCTAGTTAATAAATAAAACAGGTCATAGTGTCATCCATAAACCAGATATATATGTATGTCAGAATTTAACTGCATGATTCTCAGGTAACTTGGATTCAATTCTATTACTCCCAAACTTATTTGCAAAACTAAACTGTGGTTGACAAAAGGAAATAGAAGAGCTTTTGCTTCATTTTAACTTATTCCTTACATCTGATTGTTCTTCACTGAGTTATCTTTCCCATTGTTTTTAGCACAATTAGTGAAATTCTGTATTTATTGAGAATTTGCCTTTCACTTAAGTGGCTTGTAATTCTACTTCACAATGTAAAAAGAAATATGGGTGTAATGAATTATTTTCGAAGAGACCATCCGTATATGCAGAACAGCATAATAATTCACTTTTACTGAATTTCTGAATTTTGCAAATGCAAAACCATCAGAACCTTCTATTTAGATATGCTGACATGAAAAAAAAACCAGAGAATAAGATAGTTCTGGATCCCAATGAAGCAAAAAAAAAAAATCTTGCTTCATAGAATCTGTCTCCAGCCTTTTCCTTTGAAGAAAAAAAGTTCCTTCTGTTCTTCACCAGAAAGAATGACAGACTTCTTGGGTTAGGATACTGTGTGTGCAACTCTAATGGATGGATGGGTTGCCTCTCAGCTGGTGCTTTCATAAATTGATATATGCATATATGTATATATATGTATGCATGAATGTGTATATGCATCTGTAATGATATGCAGTGTGTATACGAGTCTACACTTACTGTTGTAAAAATAGCAGGTGGTCAGCCTCACGATTGTACCAAAAATTCCTGCTACAAAAGCCAATCATTGGCTTTTCTTCTGAGACCTGTTCTGTTTTGGAGAAATTACTATTTGTTGGGCTTTTGTGTTGTTTTCTGTAACTGTGCAAACTTAACATCACATGCAGGACAGAGCAGTCGGGGTTCTGAGCTCAGGAGTTGAGCTCAATTGGTTTCACACTGCATTCACATGCAGTCCTCTTCCTACAACTGACATTCATTTTATTCATCCTAGGCATCCTCTAAAAGAAAGATTAGTTCTCCTCATGAACACTGGGAAAATTTTCACTAGTGAATTCCTAATCATGTAGCAGAATCAGATATCCAAATTATAAAAAAGGAAGACATTTGAGAATGGTCATATCACTGATTTCCAGCGGGCACTACAAGTATTTCTGTTCAGGATGGGAAAAGATCAAAATGTCTTTTACATGACTGATGTTAAACCTTCTGTCTTGTAGTCTTGTAAATGAATTGCTGCCTCACAGGCACTTTGTCATGAAAACATTTTACATTCAACTGGAAGAACTGTGCATTTAACTTCAAAGTTACATCCTGCCTGGGGTATTAATTTGTCAGATTCACACTGGAACTGTAGAAATGTCAAAAGAATTGGCTCAGGATAGAGCTGTCATGCCCCACAAACTATTCCATCTTGTCTGTAGTCTCTACTGCACATACTGAATCAAAATTTCCCATAATTCAGGTAAACCCAGATACCTTAAAATCACTGAAGAATGTTTAGCTTGCTTGAGCAAGACTTCTGGTTGGTATTACAAAATGAGGAGCTATTATGTTGTACGACTGCCAGCCTGCTCTATTGCTTTTAAATTGCTTTGAATGCACAAATAGCTGCAGAGCTAGGGCATGTTCCTCAAACAGATAGTTATTTAATCTCTTTTAAATTAAAAAGAAGGCTGTGAAGTTGGTTTTATTTTTGAATCACTGTGGTAATGAATGCTTGCAAAGAGATAAAGGCTCCGGTAATACAAGCATAAGTAATGCCCAAGTGATTTAATTCACTGACTTTACAATGTTCCTGCTGCTTACAGAACCATTTGGCATTAACATCGTCACTGCTTTTAGGGACTGCTGAGAAATGTGATAAAACACCTTACATTTTATGCCAATTTCAGATGTTCGTGATTCAAAATCAGTGAAAAGGATTTCCTCATTTTCCACCTCTTTTTTTAAAAACACCAACAATCAGATGATGTGTGGGGCACGTTAAACAAAGCAAACCAAGGTAAACCTGATGGATACATGGTGGCAATCTGCTGGTAATTGCTGAAGGATTCACCCTTCATGAGCTTAGGGTAGTATTTTTTGTTAAGCAAGAACTAATTAATAAAGAAAAAGCCTTTACAAACAAAACTCATGGACTCAAGTAATGTATGGGTGATCTTTTGATCCAATAGAAACTTGATTCTGCTTACCATATTTTGCTACTGAAATAATATTCCAGATTAAAATGCATGTAGAGAACTGATATGAAAAAAAAAATCGTGAAGTAGTGGTTTAGTCTCAATGTTTACTGAAAAGTATTCTTGGAATTTGGTGGCTTATCACTTCAAATATGTCTTTACCTTAAAAATTATGGTGGCATAGGAACTGCAGCTAACTTTAAATCATCTCTTAAAGCTGTGATTCAGTTTATGTTTGTTTATAGCAGCATTGCTTCAAAATTATTTAATTTGATCAGTCTTTGCATTTTACAATGTTTAACATTTAATAAGATGAACCCTTTTTTTTAAACTTTCCCAACCTAAATTGAAAAGGGAAAAAGATGCATTAGTAATTCAAATCTCATATTTTTGATTATTGCTATACAATTTCTCCATAACAACTTGATATTATGTGTGAGATAATTCTGAAATATTTGTGGACTAAATATCTCTGAAAACATATATTATATAGGAACGTGGTGTTATCCCCATTATTGGAGTAAAATATTCTTGTTAAATGTTTCCAATAAATCAGCCAATGAGGCGGTTATTTAATTTCTATGATCTAATGTCTTCTGCTACTTTTAATTAAAAATGTACCTTATCATGTAAACATTGTTATGAGCAAAATATTTTCTGCTTATGAGTTTTTAAAGTGTCAGCGAACACATCTGGAACTTTGCTTAATAAATGATAGAAGTGTCCAAATTTACCAAGAACAAAAATATAGACAGCAAATTTCAAGAGAAGGATTGGATCCTGTGTTTACTTGAAGCAGTGTGTAGAGGTGATAGATAACATATTGAAGTCTTCATTTAACTACCAGCAGTAGACCATTAATTAAGCAAGGTAAGTGCTTTCAGAGAAGGCCAGATATTCTGGAATTCCAAGTGGCCTATTTCTACATTTTTCGCATTTTCTATTAAAAAAGTGACTAACAAAACCTGCTGTATAAGACAGCGTTTAATGACTATGTCTGCAGAGAATTGAGCAGCTATTACTCAGCCCTGAGAGACTTCTACTGGTGGTAACACCAAGTCAGAAGACAGCTCTAACTTCCCACAAGGTTGACTAGGCACTGCAGCTTTAGTTCAGGGACACAGACGTACTGAAAGGTTATTAATCTGGAAATGTTCTCCAATTGGACATTAAAAACCCAAACTCAGGCAAAGAACTGGAACTGCATTTATTTTTCTATTTTTCTATGTTGTAGTTTCTTGGGTATTACAAAAGTTGCATTTGCTGCTAAAAGGAAAACTGGATCTTTGTTGGATGTTGCCCTGAACCTGGATGCTGGTCCCGCTGAGGCCAGTGAGGACCTTGCCATGGTTTCTTTTCTTTGTTACAGGAATGAACTCTGTGAAGTTGAGAGGAGAACAGAGGCTGCCTGTTGTCAAGCCATCAGCAGCACAGTTAGATCAAAGTGATTATCTGGCTGGGCTTTGCCTGGAAGGATCACCCCACCATAAAAGGAGGCACAGATCACACTCAGCATCTGCATTTTAGAGGAGCTGCTTGAATTAAGATTTGCATTTCTCTAAGGTTTCTGAGAGAGACATGTCCAGAGTGTGATTTAGCTATTTCAGTAAATTAGCTAACCCAGATCCAAGAAACTCTAATGTTCAGCCAAATGGCATTCATGTGGGTCATGAAGAAATCAGAGTTTACAAAATATTTTTAAAAAAGGTTCTTTAGTATCTTTTCAACATTTTTCTGTTATTTTTACAAATTCTCATGTAAGTAATTGTTTACATGTGGTGTCTTTTATCAGCTAAGGGTAACAGCTTTGATAACACTGAAAATTCGCCAGAAGAAGACTCAATGAAGGTCGATTAATAATTTGAGAAATATTTTGAATGGACTAGTCAACAGATGATTATTCACTGTCAGTCTTTCTTCCACTCTCCTGAACAGAAGACCTTATGTTGTTAGCTAATGTTCATTTTGTAAAACTTCCTTGAAGATTGCTGAATTCTTGGTCCTCAAATTGGAGAGGAGTAGTAAGAATATCAATTAGTTACACCTCACAGAAATAATAACATTTTCATTTCGATATTGTTTAGATTGCATTATGACTGACTGCGTATCTCTGTGCAAATGATGTTTAATATTTGACTAGAAACTATTAAGAAATTTCAAATTTCGGTTGTAAAAGTGTTTTGGGAGTAACTTCTAAAATACCATTTGATAACCTACAATTTTATTTCTGGATTAATAATGCATCAGCACTGTTTTCAAGTGAGAAAATAGAGCTTTGTTCAAAGCTCTGATAGACAGCAGGGTATGGTTAATGTTGTCAGGTTTAAAGCATGCAACTTTATCAAACAGAGAGTAAAGCCATGTTGTTACTGCTCTGCACAGGAATGCCACAATGGGAACCTCTGTTTAGAGAAAGGCGTCTTAAGGGCACCAAGAAAGCTTTGTACACCAGCTTCAAAGTGAAGCTGCATTTAATTTAAAGGCCTGTTTGGTTTTCTAGAACAGCCCTTAATCTGTTTCCATGGGATACTCTCCTGATACACTGCACAGGGTTTTCTGCCTACACTTATATTTGTGTTCAGTACAAGGATTGCAGCAAAAAGAACAGAAAGTATTGGGTTCTGCAGGCAAACAATGAAATGGATTCTTGGGTTCGTATAGATAGTCAGACAATGGCATCCCTTTTACAAAGTAAAATTTCTGCTCCTCTGCAGTGATCTTTTGACTGGGTGATGAGAGTTCTGGTCCTCGTGCCTGTCTGTAACAGGAGCCACCACGGTGCTCTGGCCAAATAATCCCTATTGTGCCATGGAGGGAAATCAACAGCTCAGCTCCCACCTGGCATTGATTTGTGATTTAGGTGATGGTTTGTGCTTATGGGTCCATGTTTGAGCTGTGGACCTTCCTGCTGGCATCGTCTTTGGCTTTCAGGGCTCTCTAGTTCAAATACACTGGCTACAAAATTAACATCATTTGCCCTAGACACTCCAGTGAGTTGCAAGAGCAATATGCAAATAATTTTAATATTTTTATAGGATTATTGTTTTGTTTTGTTTTGTTTTCCTGGGGCACAGTGCTTACTGTTATAAACCAGAAGGCAGCCTTACATCTAGTGTGATAAGTTTTCCATGAAAATGTTCAGAAATTATGAATAGACTATTTGCTGAAATGAAGTTTCATTTCAGCAGGGAACTATCTTCTCTGAAAGTACCCTGTAGGATGACAGTTTTATACATAACAAAACTACTTTATTGAAGGAATATAAACTCAACATCTGCGGACCAAGTATCACTTTCATTGTTAATAGGGGTTACTGAGGAAACAGGGGACCTAAGGAAACAAAATTCTCATTAAGTTCTCTCATTAAGTTACTTCTACTGCTGACCTATTGCAAAATTAAATGATAAAGCTAAATCTAATCTGCTTCAACAACAAGCAATCAGAAATACAGACAGCACTGCATTCCTTATAGCTTTAATAGCAAGTACTACAATATTTATAAGTTTATACTTGTGTAAATACATGCTCAACTGCTGACTACTAATTATATATGCAACTATATTTAGCTATCAGCTTCACAGAAATAAAAGACAACTTCGTATGAACAGGAAAACCAACATCACAGGAGTGCTTTGTGTCATTCTACAAGTGCTCTCCTGAAGTTAGCTTATGAGCATCTGACTATATGTATTCTCAATCAGTTACTGTGCTTTCAGTGCTTTCAGCTGAAAATGTATGGATTTTCTAGAAAATTTGCTTGAGTAAATTGCCATATTTAGCAGTCTTATCCTCTCAAATTCTTTTTCAAGCCATGGGAATTATTTCTTGCTGTGCTAAGGCAGCAGGGTTTTCTCTCTTAATTCTTATCATTCCATTAAGTAAACCTGCTGAGCAAATAGCTATTATTATAACACTGTGGATTTTCTGCTGCTCCATTGGAGCGAAAATAAGGTTGATAATTGACCGATATGTCATAGCATTTATCCAGCATCTTGAGGCAATCCAATCCCTATTTAGGTGGTTTGGGTTTTGCCTATAAATACCAAAA